>CANTUT010000401.1:635000-926904 GCA_947687605.1 Reutealis trisperma
AGAATGATCTTTGCCAATCAAAGAAAAGATCACTAAGCAACTGGATAATAGGTTCATAGAGCCAATCACATACCCATCATGTCTAGCCAATATTGTTTTGGTTCCTAAAAAAGATGGTTAAGTATGAATATATGTTGACCAATGAGACTTGAATAAAGCCTATCCGAAAAATGATTTCCCACTGCTGCACATTGACTTGTTGGTTGACCATATGGCAGGGTCTAAAGTAGTCTCTTTGACTAACCTTTTTGTGGGTTATAACCAAATTCAAATGCATCCACTAGACAAGGAGGAAATTGCATTTGTGATAAAGGCATTGCAAATGTCATCTCGGATCCTTTTCTGATTCGAATCAAGGTCAAGCAGCCATTCATTATAGTTCTAATTAAAGATTGTTAGAACAATTGAGCAACGAGCTCATCATCTACCTTAATTTTTTTTTATTTGAGAAAAAGATTAAAGGAAAAACCTAAATTGACTTTAATTAATATCCCAAAAGAAGAAATCACTAGCCTTGAAACCAAAGAGAATTCGAGAACTTGATTTTTGGTTCATTTTAACAAAATTAATTTGGAAATTTTAATACAAAATAACTTAAAATAAATTTCATGAATAGAAATAAAGATTATGTGTGAGCAATAATATTTGTGCAGTGCTAGATTGTTATAAAATGATAAACAAGCTAAATATACTTAAGAATTGTTACAAAAATGGAATAAATAAATAAATAAGAAAGAGGATCTTTCTTTAGCCCTTATGGATACTAAAAAAAGCACACATTCCTCAACTAATTGCAAAAATTAACAAAACAAAAAGAAACAACATAATCATATGTAAAAGAAAAGAAAATAGAAATAATCTGATAAAAAAATGAAAGAAAGGGAAAATTTATTTTATAAAATAGTTTTGAGTTGATGCTTAAAAGACTGGCATGCCTGCTAATCTTGTTGAATGGGAATCAAACTTCACGCAGTTTTTCCTTCTTACGAAGAGAGTTTTGGCAAAGGTTACTTTAATTTATTAATTTAATTTAGATTTAAAATTATCAAAGATCAGATCTTTTGAGTTTTAGACCTACAGTAATATATAAAAGAGAATTTTAACTCTGATTTAAGAATTCTCAAAAGAATGAATTATACCTTGGTTTTGTACTTTTTTTTATATGAACAGGGAAAGCCTTACTTCATATCTAAGCTCCACCTTGGTTGATGATCTTACAAGCTGAACCTTAAATAGACAAAGTTAAAAAAAACAAAAGAAACCAATAGGAAATAATAAAGATCAAACTTCAAAATTAGTTATGAAAACTGAAGAAAATTGATAGATTTAGCATAAAATTGATAGAAAATTCTAAATTTTATCTCTAAAAGCTTCTTCTTGTTGTAAATGATTGGAACTAGGCCCTATTTATATAAAAAAATTTGATTGGAAGTTGAGAAGAGAGGGGCCTAGCTAACACCAGTGGCGCTCCGGCTACGTCCACGTGTGGGCCAAATGATTAGCATACTTTCTGCGTCACCATAGAGGGTGGCACTATAAACGTTCAGTGCTACCCAGCCCTACACATACTGGGATCTTTGTCCATGCTGTTCAGACCCATTTTAGTCCATTTCTAATTCGATTCGAGCCTAGTTTGATTTTGTAGGTCCACAATTGAGTGTTGGTCATTCGGTGGTGCAAATTTAAGGGTTTACAATAAGAGAGAGAGAGAGAGAGAGAGAGAGAGAGAGAAGAAACTTTTAGCTGGCAAATCGCCGCTTGTCACTCACCTGCCACTGACACGCACTAGCCCAAGAGGAAGACCACTGCCGGATGAGTTCACCTTCATAAGCTCACAGCTGATCAACTCTCAATGCTGTTGCACATGCCTAAAATGCTTATCAGCTAAAAATCTTTTCGACTTTATTTCGACCATTTTTGACCTTTGTTCACAATGATTCAGGTACCAATGGGCTCCTTACCTCATGAGCTTCATTTTAGTACCTCATTTGAGAATTTTGGTTAACATTTTATTTTGACATGAAATCAGTGAAATTTCATACTGCCAACATCAGATTTGGCGAGTGAGAGAAAGTGGTGAATATTTTTGTACTCCTCACTTTAAGACGAGTCTATCGACACCAAATTTGTAGCGATCTATGATCATAAATGTTTTCCAGTGAGCACTATTGACAGCTTCAAATTATTTTTCTAATGTCTATTTTGATAGTGAAATCGATGAATCTTATATTAGTAACCTGTTTAGGGGTTAAATAATTTATTTTAATTAATTGAATTAAAAATTTAGAAAGTTGTTAAGAATTATGGAATAATTGTGATAAATATCTTTGGATCATAAATTGTATTCTAAGTTAAGAATTATGGTTATAAGTTAATATTAGGGCCTATAAGGTATTTTATGTGTTGAGTTAGTTATCTGCTTTTCAGGGGAATTAGGTTTATCTTAAAAGAAACTCTATTGAATTTGGTATATTTATCTGTAAATTAGGATGAGTCGATTCTTTAATTATTATGTTTATGTTATAATGATCCTTTGATATTTCATAAATTGACTAATCTTGCATTGGTAACCTATTTAGAGGTTAAATAATTTATTATAATTAATTGAATTAAAAATTTAAAAAGTTGTTAAGCATTATGGAATAATTGTGATAAGGAACCAAACACTCCTCTCTTATCTTCCATTTACCTAAAGCTTATGACATAATCATATTGGAATCCCTATAGACCTCTAAATAGTCAACTCTAAGGTTCACAGCAACTTCTAACCTAGTAATGCAAGCTTCGTGTTTAGCTTCATTATTTGTTACTTTAAAAGCTAACTTAACAGCCATAGGTAGACTTTCTCCCTTAGGGGTAACCATGACAATCCCAGCACCATAACGTTTGTTGTTTGCTGCACCATCAAAGAAAAGCTTCCAAACTTTAGGTTTTAGTTCTATGATATCCTCGTCAGGGAATTTCAGTTCAGACCATTTGCCGTCTATAGGAGCTGCAACTAATTGATCAGCTATTACACTTCCCTTTATAGCCTTGCTCTGGACATACTTCAAATCATACATTACTAGGATAGCCATCCATCTCGCCATCTTACTATCAAGAACCGGCCTCTCTATAAAGAATTTTAAAGGGCTCTTATCAGCAAGTACATGAGTCAATTTGGTTGTAATTAAGTTCATGGGCTAGGAGTCGTTTGCTTAGGTAGTAGATGGAATTTTCTTTTTGTGAATCTGGGGCATTTTGAGCAAGCATTGCCCCTATAGCCTCTTGAGTGAGAGGTATAGGAGTAATGGCTTACCTGGTTTGGGTGGTTGTAGGATGGGGGGTTCAAGAGGTATTCTTTGATTACTTTAAAGGCTTTTTGGTAGTCTTCATTCCATTGCTTAGAGGCTCCTTTCTTCAATAACTTGAATATGGGCCCACATACAACAGCTAATTGAGAGATGAATTGACTAATGTATTAGAGCTGTCCCAAAAAACCTCTAATCTCCTACTTTGTCTTAGGAGGTGGCATTTCTAAAATTGCCTTTGATTTGGCTGGATCAATCTTAATGCCTTTTTTACTAACCATGTACCTAAGGAAAACCCTTGATGATACGCCAAAGAGGCATTTTGCTGGGTTAAGCTTCAGGTTATACTGGCAAAGTCTAAGGAAGAATCGCCTTAATGCTTTTAAGTTTCCTTCAGCTGTCTCGGATTTTACCACCATGTCATCCATATATACTTCAACATCTTTATGGATCATGTCGTGGAAGATAGTGGTAGCCATCCTTTGATAAGTTGCTCCAACATTCTTCAACCTAAATGGCATTACCTTATAACAATAAGTTCCCCATTCAGTCACAAAAGTAGTCTTCTCTTTTTCCAGTGGATGAACCTGAATTTAGTTATAACCAGCATACAAATTAGTCAAGGAGACTATTTCAGACCCTGCCATGCAGTCAACCAATAGGTCAATATGAGGTAGTAGGAAATCACCCTCAAGGTAAGCTTTGTTCAGATCTTGGTAGTCAACACACATTTGCACTTTACTATCTTTCTTTAGAACTGGGACAATATTGGCTAACCATGAAGGGTATGTGATTGGCTGTATGAATCCATTTTCCAGTTGCTTGGTGATCTCTTCTTTAATAGGCAAGGACCATTCTGTCTTCAGCCTTCGCAACTTCTGCTTAATAGGTTTCACATGGTCATAGGTGGGGATCTTATGCACTACTATGCTTGGGTCTATGCCAGTCATGTATTTAGGGGTCTATGTAAAGCAATCAACAAGCTCTTGGATCAACTTGACAAAGCCATCCCTATTATAATATGCAGATGCAATGAATGTAGTTTTAGGATTTTCATTAGTGCCAGTATTGACTGGTTCTTTGCTTGCATCATTTTTTATTTTATTTATCTCTTTTTTAGATATATTATTCAAATGGGATAAAGCATTCAGTGAAACAAAAGACACAGGATCATAAGAAGAAATTCAAATTTCTTATTGCGAATGAAAGAACCGTTGTCCATGGTTACATCAAAATTGAAAGAATGATTATTTATAGACTCAGAAAAAGAAAATGAAGAAAAAGACTCAAAAGACTCTGGCTCAGACTCTGGGTTAGACTAGGACTCTAATGAGGATTCTGATGGGAATTCTGATTGGTCACCTCCTCCCTCATAGTACCAATTGTCAAGTTGGGTTTGAGTTGTTTAGATCAAATAAGTGGGATTTATCTCCTCTTCTCCTCCGATCATAAGGGCCTATTCAAAGAGAGTGGCCTCTATATTTTCCTCCCAATCCTACTCCAAAATGAAAATCAGCTCATAATCCTCCATGCTCAATCTGGCATCAAAGAATATTTCAAATCCCAGTATCAGTTTCTTAGAAATAGGACAGACCTACGGTTCAGGAAAACCACAATAAGGAAAATCTTCACCTTCTTTCACAAAGTAGCCATTTAGAGTTTTAAAATAAGGGTGCATAGACCAATCATAAGACTTGCCTCTCTTTAAAGCTTTCACCCTCTCCTTAGCCCTTCTTTCCATTTCAACCAGATCTTCTTCAGTTGGTTCATAGCTAAGCCCAAAAGGTGGAGTGGCTACAGGGTACTCCTTGAAACTGCTAATTCCTTATTGGCCCTTGCCTAAACCCAATCTAGGAAAGTAGTTCATATTCCTCATCATGTTAGCAACAACAATATTACCATAAGGATCAAAATCAAAAGGAACATATTCTTTACCTCCCTCTGCTTTAATGAACTGGATGGTGTCGCAAGAGAACCCAGTGAGTGGCAACCAAGCTTATTCAGGTTGAATTTCCAGTATGGGCACATCGTTTGGGGTGTCACTCCTCCCATGTCTATCCTCTTGGATGGTTACAATGGAAGTTCCATGAGGGAACTTGAGCTTTTGATGCAAAGATGAAGGGATGGCTTTAGCCTGATGAATCCAGGGTCTTCCAAGGAGGAGATTAAAGCATGCTAGAACATCAATAATTTGAAAAGGGATGGTAGCAGTGACAAGGCTAATGGTGACATCCAAAGTAGCTACTCCTAACACCTCTTTTTTGGTATTATCATAAGCTCTTACAATTTGATCCAAATGTGTAAAATCTGAGACTTCCAATCCCAAACAGCTTGCTACCTTTAGTGGGCACACATTTAAAGCTGACCCATTATCTACTAGTACCATTGGGACAATCTTACTACAGGTTAGGACCGTTATGTCAAGAGTATGGTTATGGCTTGGCCCCTCTTTAGGCAAATCATAATCGGTGAAGGAAATGGCGGTAGCTCCGGTGGCACTAGTGAGTGAGGCTACCAAGGCTTTAGGAGTGATATCTATTGGAGCTTGACATTGATTCAAGGCTTGCAAAGAGCTTGGTGATGAGGGTAGGATGATTGGATTAGGCTCCAAATGGATATGTTGGCCTAGGTCATTTTGAGTTGTTTAAGGATGGGGTCTTCGTCAGGTTTAAGACTCCCTTTAAATTTCTCAACTGGAGGTGGAATAGGTTGTACTAGTGGTTGGTTGGTTTAAGAGGCTGGTGTCTAGTGAATTTTGCCGCTTCTAGTTATAGCATCTATTTCCTCAGACAAATTGCTCAAATCGAGCACACAACAAAAATCAAAAGCTAATCAAATCAAAGAGATAGGATCAACTTTAGGTTCAGAAGTAGTGATGAAGTTGACTTTATGGTTTGGAAGTGGATTAGTGGTGATGTTGGGCTTGGCTTTGGTTGGGATGATATCACCATTATCAATTAAATCTTGGATTTTGTGTTTTAGGGCTTTGTAAGCATCAGTCTTATGCCTAGCTCCTTGATGATACTCATAGTATTCATTAGGGTTATAGAATTTGGGTAATGGATTTGGGGGTGCTCTGGGCTCTAGAGGCTTTATCATTTTTGCTTCTAGTGCTTTCTTATAGACTATAACCAATGAGACCCTAAGATCAATGAAGGTCCTCCTTTCTAGTCTCAGTGGCTGGTGGTGTGAAATGGTTTGGTAGTGGTGAGAAATGGTTGATACCTTCCCCCCCCCCCCCCCCCCCTTTTTTGATCTACTGAGGAGGTCACATTGGATTGGTAAGGCATGTTTTTCTTGTATCTGGGGTTAGAGGATTCATCTTTCAAGTGGCCGCTCTAGATTAAATCCTCTATTTTGGAAGCAGTGGAAATGAGGGCTTTGAAGCCTAGTAGATATTAGGTCAGAAGATGGTTCTGGTAAATTAAGAGAAGGTTTTTGACAATAATGTCAATCTGTTCTTGCTTAGTGGGGCGGTTTACCATCTAAGTAGCCTTAGTCGTCCACCTCATAAGGAACGTGGAGAAGGACTCCTTGGGAAGCTGCTTGGTTGTCTCTAGATCCCTTCTTGTTATATCCACCTTAACATTATAATGGTACTTCTTGACAAATGCATTGCATATGTCATCCCAAATTCTTTTCTGATTTGGGTTAAGGTCAAGTAACCACTTCACTAGAGTTCCAGTAAGAGATTGTTGAAATAACTGAGCCAAAAGTTCATCATCCGCTCTAAATGGCTTCATCACCCCCACATACATTTTCAATTGAGTTTTGGGGCAAGTGGTCCCATCAAATTTGTCATGGTTTGGCATTTTAAACTTGGGTGGAAACCTAGCATTGGGAAAGAGGGTCAAGTCACTGACATCAACCAAGTCATCGTGCCTCTTCAGATTCTTAATGGTCTTCTCCAAGACTTCAAATTTCTCCATAAAGGGCTTTAGCTCAAGATGTGAGAAAAGTTTCTTCCTTTGAAAAGGATCCATGGGGGAGGAAGTAGCAGAGTGAGTAATAATCTGTATGGGCTGTGATGAGACATTGGGATTTTGCATGGGTGAGGTGGTGACATTTGGTGCATTAGCTACTGCTTTTCCTTTATCATTCAGGTCAATGGTTGTTTTGGAGGAGGAGGCAGTGTTTATGGGGATTTGTGTCAAGCCATAAGTTGTATGACTTGGGTTCAAGGTAGGAGAGGTCACAACTAGATTAATGGAGACTTGGCCAATCATACTTCAGACCTCTTTAAGGATAGACTGCCTTTGTTTTTGAAAAAGGGCTTTCTGAGCTTCTAGAGGAACCTGAAAATTTCTCTCTATAGTTACAAGTTGCTTTTCTTGTCTCACTAGAAGGCTAGTCATGAATGCTTCCATTTAAGAGGTCTCTTCCTCTTAGTGAGTTATGGTTGGGTCAGTGCCAATGGGGAGGTTATTGGTTTCTTCAGCCATCTTAGATACCTTACAAGGGTCAAACAAAAAAGGGTAAGTGTTTGTCTTAAAGATAGGGAAAGATCAAGATTCAAGGCAATCACAAACTTTTAGATGATGATGGCTTATAGATTTTGGGCTAGCAGTTTTTTTTATTTAGGATGATGGGTTTTTGCATTTTGTTCAAGGTTATTGAGTTTATGCATGCATGCATGAGCGCATGAATGAAAAGCTATTTCATGGATATGCAAATAGGCTTAATTAGGGTACATGCAACTTATAGTCCAAGTTCTAGATCCATTACATGAAAGGGTAAGGGTGGCTTATACAGGGTACCCATCACACTAGAGTAGCGATATACCTAACCACATATGAGTCAAGGAGCCTCGCGTGGGTCCCGTAGTACGTGCATGCTCATTACACCTTTGAAAGGATCGAAGGATTCATCGCAGGGTGGATGAATTCACTATCGGTGAATAAACCCAAGGAGGGTTACCCACTCGATGTTACTTTCTATCCATTATTTTCCTAAGAAATCTAGGATGAAAGGCAAGGAGCCAATGCAAATGATGCATGAAAGTCATTTTTATGTTAAAAGTGCCAAACTTTGATTTAAACCAATTGGTAGTCCTCTTTATTTCTTTTATAAAAAGAAGGTTGTTCCTAGTGGAGTCGCCAGCTATGAGGTCTCGCTCGAGCACTGATATGATCTACTAAGTGGGAATCGAAATGCTCATTTGGGTTTGAACTCACAATGGAACCCTCGGGTTCCATTGTGAGTTCAAACCCAAATAAGCATTTTGATTCCCACTTAATGAATTGGACCAGTGCTCGGGCGAGCCCTCACACTCAATAAAATTTGAAGACTTGTAGAAAGAAAGAAAATTGTAAAATGTTAAACGTGGTTTAACAGACATAGTGTAAAAATCACCACTAGCACATAACATGAGAACTAAGTCTAGATTGAGGCAAAAGAAAACGAATGGTGGCTTAGTGGAGAAGTCAAGCTAGAATATAGAAGCCAACTACTTGCCAACACTATAAATATAAAAAGACTCTACAAAGAAAAAAAAATCAATCAATCAATCAAACAATAATAATCAATCAACTTTTCAAACTTTTATAGCTATTACTTTACATTTTCAAATTGTCCAAGCCTCCATGGCTTTCTTTTATTTTTACAATACTTACAATTCATATTATAAAATCCTTATATTCAATGTACTCAACAGTGCAGTAATACAAACAAAAAAATTATAAATTCACATTTTTGTTAGTTTCTTGCATGAAAATTGGTGAAACTATATAAGTGAATCCAAGTTCCTTAAGAGGCTATTATTCCTTTATCTCTTACAAAATCATCTGATTATAAGTCAGGTATAGGTGAGACTCTCAAGAGTCTTTGGTATGCTCAGCATTTTTTTCAATCGAAAAGGGCAACTACTTTTTTTGTCAACAATTTTTTTGGCATGCCCAGTCAAACTTATCACACTATGACGCTAAGAAAGAATAGTACAAATAAAGAAAATGCTGAACTGACTGTATCTCATGATGCAGATGAAGTAGCTGCAATAACAGTGCTTGAATACATACCTCAAATGATTGAGCAAATTGAGAAGAGTCATAGTCCCCTACTGGCTAGTGAGGTCCTAGAGAAAACAACTAATCTAGCACCTTATGTTTCTCAAGGCATTGATGGATGTCTAGATTCCACGGACAAGAACATGTGTCTTATGGGAAAAATCATGGCTGATATTTAGACTCTTTTGGAGCAAATGACATCTAGACAAACTCTTACCTCTAGTGGGGCTACTTTTAGCCTTAATCAGTCTACCCTACAAGCTTTTGAAGAATCCTTGGATTTGGTGGAGTCTAATAGTGTATGTAACAACCCATACCCACCCTAGGAGTTTCATGACCAAATTGCTTGAATTTAGAACTAAGTGTGTGTTTTGGGAAAATCATTTATTATGTGATTGATGGGTATGTGGCATGTTAAATTAGTTATAATATGCATAATATGAATTATTATGGTGAAATAAGTGATTTGTATGAAGTGCATTAGCATGAAATAATTTATTTTACATAAAATGAATTTCCCCACAAAAAAGCGATTTTTAAGCATAAAATAATTTTACGAGTATTTTTAAAATAATTATTAAATAAATGTTTTGGGAAAAATTTTAATGAAAATAATAAGAAAAATATTTTATTTTTAATTACCTATAATCAGCCCTAAAATTAAATAAAAAGCCCAAATACCCAAAAGCCTACTACACCAAAACAATCCTAACCTAGCTCATTAAGGGTAATCTTGGAAATTGCCCAAAACCCTACATATATAATAAGAATTTCAGACAGCCCATGTTTTCCAATAGCCACCATTTTGTTTTTCATTATTTTGACAAAAAAATTCTCTCAAAATTATTCTCTCTACCAAAATTCACAAAATACCTTCAAACCTTATGATTTCTTGACTAAATTCGTAAGTTTTTCTCTCCTTTCAATTTATTATTTGATTTCTTTGAAACTAATCATGCAAAAATTATTTTGAACTAAGTATCTACTAATTTCTACTGATTTAATTTAGTTTAGGTGAATTTTTGAAATAGAAATTAATTTTCCTACCAAAAACACCAACCTCTCTATGCGATTTCTCTAAAGGTGAATCCTACAACTCAAAATTCAAATTTTCATGCAAAAACATTACAAGAGGGACAATTTTTATATGCTTGTGTTCTAAATATATTTCTGATGTGTTTAGATGAAAAATATCAAATTAAATCATATTTTTGCATATTACTATAATGACCGAAAAGTTTCAGAAAATAAGGAAATTCATGGTTTTCTTCCTAGAACTTAAAAGTTGGAAATTTTCATGTATATGGACACTAGGGGCTGCCAATTTGTGTGGTTTTTCATCCTAAAGTGATTTTTGTCAAGATTGAATGAAAAATAATGGTTTAAAGTGTGTGTTTACATATTACTATAATGACCGAAAAGTACTAGAAACAAGATAGGAGCATAGTTTTCATCCTAAAACATAAAGTTAAAACATTTTCATGCATATGGACATTTATGGCTGATGATTCATAGGGATTCATGTTCTAAAATATTTTTTTTTATTACCTAAAGAATCTTGGTTCAAATCATTTTTCTGCATATTACTGTAACAAACGGAATGTGTGAAAAGTAAGAAAATTCAGGTTTTCTCTTTGATAGTGTATTTAGCCTACATTGGGATTTTTATCCTAATGTCTATAATTTTATGTACTATATTTTAATGATTATTGACATGTATGAATGAATGATAAATGGTTCAATTGCATGTTGGTTGAAGGAATGACTCTAGATAATACTAGAGGCAATTTGGTATACTTAAGGTATCTTAACCTTATGTTGTAATTAGAATGTGAATGTGATTAGGTAATATGGAAATAGGTTTCATGATGAATTAATAATGAATTAATGATCTTGAATTGATGAAGATATTGATTGAATGAATTGGTCTTAAGAGATGAGCATGACACTTGAAAGGCTATTAATAAGTTGACATGTATGAAAGTGTTAAGTGTACTAAGGTGATTGTTAAAGTGAATTGATATTAAGATCATTACCTTGTGTTTGACTTGAGAAAAGTATTGGTATGAGTTATAAAGTGATTTCATATGAGCCTATAAAGACTAAGTGTGCAAGACTTTTAAAGTCAATATGTTTTGTGTAAATGACGAGTGCACATTTATGTGCAACTCTAAGTATATGTGAATGTTATATGTGCATGGGGTAGTTATGGGATAGGATAGCATGACGATTAAATAAATACTAAGTATTGAATTAAATATTATGTTAGACCTTGAGGAGTTTTAGAGGTTCAAGGCCTATGAGTACTATGAGTGAAGGAACCAAAAGGTGAGTAAACATTATGCTATTGTTACAAGTACAAGCTATCATGATTATGTTATGAGAACCTTTAAGACTCTTAAAACCCAAGTCTTTCCCCTACTTTCAATTTGATTATGCGATTTCTTTATTAAGTTTAGGTTTCCAAAGGACAATTGATCCAAAATCAATAATGTTTATTCAATGATATGAAAAATCTTTTGTAATTGTACCTAAACTACTTTCTTTTTGGAACTACATTATTATTGTATCTTTTGTTCAAAAAGTTAAAATACTATTGTTATTGTGGAACATATTATCGTTGTCTTAAGTGCTAATGTTATATGTGAATACCATTAGCTCTAGCTATGGTGCCTCTAACCCTTTCTACAGAAATCCTCGTGCTGATGCAGGTAATCATTAGAACCTGTGCATATGGTCTTAACCTGATGAATAGAGGTTGTGTATCCACCTCTTCTAAAAGGGGCAGTTTTAGCTGTGGAGCCTGATCAGTTTCATGACTTTATAAGTTATTGGGTTGGGAGTTAGAATTTGGTATGAGGCCACCTCTCCTTCAAGTGAATGAGCTAACATAGTCATTTACTCTTACTGGGTGATAAGTGTTATAAGTGTGATTTTTGCAAACCTGCTAAAGTGAAAATCTTGCAAAATTACAAACTTTGAAACCATGATTTGTAAATCATGAACAATGTGTTATAAGCTATAGATTTCCTTTATAAAAGGAATATATGTTATTTTATGGGTTATATTGTTTACTCATTGAGATCATCTATCGCTCCCCTTTCTCTTGTGTGGTTTCAGGTGAGCAATATGAGGAGGCAAAGTGATGGCTCAAGCATTGTACTTCGCTTAGGGGAATCCTTGTCTAAGTCTTTAATTATACTATGTTATGAAGAGTTACTTGTAGATGCTCCAGGCATTTATTTTGGAATATTAACCATTGATGATTTATTTTAAGACTTTTTCAAAGTATTTTGTCAAACTATTTGTCACATCCCAATTTCAAAGGCATGACGGTCCTAGAACATAGGGAGACATAAGGTCACCCATGCCTATGAACCCACTTATACATATACAATTCAAGCCTAGGATCATACCAAACCCAATGCATTAACTTAAATATCCAATAATATAAGAAACCTCAATATGAAGAAGAATTGTTTAGTAAAACACTTAGGAAACATCTTATAAGAAAAATAACATTTAAAGTTTTAAGATAAATCATCAATAATTTACATCCCAAAATAAACTCCCGTAGTGTCTACGAGTATCTCTTCATAACATAGTATTATTAAAGACTTTGACGAGGAATCCCTAAGCGAAGTAGAATGCTTGAACCATCACCTTGCCTCCTCATGTTGTTCACCTAAAACTACATAAGAAAATGTGGTGAGATAGATGATCTCAATAAGTATACAATATAGCATAAACAATATCATAGATCCCATTTTTAAGGAAAGCCCATTGCATATAACACATAGTTCATGATTTACAAATCATAGTTTCACATTTTTCAATTTAGCAAGATTTTCATTTTAGCAGGTTTGCAGAAAATCACACTTATAACACTTATTACCTAATAAGAGTAAATGACTATGCTTGCTCATTCACTCGAGGGAGAGGTGGCCTCATACCAAATTCCAACTCCCAACCCAATACTTATAAAGTCGTGAAACTAATCAGGCTCCACGGCTATAACCGCCTCTTCTAGCTAAGATGGATACATAGCCCCTATCCATCAGTTTAAGACCACGTACATAGGTTCTGATGATTACCTGCATTGGCATAAGAATTTCTGCACAAAGGATTAAAGGTACCATAGCTAGAGCTAATGGTAATCCCAAATAACAATATCACATAAGGCAACAATAACAAATATCCTAATAACAACAATAGTTTAACTTTCAAACAAAAGATACAATGATAGTGTACCTCCAGAAAGAATATAAGTTAAGGTAATAATCACAAAAAATATTTATCATTGGATAATCACAAATGGCTTTGGACCAATTGTCCTTTGGCAACCCAAGCTTAACAAAAAAGTCACATAGTCAAATTTGAAATATAAGTGAACTTGGGTTTCAAGAATCTCAAAGGTTCCCATAAAATAATCATGATAGCTTGAACTTGTAACAATAGCACAATGTTTACTCATACTGGTAGCATGAATAAAGTGTTTACTCACTTTGTGTTTCTGTCACTCCCAATTCACATAGCCCTTGGACTTCTAAGACTCCTCAAGCTCTATCATAATATTTAATTCAATACTTAGTATTTATTTAATCATGATGCTATCCTATCCCATAACTACCTTATACACATATAACATTCATATACACTTAGAGTTGCACATACAAGCGCACTCATCATTTGTACATAACATGCTGACTTAATAGTCTTGCACACTTAGCTTTTATAGGCTCATATGAAAACACATCATAATTCATGTCCATACCTTTATAAGGTCAACACAATATCATTATCTTAATATCAATTCACTTTAACAATCATCTTAGTACACTTAACACTTCCATACATGTCAACTTGTCAATAGCCTTTCAAGTGTCATGCCTATCTCTTATGATTGATTCATTCAATCAATCTCTTCTTCAATTCAAGATTATTAATTCATTATCAAGTCACCATAAAATCTATTTCCATATTTCTCAATCACATTCGTATTCTAATCACAACATAAGGTTAAGATACCTTAGGTATACCTTAAGTATACCAAAGTGCCTGTAGGCTTGTCTAAGGTCATTCCTTTAACCAATATGCAATTTATCTATTTATCATTCATTCATACATATCAATAATCATTAAAATATATTACACAAAAATTATAGACATTGGGATAAGGATCCCAATGTAGGCCGAATGCTCCATTCCAAAGAAAACCTGAATTTTCATATTTTTTGCACTTTCCGTCTTTTATAATAATATGTAAAAACATGGTTTGAACTAAGATTTTTCATATAATCAAAACAAAAATCATTTTAGAATATAAACATGTAGGAATCAGCCCATATATACATTTATGTGCATGAAAATTTCCAACCTTAAGTTTTAGGATGAACAACCATGAGTTTTCTTGTTTTCGGTACTTTTCGGTCATTACAGTAATATGTAAACATGTGGTTTAAATCATTATTTTCCATTCAATCACAATAAATATCAGTTTAGAACATCAATTTGTACAAATTGGCAGCCATGGATGATTTTCTATACATGAAAATTCCAAATTTAGGGTTTAGGAAGAAAATCACGAGTTTTCAAGCTTTCTGCACTTTCCATTCATTACAACGATATGCAAACACATGATTTAAATCATTATTTTTCATCCAAACAAAACAAATATCATATTGGAATCCTCCATACACAAATTGGCAGCCATATGCATATGAAATCATGGAATTTTCCAACTTTTGAGTTTTAGCATAAAAACCATGAATTTCCTTATTTTCTGAAACTTTTCGGTCATTACAGTAATATGTACAAATATGATTTGATTCAATATTTTTTATCTAAACACATCAAAAATTAGTTTAGAATAGTAACAAGTAAAAATTGCCCCCCTTGGTAATGTTTATGCATGAAAATTTCAATTTTGAGTCGTAGGAATCACTTTTGGAGAAATCGCATAGAAAGGTTGGTGCTTTCGGTAGAAAATTTGATTTTTCTCTCAAGAAATCACCTAACTTAAATTTTATTAATAAAAATCAATAAACATTTAGTTTGAAATAATTTTCCCAAGATTAGTTTCATAAAAATCAAATAGAAAATTGAAATGAAAAGAAAAACTTATGAAACAGTCGCGAAATCACAAGCTTGAAAGGATTTTATGAATTTCGATAGAGAGAAATATTTTGAGACAATTTTTCTACCAAAATATAGAAAAATAGAGTGATGGCTACTAGAATGAGAGTGCTGGCTGAAATTTGTTATTTTAAATGTAGGGTTTTGGGCAATTTCCACTAATATCCTTAATGGGAGGGTTTTTGGGTAATGGACTTTTAGGTATTTGGGCTTTTTATTTATTTTAGGAGCTGATTATAGGTAATTAAAATAAAAATATTTTTCTTATTTTTTTTGTAATATTTCCCCCAGAACATTTGTTTAAAAATTATTTTAAACAATACTCATAAATTTATTTTATGCTTAAAAATCATTTTTTTTACATGAAAATTCATTTTACGAAAAAAATAAATTATTTCATGCTAATGCATTTTATTTAAACCATTTATTTCATAATAATAATTCATATTAGGCATTTTAAAATTAATTTAACATGCCTCAAACTCATAAATCACGTCACACACGAATTTTCATATAGTCACACACTTTGTCATAATAACCCTAAATTTAAATAATTTATCACTAAAAACTCCTACGATAGGTGTGAGCTATTACATTCTTTCCCCTTTAAAAAAATTCATCCTCCAATTTGCTAATCTAACTGCACAATCATACTTACTTAACTTCTCTACCACGCTTCTGCTACACCACTCAAACACAGTATCTAACTACAATTAAAATATCAATTACAATAAGGCACGTACTTATAATCTATCAAAAGTCACACTGATAAACCTTCAGCTTAAACTACACCTATGTTAATCTCTTGTTCAAACAAATCTTAAACTAATCCTTAATAATTTTGTATCCCTTAACCTTAAACAAAAGTAATAGAACCTTTAATTTCACCTTCAATATAATATAATCCCAAGTATTTCTTTTCCCTGTATCTTTATTAATATTAACATTTGTACTAATACCTTACTCAACACTTCCCTTCATTATTTATCATATTAGTCATATAAGAATCCAACAGATAATTCCAAATTAATAACTCCAATTGATATTCGATAATTCTCTTTCCATATTAATAATTATTACTTAATCTATTATAGCCTCAATAAATATTTTCATGTTTAATACCTTACTAACATTACAATTTCTACACTCCCATCATTTATCAATTAAAACATATTTAAACTGAATAAACATTCTTATATATATCATATCCCAAATGAACTTGCATTCTATTAATTTACAATCTCAAATAAACTTCTCATAACTATTTCAGACTTACTCTCTTTCTGTGTAATATATACATCATTACCATGACTTAATTACCTAATGCCTCAAAATTTTTTTTATACCTTTAACTTGTAATATCATCTCACTTTAGGTTTTACACTTACATCTTGCTATACTTCACATTCCTAATCATTTAACTTATCCAATTTAAAATAATAAACCTTCTAATACCATTGTTATTCAATGAAATCTCCATGCAACTCTTACACCTTTCTAAATCTATGCCATTCTAGGGTCCATTCTAGGGTATCTCAATAAAAATTCTTTCTATACGAAAGATCACTACCAAATTTTCCAGTAACCTCAATTGAACATTACTATATCTAACGCCTTAAAATGTTTCTCATCTAGAGGACTCAAATCCCTTTTAGATATATTCAAAACTATTAAATTTTCAAAACTGCGTAGCATCATACTTATCATTTTATTATCATTACAAGTCTGAGAATACTTATCCTTTTATGTCTCCCCCTTCTTAAGTGAAATTCATCCTCGAATTTAAATACTTACTCATACATTCTCAAAAATTAAGGATGCTTCTATCGCATCCCTTCCTCAACTTCCTAAGTATACTCATCCATTCTATGATTACGCTAATGGACCTTAATCATAGGTATCTCCTTGATACACAAATTTCTTCCCATCCTTAGTTCAGAAATCTACTTGTTTTTCTCTACAATCAATACAAGTTCCATACTCATCAATCCATTCCTAAGATCACATCAAATTCTAGGACACGAAGTTCTAATAACTTTACAGGAAGTTTTCATCCATCAATATTTACCTCACAGTCCTTAAATATATAGTTCACCTACCTCATAATACCAACTTATTTACATATAATGTAACTGATTTGTTTCATTCTCCTATTGATTATTGCTAAATATCATTTCTTTTCTTATAGCTCCAATCACAATTATCATTTAATAATTCCATATATTTCCTATATCAAACCATTGTAACATGCAAGCATTTCATACCTTATAACATTATACCTACCAATCATTAATCCTAGTTGGATCCAAAACTTAGTCAAATTCTCTTTCTAATCCACTTAACTCCACTACCAAATTATCATACTTAGCATGCATCTAATATGAGCATCCATCATATAATATCACATCATGCAACACATATCACCTAACATGTATCACACATCATGACATATATCATGTATTCTAATCACATAACACATAACCTATAGCATAATGAGCTCTCCTAACATTTTTAAAAGTCAATTATTTCCTAGGCAATAGAAGATCAAACCAAAGCCAAATAGCTAAGTAGACATATAATATCATACATATCATTTAAATCCTATGCCACTAAACTAACATTTACCCACTACTAGTGGAAGTCTTAGTTGTGTCTCTTATTCTTGGCTCCTTGCTCTTGAGGTTGAGATCGTCTAGGTGGTGGAGGTATCAAGGTCACATTTCTTGGATTCCTTGCTTTAGGGCGGTCCTTAATGAAATGACCCATTCGCCCACACCTTAGGCATGCACTAGAAATTCTTCGGCACACTCTAGGATGTTTCTTTACACACTTTTTACAAGTGGGGAGGTCCTGCTTAGCTTGACCATTCCACAGTCCAGGTGTTTAAGATGCTAAAAGTTCCTTCCATAGGCCTCCTCCTCCTCTTTGTTGGCCTTTATGACCCTTATTCTTATGCTTTCCTATCTACTTCCGTTTGGCTCTCTTAGCCTTATATCTCTTCTCCATTATCTTGGCCTTATCTGTCAACATGGCCAAGGTTAAGAATTCAGTCGCCTTATCTATCTTGCCTTTCGCCTTTAGACAAAAACTGATCCATCACTTATTGCTTAAACTCTGCCCACATAGGTGGGTTAGCTCCATAAAGTCGTTCCTCCACTTCCTCTTATACCAATACCATGCCTCTTTCTTGAGTTAGAGTCCTACCAACTTGATCACTTGGGCATCCGAGCAAGACAGTTGACGGACTTACTTATCCATCTCATCCAAGAATTCATATGGGTTATTACCCTCTTCACCACCAAAGGTAGATGGCTACAACTTCTTGAACTTTGCAACGGTCATCCCCTTATCGAGTAACTGCTTCCTCTCTCTCCAAGCAGGTGCCACTACTATAAGTGGCAAAACTCCATTCCTTTCTTAAGTTGGCAGTGCTTCCCACTGTTGAGCTCGTAGCTCGTCCAATTCTTTATGTAAGTTTCTCATTTCCTCACGCATAGCTTGCACCTCTTGCAAAGATGCTTATCACTAGAGCTTATGGTCAATGCTTTCGAATTGGACGTTTCCCTTGACCGTACAGGTATAGAAGTAGCATTCAATGCAGTATCTGATATGGCATCATCACTTGCCCTAACGGGCTAAGCAGCTATGCAAGCCTTCTTCTTGGGAGGCATTCTGCTATCATGATAAGGGAACTTAGTACTAATTCCCTTCCAAGCCATCTAACCCTATTATCACATCATATCATATCTCACATCACATATTACATACTATTTATCACATGGCATATATCATATATCATAGCATAGGCCATGCATCATAATCATGTATTATATAACTCATAGCACCATAGATTCCCTATCATATAAAAATCAATCATGTCATAAGCAATAAAAGAAATCACTTCATGCTAAGTAACTAGGCAGTCAAAAGGAAAATCATTCATATCATATAAACTACTATGCCGTTACATCGATCATCACCAACTACTAGCCCTAGCCCTCGTGTGTCCTTTTCCAGGGCAATCGAGAGCAATATGACCATTTCTACGACATCTATAACAGAGAAGATCTCCATCCTAATGATCACTAGTCAAAGACACAAACCTCGCTAGCAAGTAATCTTCCCCATGCTCGATAATCCCTACCTTAAGCGACTCCACATCCTCCCTCATGGTTTGAACTAAAAGCCTAAGACATCGATTTTCCTCCTTCAAATATGACTAACCATCTTCCAATTTATGGATCTTACTATAAACCTAATCAAGATCTAGGCACTCCTCAAGGTCCTCCTCTTCGTCAAGGGTCTTCTCCCTCGCTGGGTGAATCATAGATATGACTCTCTTAAACATCTCTGGCCAAGTCCTCTTACAAGTCACACGAGGTGCTCTAGGTCTCGGTCCTTGAGTAGGGGTAGTCTTATTGATCATCTATCAAAAGAATCGTAAAGCAAGCAAACAATAACAACGATTACTAAAAGCTACTAGGATTTCATGGAACTATACTAGTGATAGACTGTAAATGACATGATAAGAATTCCTACGATCCAGGTTTATACTTATTTAACCCAACACATAAACAAGTCTAAAGTAGACTTTTAAAAACTATGGCTCTGATACTAAGTTTGTCACAACCCAATTTCAGAGACATGACGATCCTAGAACATGGGAAGACATAAAGTCACCCACGCCTATAGAACCCACTTATACATATACAATTCATACCTAGGATCATACCAAACCCAATGTATTAACTTAAATAATCAATAATATAAGAAACCTCAATATGCAGAAGAATAGTTTAGTAAAACACTTGGGAAACATCTCATAAGAAAATAAAATTTAAAGTTTTAAGACAAATCATCAATAATTAGTATCCCAAAATAAACTCTTGGAGCGTTTATGAGTATCTCTTCATAACATAGTATTATTAAAGACGTTGACAAGGAATCCTTAAGCAAAGTAGAATGCTTGAGCCATCACCTTGCCTCCTCATATTGCTTACCTAGAACCACACAAGAAAATGGGGTGAGATAGATGGTCTTAATGAGTAAACAATATAGCATAAACGATATCATATATCCCATTTTAAGGAAAGTCCATTGCATATAACACATAGTTCATGATTTACAAATCATGATTTCACAGTTTTTAATTTAGCAACATTTTCACTTTAGCAGGTTTGCATAAATTACACTTATAACACTTATTACCCAATAAGAGTAAATGACTATGCTAGCTCATTCACTCGAGGAAGAGGTGGCCTTATACCAAATTCCAACTCCCAACCTAATACTTATAAAGTTGTAAAATTGATCAGGCTCTATGGCTAGAATTGCCCCTTCTAGCTGAGGTGGATACACAATCCCTATCCATCGAGTTAAGACCATGTGCATAGGTTCCAATGATTACCTGCATTAGCATAAGGATTTCTGCATAAAGGGTTAAAGGTAGTATAGCTAGAGCTATTGATAATCCAATAGCAACAGTAGTTTAAATTTCAAACAAAAGATACAATGATAGTGTAGTTTCATAAAGAATATAAGTTAAGGTAATAATCACAAAAAATATTTATCATTGGATAATCACAAATGGCTTTGGAAAAATTATCCTTTGACAACCCAAGCTTAGCAAAAAAAGCACATAGTCAAAATTAAAATGGAAGTGAGCTTAGGTTTCAAGAATCTCAATAGCTTGAACTTGTAACAATAGCACAATGTTTACTCATACTAGTAGCATGAATATAGTGTTTACTCACCCTGTAGTTCCTTCGCTCCTAATTCATATAGCCCTTAGACTTCTAAGACTCCTTAAGCTCTATCATAATATTTAATTCAATACTTACTATTTATTTAATCAAAATGCTATTCTATCCCATAACTACCCCATGCATATATAACATTCATATACACTTAAAGTTGCACATATAAGTGCACTCATCATTTGTACATAACATGTTGACTTAAAAGTCTTACACACTCAGCCTTTATAGGCCCATATGAAAATACATCATAATTCATGTCCATACCTTTCTAAGGTCAACACAATATCATTATCTTATTATCAATTCACTTTAACAATTATCTTAGTACACTTAGCACTTCCATACATGCAACTTGTCAATAGCCTTTCAAGTGTCATGCCTATCTCTTATGCCCAATTCATTCAATCAATCTCTTCATCAATTCAAGATCATTTATTCATTATCAAGTCATCATAAAATCTATTTCCATATTTTCCAATCACATTCACATTCTAATCACAATATAAGGTTAAGATACCATAGGTATACCTTAAGTATACCAAAGTGCCTTTAGGCTTGTCTAGGGTCATTCCTTTAACCAACATGCAATTTAACTATTTATTATTTATTTATACATATCAATAATCATTAAAAAACATTACACAAAAATTGTGCACATTGGGATAAAGATCCCAATGTAGGCTGAATGCTCTATTCCAAAGAAAACCTAAATTTTCTTATTTTTTGCACTTTCCGTCCATTACAGTAATACGTAAAAACATGGTTTAAACCAACATTTTTTATGTAATCAAAACAAAAATCATTTTAGAATATAAAGATGTAAGAATCAACCCATATATATATTCATGTGCATGAAAATTTCTAACCTTAAGTTTTTGGATGAACAACTATGACTTTTCTTATTTTCGATACTTTTCGGTCATTACAGCAATATGTAAACATGAGGTTTAAATCATTATTCTCCATTCAATCACAAAAAATATCAATTTAGAACATCAATATGTAAAAATCAGCAACCATGGATTTTTTTTTATACATGAAAATTCCAAATTTAGGGTTTAGGAAGAAAATCATGGGTTTTTAAGCTTTCCGCGCTTTCCATTCATTACAGCAATATGCAAACACATGATTTAAATCATTATTTTTCATCCAACCAAAATAAATATCATATTAGAATTCCTCCATACACAAATCGGTAGCCATATACACACAAAATCATGGAATTTTCCAACTTTTAAGTTCTAGCATAAAAACCTTCAATTTCCTTGTTTTCTGAAACTTTTTGATCAATACAGTAATATGTAAAAATATGATTTGATTCAATATTTTTCATCTAAAAACATCAAAAATTAGTTTAGAATAGCAACATTTAAAAATCACTCCCTGGTAATGTTTATGCATGAGAATTTCAATTTTGAGTTATAGGAATCACCTTTGAAGAAATCGCGTAGAGAGGTTAGTGCTTTCGGTAGAAAAATTTATTTTTCTCTCAAGAAATCACCTAACCCAAATTTGACCAATAAAAATCAGTAAATATTCAACTCAAAATAATTTTTCCAAGATTAGTTTCATAAAAATCAAAGAGCAAATTGAAAGGAAAAGAAAAACTTATGAAACGGTCGCGAAAATCACAAGTTTGAAAGGATTTTATGAATTTCGATAGAGAGAAATATTTTGAGAGAATTTTCTGCCAAAATATAAAAAAAAAAAAATAGAGTGATCGCTACTGGAATAAGAGTGCTGGCTGAAATTTAATGCTTTAAATGTAGGGTTTTGGGCAATTTCCACTAATACCCTTAATAAGCTAGGTTATGAGAGTTTTTGGGTAATGGGCTTTTAGGTATTTAGGTTTTTTATTTATTTTAGGGGCTGATTGTTGGTAATTAAAATAAAAATATTATTATTATTATTTTTTGTAATATTTTCCCCAAAAAATTTATTTAAAAATTACTCATAAAATTATTTTATGCTTAAAAATCGCCTTTTTACATGAAAATTCATTTTACAAAAAAAAATAAATTATTTCATGCAAATGTATTTTATTTAAACCATTTATTTTATAATAATAATTCATATTAGGTATTTTAAAATTAATTTAACATGTCTCAAACTCATAAATCACCTCACACATGAATTTTCATACAGTCACACACTTTGTCACAATAACCCTAAATTTAAATAATTTATCACTAAAAACTCCTAAGATAGGTGTGAGTTGTTACACTATTCTTTTGCATATTGAGGTTTCCTATATTATTGGATATTTAAATTAATGCATGGGGTGGTACGATCTTAGGCAAGAATAGTGTAAGTATAAGAGGGTTCTGCGGGCATGGGTGACCTTATGTTCTCCATATTCTAGGACTATCACATCTCTAAAATTGGCATGTGACATATGTGTACCTCTTGTAGAATGCCAATTTGCACTACAAAGTAAGAAGACTCATGGTTTGTCAAAAACTACTATCAACACCAACCACCCTCTCAATGGTAGGCCTACACCAACACAACCACAATCATTGCCTTTACAATAAGTACCATAACAATTTCAAGGGTATACTACCCCAAGGACCAATCCTACAATATATACTAGGATGAAACAACATATGCATAAGCCTTAGGCTCAGGAAGCAACTAGAGGATGGGAGCAAGAATTCACATACCTAATGTGGTAGCTATTGTGAACCCTTAATTTTGCACTTATTGACCTAGCCATACCTTGACATGTACTAGGTTTAACACGCTACGTAGAGCTATTACACCGCTAGCCAGTTAGCAGGTAGGGGTTCTACCCCTAAAAGAATTTTTTTTTTGCTTTCAAATACATTGCTACTCGAAGACCCAAATTTTTTAAACCCCAAACCAACAATCACTCTCTAAATTAAAAAAAAAAAAAAAAAAAAAGCTGAGCCGCACTAGCCTAGCGTAGATCTGCACTCATGGTCCCCCTTTCTGTGCCAAAATGTCCATTTTGCTCTTTTCAGCCCAATTTTTAGCGCCTTTTGGATCTTTTCACTTTTTTAATCCCTAAGCTACCCTCACCCACTTTTCCTATAAATACCTCCTCCATTCTTCTATTTTCCTCACCCCTTGAATTTGAGTAGATTTCTATCATCAAATTCCTCTCTTCTTCTCCCTCCAACCACTCTCTAATTAATTAATTAATCTTTTTAGTTAATTAATTTTCTCACCTTAACTAAGTTAATTAATCTTTTAAATTAACTAAAACTCTTTTTTTAAAATTAAAATTAATCACTCAATTAATTAATTAATTAATCTTTTAATTAATTAATTAATCACTTTTTTTCAAAAATCAAATTAATCCTTTTTCTCAAATCCACCCTTTATCAAAAATAATCAATTAATTTTTTTAATTAATTAATTCATTCATCCATTTCATCATATTAATTAGTTAATTGATTATTTTAATTAGTTAATCTCCCAATCAATCTAATAACTCAGTCTCAATAAAATAGAATTTTGGCTTGATAAAACCCTCTGCCCGCTAAAAGCAAAGGTATCAGCTTTTCCCTCTCACTCACAAAATCAAATCAATCAATCAACTCTTAAACCTCTCCACTTAATTGTGGAATGAACTATGTGAGTTTTGATTCCCATTTAATAGGGTATTTAGGCACATTTGGAATTTAAATCCAAACCGCAAATCCAAATCTAATCAATTCCTATTTCCCCTTTTAATTTATTTGTGTTATTAGTTTAATTTGGAATTAAAAAGCCACTATGTGGTTCCCCTAAATTCCATAAGGAGTATAAGGAACACTCTCCTTAATTTGTGGATGTTTTATTTTACTTTTCTCCATGCACTCATTAATCATGATATTATAATTGTCATATAATTTTGGTCATTCATAAATTAATTTTCCAAATCAAATTAAACTTAAGAGCTAAATTTAGATTATTTAACCAAAAATCTAGTTCCCAAGCTCAATTTTGTTTGAAGACTAGTGATTTTTATTATTGGATAAATTAATTGCAAAATTAATGAATTTGAGTCACAAATTTTTTCCTTAATTTTTCCATTTAAAAATAAATTAGGGTGATGACTCCTAAAATCATTTTTCAAATTACAAATCAATTTTTTGAGGGATAGCCATTCCAATCATAAGCACCAAAACTCATTCTATTACCTCCTTAAAAATCACTCAGCCTTTTCTTAAGGCAAAAATTCTCTCAAGCAAGAGAAGGGTGTTCGAGCGAGGTCTCACAGCTGCTCAATTTCCTCTAGCTCCTTTTGCTCATCCTACACCATAGGTGAATTTATAGGCTGTTAGAGATGTTGTATAAGAACTATACGGTCTAGGCCTTTATCAGATTGGTAGTCCAAAATTCCACAAACCATATCCCCTAGCTATTAATAGGGAGAATCCATATCCAAAGGGGTTACCAGGTCCTAAAAAATGGATAATCCACATTAGAACATGTTGCAAGTTCATAATTCAATGTGGAGAGTTAGCAAACTATGAAAATTTGGGTTTTTATAAATTAACATTATTCCCAAATTCCTTGACAGGCCAAACATTTACTTGTTATTCAACATTGCTAAGGGACTCAATCTAATTGTGATAAGAAATGGAGATGAAGTTTCATATCTGATTTTTCAAAGCTAAGCTTGGGGTTTATGTTGCTAACCTATCAAGGATGACCCAAAGGAGTGGAAAGTCTACTGATCTCTTCATAGCCCTCTTCAAGGAAATAAGAAGTAGGTGCAAAGTCTTTTTGCTGAAAACTGAATTTGTGAAGATGGCACAAAAAAGACTTGACATTAAACTCAAAAAGAAATTTTGGGGGATGAAATTCAGAGACTTCTATGAGCTGGCTGCAAAAGTAGTAGAATATGAGGAGTTACTAAGGGAAGATAACAAGATGAAAAAGAAGGCTATAGGAACTTACTTTTATGAGGTAGGTACCTAAAAGACTACCGTTGCCAACCTAGCTAATTTTGGATCCCAAGTTTGCCCATTTTTTATGAAGTCCCAACCAAAGACTAGGGATGATTAGAAGAAGCATCAGAATTCCTCAATGAAGTACACTTTTGATGTGAGCAAAACAGATGAAATCTTTGACTTCCTGCTTGAAGAGAATTTCATCACTTTTCCTTTGAGCTATCACATTCTTGCAAAAGAACAAACCAAAGGAAAAGAGTACTATAAATATTATAATTCTTAGAACCATACAACTAATGCATGCTGGTCTTTTAAAAATGTAATCTATGATATGATCAATAAAGGGATACTCAAGCTCCCTGATAAAAAGAAAGAGACTATGTTAATTGAAGAAGATCCCTTCCTTCTCATAGTCTCTATGAATGCTATTATAGTGGACCTTTATGCCCTAATCAATGAGAAAAAGAAAAGCCAATAAGAAGCACCAAATAATAAAACAAAGCATGTATATGTTCCTAAGAGTCTGCATCAAAATCGGCCTAAGAGTCTAAACAAGAGTCTATAAAAAAAAAAAAAAAAGGCCAAACCTTAATATGTAAAGGGAGAGTCTACCTCAGAATTTCCAATCTCAAAAAGATCCCTAAAGAAGGTAGCTTTGGTTCAATAAGGTCTACAGCAAAGTCCACATCAGGGGCTACCACATACTTGGTCAGGTTATAACAAAAGGAATGAGAATCAACTTAGTAATCATTACTTATAGTTATGTACCTGAAGGAGTTGGCCGAGGATTACTGAGGATTTGCTCAATGGTCTAGCACCAGATCTACGTAAGAATCTTCTTAAAAGATTATCAGAGATGAGACTAAACTTTAGCATAAAAAAGAAAAGTCAGTCTAAAACTTACCATCACTAAGACAGTATTCAAAAGGGGTAGCCTAGAATTGCCAAGAGTATACCTAGGAGTCTCCATCAAAGTTTGCATCAGAATCCTCCAAGGGGTCTGCTGGAGACTTTGTCAAATTCCAACACGAAGAGGAAGAGTCTCCTCAGACTTTTCACCCCCCAACTACTACTCAAAGAAAATAGCCCAAGTTTGTGCTACCACCTATGGAAGTCAAAGAAAATTAATAGCACTTTGTTCGCCACAAAAAATTTCCACATCCTTTTACTGTAACCCAAAAAGAAGGCTCCAAAGAGAGAGGACATCAACAAAAATAAAAGGGGGATCTAGCATAAAAATGAGACAAAAAGAAGGTCATATTGAGGAAAATGAATGTGCAGACATGGAATCTATAGGTAGCAGTATAGAAGATGTGAAAATGCAGGAAATCAGAGTGGGCCAAATTACTATACCTTTGAGATGTTCCATGGAAACTATCACTTTGCTAGCTTCATTTCAAAGGTTTGGCAATGAAGAATCTAAAGAAGAACCAAAGACTCAAGGGCAACTTCTAAGAAGCACACTATGTGTAGTAGAGTTACCATCCAAGCTATAGAACGTAGGATTCCAAAAAGGGTCATCTTTGAGAACCTTACAGAAAGGATGACAAAACACATCAAGCCATTATACATTTAACTCACCTTAGTAGGAGGCTAACCTCCAAAGTCTTGATAGATAATGGATATGCTGTTAACATTATTTCATTAAGGATGGCTTTAGAATTAGGCAAGAATGAAGATGATCTCATAGCTATAGATGTTTTTATCTCGACAGTTAATGGGGATGTCACAAAGACCCTAAGAGTCTTTCCTGTGGAAATCCAAGTTGGAAGCAAGACCTCCCTCATGGCCTTCTTTATGGTAGACTCCACTGCTAACTACCATGCTTTATTGGGAAGAGACTAGATTCATGCCAATTGGTGTGTGCCATCCTTACTTCATCAATTCCTTTTATTTTGGAAAAAGGATAAGGTAGAAATAGTATGGGCTGATGGAAAACTTTTCCAAGCCTGCACAAATGTAGTAGATGCAAGATTCTTTGATGGAAGCTTTGGTCCAATTCAATTTAAAGGCAAGAGTAAATATGGAGGGCCAAAAGCACTTACCATGGCAAGCAGAGAGGATTACCGACAAGTAAAGAATCTACTCCAAAAGTCTATGATCTTACCTTACCATAGGAGGTTGACCACTCAGCTCATTATCAAGGAGGTTGATGACTAACTTCACCAAAGAGGAGAAAACGGTAGTTATAATTGCATTATTAAAAGCATAATTGCAGCAAGCTTTGGACAAGCTACTTGTTGAATAAGTTCAAGAGACTACAGGTGCTGAAGTAATCTTTGAAGGGGAACAGTTGAAAGAAGTAGAGGAGATCTAGTTGCATGAGTTAAAAAATGCTCCACCTAAACTAGATGATGCTATGACTGAAGTCTAGCACCATTTAAAGGGAGTCAACCTGGGGACTCCTGAGAAGCCTATAATCACCTACATTAGTGGCCTACTACAACCTACATTAAAAAGGAAAATAATTGAATTGTTGCAAGAGTTCAGAGACTATTTTGCTTGGGAATATGATGAAATGCCTAGGTTAAATAGGAAGCTAATGGAGTACTAACTACCTATCGAGCTAGACTATTGTCCTTACCATCACCCCCATCAGAGGATGTCAAAGGATGTGGAGCCTAAAGTTAAGGAAGAAATTGAGAAGCTACTCAAAGCTAGATTTATGAGACCTGCCAGATATGCTAAGTGGCTTTCCAATGCTATTCCGGTGGTGAAGAAAAATGGGAAGCTTAGAGTCTGTGTAGACTTCAGAGACTTGAATGTAGCCACCCACAAGGATATATATGTCATGCTAATTGTTGATGTGCTCATTGATGCTACAGCCAAACATAAGCTATTTTCCTTCATGGATGGTTTTTCTAGCTACAACTAGATATTCATAGCTTAAGAAGACATACCAAAGGCGGCTTTTAGGTGTCCTGGCTCCATTGGGGCTTTCAAGTGGTTGGTCATGCCCTTCGGACTAAAAAATGCGAGTGCTACCTACCAACGAGTCAAGAGTGTAATTTTTCATAATATGCTTAGGAAGTTTATGGAAGTCTATATGGATGATATAGTTGTGAAGTCCAAAAGAGTTGAAGATCACCTAGAACATTTGAGGTAGGGCTTCCAACAAATAAGAGATCACCAATTAAACTTAAATCCATTTAAGTGTACTTTTGGAGTTTGGGATGAAAACTTGTTGGGATTCCTAGTACATCAACGGGGAGTTGAAATAGACAAAAATAAGACAAAGGCAATTATGGAGTCTCAACCTCCTAAAAATAAAAAAGAGTTGCAAAGATTCTTGGGCTAAGTAAATTACCTCAGGAGATTCATCTCCAATTTAACTGAAAAGTCTATTGTCTTTTCTGAGTTGCTTAAGCTGAAATCTAAAGAAGAATTTCTTTAGGAAGATTGCCATCAGGAAGCTTTTAAGAATATCAAGGATTATCTAAGTAATCCTCTAATCTTGATGCCTCCAAGAGCTGGAGTTCCTTTGAAATTATATCTCCCAACCTCTAAAGACTCCATTGGTTGCCTCCTAGCATAGAACAATTCTACAAATCAGGAACAAGCCATTTACTATCTCAATAGGTTTCTCACACCAACAGAGGTATAATACTCACGTATAGAGAAAATGTGTTTAGCCTTATACTTTATATGTACCAACCTTCAGCATTATTTGATCAGATCAAGAGTGTATGTAGTCTTATATATAGATTTAGTTAAGTATATACTGAACTAACCCCTTATCACTAGGAATAAGTGGTCACTAGCCTTAGTTAAATTTTCCTTAGTTTACTTCCCTTAAAAGTTAGGAAAAGGGTATTAGCAGACTTATTAGTAGACCACCTAAATATGAAGACAAAAGGGGGAAAAGAGTTAGACTTACCAGTCTATAGAATTGAGAAGAACCCTTGGGTGTTGAAGTTTGATGGCTCAAAGGCTAAAGAGTCTACAAGTACTGGGATAGTCATTATATCCCCTTCGAATACTAAGACTGCCATCTCATTCAACTTGGACTTTGAATGCACCAATAACTAAGCAAAGTAAAGGCATGATTATTAGGCTGGAGATTTTAAGATGACTAGAGGCCAAGGAAGTGTTGGTGATAGAGACTCACAGTTAGTGTTAAGGTAACTTTTTGGAGAATATAAATGTAGCAACCTTATATTAGCTCCCTCCTACACAGCAAAAATTTAGTTACTGGAGGACTTCACAGATGTGTCATTCTAATATGTACCAACAGAATCAAATTGCGAGGCTAATGCATTAGCTCAAATAGCCTCCAGTATGAGATAGATAGAAGAAACACACAAGATAGTCCTCATCAAGAAATGTAGCCATCTGTCCATATTTGAGCGGGGGATTCCAGTTAGCACCTTCAGTATAAATGTTAACATCTTTGGAGATTGGAGGTAGCCCTTTAGAAATTACCTAAGTAATTTGTCCATAAAAGCTCATTACAGACTTAAAGTTCAAGCTTAAAACTATATGTTAATAGAAGAAGAGCTTTACCAAAAGGACTTTGATGGATTACTATTGAGGTTCTTAGGATTTCCAGAGGCTATGGAGGTGATAAAGCAAGTACATGAAAGAGTTTGTGGAGAACACTAAGCAGGAATTAAAATGAGATGGCTATTCAGGAGGCATAGCTATTTTTGGTCAACCATCCTCAAAGATTGTATAAGCTATGCTAGAGGATGCAAACAATGTCAAAAGTATGGAAGGATCTAGAGACTACCTGCAGATGAGTTGCATCCTGTGATCAAGCCTTAGCCTTTTAAAAGTTAGGCTATTGACCTGATTGGAAAATTTTATCTAGCTTTATCAAAAGGGTACAGCTTCATTATCATAGCAATAGACTACTTTACTAAGTAGGTGGAGGCTATACATATGAAGAAAGTGAAACAAAAAGATGTCATACTATTTATAAAAGAGTTTATCATCCACAGATTTAGTATCCCATAGTTTGTTACCACAGACCAAGATACCATGTTCATAGGTGAAGAAATTAAGGACTTTGCATAAGAATATGGCATCAAGCTAATCAATTCAACACCCCACTACCCTCAAGCAAATAGGCAAGCAAAGGCTTCAAACAAGGTGCTAATTAATATCCTATAGAAAATTATTGAAGGCAATCCTGGAGACTGGTACAAACTATTATCAAAGACTCTATGGGCTTACAGAACATCAAAAAGAAGTTCAACAAGGGTAAGTCCATTTTCTCTTACCTATAGTCAATGTTGTCCTTCCAATGGAGGTAGTAGTTCCTTCTTTGAGGGTGGCCAAACAACATGGTCTTACTCTGAATGATTACCACCAAGCTATGATGATAGAACTAGAAGACCTGGAGGAAGCAAGGATGAAAGCTTTCAATCATATGGTGATACACAAGAAGAAAGTTTCTAGAGCTTATAATAAAAGAATTAAAAAGAAGACTTTCTAAGAAAGGGAAATGATTTGGAAGCTAAGCTTACCTATAAGCATCAAAGATAGAGAATTCGGCAAGTGGTCTCCCAATTAGGAGGGCCCTTTTAAAATGCACAAGATGCTGGATGGAAACACTCATTAATTGTCAAGCCTGCAAAGAGAGCCCCACAAAAGATTTGTTAATGACAAGTATCTTAAGAAATACTTTGCCACTATATGGGAAATGAGGCAAGCACTTGAAGAAAATCAATGACAAAGCCAATCTCATAGCCACTAAAGTATCTGTCACCTATAGAATCAGTATATATGTAGAGAGTGACATGTACAAAGCTGACCCTATAGCTAAAAGTTATACTAAGTTGGCCTTTGGCCACTTTTAAATAGTAACAAGGCTGATCCCACGACCACCATAGTACCTGTCACCTATAGAATTAATATACATACATACATACATATATATATATATATATATATATATATATATATATATATATATATATAACAATCCCATAGTTAAAACTATAAATAAGTAGGCCTATGGCCATTTTTACTTAATGCAAATAAAGATAAGCCAAATCCACAGTTCATACATCATAGAAGATCTATGGTCTAGTTTAAATATTATAGTCCCAAAGGCTCAACAAAGTTCTTAAGTTCTAAGCTAATGACATGAAAAAGAAAATACAAAAAGTAATAAAGTAAGCTAAAAGGGAGGTAAAGTCAAAGGCCTGCAACTTTCTTCACTCAATGCAACATCGAAATCATGTCTCCTCTAAGGTGGTACACTTTGCAACCTAATTTTGTACCTACATATGCTTGACAGTCAAGAAGTTCCCGAGGTGATCTATTTCTTAGCATTCCTTACTATGCTCTCTTTGCATCTCATCTCCTCTAGCTAGTAAATCTATAGCTCTAACCTCTAAAGCTATAATCTTATCTTTCAGCTACTAGATTCTTTCATAAGTAGCATCTAGATCCTTGCAAATCTCTTCATATCTTGGTTTCTATTTTTATTGCAGGCTACCAAAGTATCAAACTATGTCTTTTGCTCTAACAATGTTGTAATCTTTTCTTACAAAGAAGATATAGCAATACTTTTTTCTTTGTAGGCAAAAAAAGAAATGAGAACCCTTACTTTCAAATCATCAACACTGGAGATGCTTTCTGTAAAGGATGTGGCCATACGAAGCACTAAAATAGCAGAAAGAATAGAGTCCTACTAAGCCTCGGTAAGTGTAAAGAGCTTTACAGAAAAGAACTATTATAGGATGGTGCAAGCTACAACTATAGACTCCGAGGCTGAGAGAGGTCCCATGGTACAAGTGCTAGAGCTAGCACATGTGAGGAATGAGAAGTCCATACTAGTGGCAGGATTATCAAAGGCACTAATAAGGTTGAGGCAAGTCTGCATAGTGGTAGAATCTTGCACCTATAAGAATATGGAAAGAGATTAAGCTTCCTAAAAAAATAAGACTAAAAAGAAAAAAGAGTTTCCAGACTTGTACCAAGGATGGAGGAGTAGTCTTTGCTCTAAAAGGCCTATCACCACTCACAATCACATCAACCAAGATGTCCAGAAAAGGTATAGTATATTAGATAGCCACAAAGAGATCCTCTTCATAAGGAGATATAGAAGGAGCATTTGGGGTAACACCTGAAGGATTAATAGAGTCTGAAATGATGATAGGCCCTGATGAAGAGGCTTTTGGCTTCCCAAAACACTGAACCCACCTGGATCTCCTTAAATGGCTAATGGAAGGTACAGGAGCTAGCGGAGACTTGATTACCTAAGATTTTTTTAGAGCTGGTGACTGGCTAGCCTTCTTTTTCTTCCTTAAAGGGGACATAACCTCTTTTGTTTCTTCTTCTTCCTGCAAATCAGGAGGTGTGGTGGTACTTGGATCTTCCTCCTAAATGGTATAGCTGTTTGTATCTTCTTCCTCTTCTTTATCTCCTATAAAAAGAGGGGTATAATGAAAGTTGAACAGCATGCACATGGGAATAAAGACTGATGGTAAGGGAATCTAGACTTGACCATTGATAGAGTCCTAGGCATTGATGAAGATTTGAATGGTGATAAGCTTGGGCACTGGCCAGTGAAGGAGAAGAAAAACATAAAAAAAATGAAAAGAAAATAAAAAAAAGAAGAAATAATAGATTGAAAGAAGCAAATCGATGAACCTGGGTTGATCGATGCTAGCAAAGAAGTGGCTGGCATTTGCAGAGGTGACTAGTGGTGGTAGACTCACCGTAGAATTTCCTATTGTGGCTACCGTTCAGCCAAGGAAGGGAAAAAGAAAAAAAAAATATAGATGTATATTTATGAAGAAAGGAATATACTTGGGATGGAGTGGTAGTGAATGGGGGAGTATGTTGGGATGATGAGAACTTAAAAAATGGAGTTTGTGTAGTAAATGGGTTCGGTAAAGAAGAGTTTAAATTGGAAAAGGAGTTATTTTAAGGAAAAATAGGAGATTTTGATAGTGAAAAATTATTTAGAAAAGATAAAGAGGTTATTTGGGATGAGAAGTTTGAATTAATTTGAGAATTTGAATTAGTGGAGGAATTTGGATAAAGAAGATTGTAGAAGGATATTATGGTGAAGGAGTTAACAATGAAAATGGAAAAGGGGTTTGTAATGTTTGAACTAGGAGACTTCGCATGAGTTTGATTTGGAAGGGGTTTTGAAGAACTAGAGGTTTGATTGGCTTGTGAGATGGAAAAGGCACATTAGGATTTCATTTCCTCTTATTGAAATTTCAAGTCATAAGGATAGAATTTTATTTGGGCTTTCATGGTGGAAATGAATGGACCCTTAGAAACTAAGGCTCATAACTTAAATATTAATAGAAGCAAGGCCTTGACCGGCCTAGCATCTACGGGGAGAATTTGTTAGCACCACAATCACAGTGGGCTGAGTATTTTTTAGACCATATAATAAGTAATTATTTGGGCCTATAAATTGAGGATATGAAGCCAATGAAAAATATTACCTAACATAACTTTGGGAGACTTGGTCAAATTCTCAGTAAATCTGAAGATTTCTAGAAAGAAAGGTGCATTGTAAAATGTTAAACGTAGTTTAACAAACTCAATGTAAAAATTGTCACTAGCACACAATATGGGAGCTAAGTCCAACTTGAGGCAAAAGAAAAGAAATGATGGCTTAGTGAAGAAGTGGAACTAAAATATAGGAGCCAACCACCTGCTAACACTATAAATACAAGAAGACTCTACAAAGAAAAAAAAATCTATAATAACTTGAATTTTTATTTAATTTATAAAATCTTATTTTGTACGAAAAAATATTATTTTATTAAATTATTAAATTTTTTTTAGAATTTCTTTTCATATACATATATATCAAATTATAAATTTTTATGAAATTGAAATTATATTGTTAATTATAAATTTCATTCAGATATTTATAATGTAAAATTAAAGAAAAAATTTTAATTACTCAATTTATTCATGGAATTGATAAAGTAAATTCTAATTAGTTATTTTGATATTAATTTAAGATGAAAATGATTAATTTAATTGTTCAATAAAATTTACAGAAAATTCTACTTAAGAAAATTTATTTGGAAGTTTTGAAATCTTATTTATAATTACTAAAATAAATTATTAAAATTTATTATTATTATTATTATTATTATTATTATTATTATTATTATTATAAAAAAGAAAGAAAGGAATTAAAAAATCTGAACGGGGAAGAAAAGAGAGGAGGGAGACAAAAGGTGAGAGAAGGAGAGAGACAGTGGGACATAGAGGGGCAACTGGCTACCGGCAGTGACGAGCATCACCACCACAAATGTTAAGATCGATGCCCGACAAGTCTAAAAGAGGTAATGGTAGTCAGAATTAGCGAACACTGGTGGCATACTAGCATGTTAAAGAGACACTGACTGCTAAAACTTTGGACAGCGATTCCGGCGATGTTTTCCAGCGATCTTAATGGTGTTGTAATCCTGTCATCCCAAGCTTCAAAATGGTACTCGCTAAACCCCCTGAAAGTCGCTGGAGAGGGAGATTAGAAAATGAGTAATCGAAACTTTCAAGGCTTATTCTAGTGAAACAGCGGCGGGTGGCAGTTGTTTTCGAGTTCTTGATGTTAAGGTGAATAAGATGGTATGAATTTCACCTTGGTTCCCCACTAGAAAAGCAGCACGTGGCTGGCCAATGGTGCTTCGATGGCTGCATGTAGTGGTGACATGCAGGCTTAATTCGAGTAGCTTCATCTTGCCATTTTGATACAATTTTCAACATTTGTTCGACCGAATTTTACATGGGTAAATCCAAAACTCTTGAATTTCAATTATAATTGAATTATATATTGATTTAAGTTTATTTTTATTAGATTTAATTAGTTAATTGATAATTTTATGAATTTAGATAGAAAATGTATTTAATATGATAAAATTAATCATATGTGAACCTTATGAAAACAAAATGGAATGATTTTAATTGAAATGACAAACTTGAAATTTAATTCATGAAATAAGTTAATAGACATTACTAGAATTAATTTTGATTATAGTTTAAGAATTGGATATGGTTGTGTTGTTCATTGAGTTAGAGCCCCAGAAGGGGAATTACAGAGTTACGATTGAATATTGTAAGTTGGAAAAATTATTTAGAAGTGCATGATTTCTTTGTTATAGTTGGGTAAGTCCTAATTTGATGTAGGATAACAGTAAACTAGCTATTTCCTATAAGTTTTAACTTCAAATTTTAAGTCAAAATTGGCTACCATTATAACTATAAAACCAACTATATCTCAATTGTGTTTTTAGCCATATGACAACTGTATCATAGATGTCCTTTTCAGTAGCCTATATAAGGCTATATTTTTTTAGTTCCATGGTTGGTTTTTTTTTTTTTTTATAAAGATCATATATACTACTTGTGTGTTATCGAATTTAAGTGTTTCCAAATAGTGTAAAGGTTGTATCAACCTAACTCTTATTCATTTCCTAGCTGATTTTGCTTAGTTTCAACTCTGAAATCAGTTTTCTTGCAAAATTAGAATTGTTTCAATTCTAAATTTTGTAATTTAATTATTTTACCACATCAATTGGTATCAAAGCAAGGATTTCCCCTATGTTAATCACTTCATGTAAAGGAGATGTCTAACATCAAAGATTCAACCTCCAATGATATGAAAACCATGATCGACTTATAGGGGGAGACTCTACAGGTTCTCCAAAGCTTGCAAACCTTTTTTAAAAGGCTATAAGTAGAGCTATAGGTTGCTACACCTATCAATGACAATCCTCATGATTAGGTAGAGCCATCACCACAACCACCAAGAAATCATCTAAATCAACCCCCACTAAATTTACAAACGCCAATTTATATACCTGTTCAAAGAGAACTTGATGATAGCAGTGATGAGGAGATTAAGACTTCTAAACACATGGACATGAGGCATAACCAAATGAGAAACTATAATGGCAGACCTGATGGAGGACGTTTTGGGGGCAATTTTGAGTACTAATTAAAGATCGAACTTCTTGCCTTTAATGACCAACTACACATTAAAGAATTTTTAGATTGGCTTAATGAAGTATAAAGGTTCTTCGATTACATGGACATCCATAAGGACAAAAAGGTCAAACTAGTGGCCTACAAACTAAGAGGGGGAGCTTCAGCTTGGTGGGAACAGGAGCAGATGTCATGAGTTTGTATGGGGAAAACACAAATAAGATCCTGGTAGTAAATGAAACAACTATTGAAGGGTAATTTTCTACCACATGACTATGATCAGATACTATTTCATTAATATAAAAATTATTGATAGGGAGATCGTTTAGTGCGAGATTATTTAACAGAATTCTTTTTGTTGTCAACTCAAAATGACCTTTTTGAAACCAAATCATAACGGGCAGCAAGGTTTATTGAGGTGTTAAGACTAAACATGCAGGACAGGTTGGGTGTTTGAGATGTGTGGAATCTTATGAGGCCATTTGGCTTGCAACTAAAGTAGAGGCCAAAAATGACAGATTTTCCACTCATCAACAATAGCCTTACAAGTTGTACGTAGGAGAATCTTCACATAAAAATAACGCCTAAAACAAAGGTAAAGAAGTGGCAAGTGAAGGACAACAAACACAACCCCCTTTCCAACATCCATTGGCTTGGAAAGCAACTATGTAATACCTGGTCCCATTACACAAACCATTCAAAGGGGTCTTAATAAAAAACAAAAGCCATTCGAACAATAAGTTGAAAGGAAGAACCAACCTCCTAATCCTTATGTTTATCCAACTTAAGATAAGTGTTACCATTGTAATGCAATAAGGCATAGATGCAACTCTTATCCTCAACCAAGACTAGAGGAGTCAATCTAGTTAACCAAGAAACACGTATGGAAGAACTACTAGATAATGATGGTTACTATAATGAGGAAAATTAGCAATACAATACTGATGATGAAGCAACTGAATACGCATTTGCTGATGAAAGAAGGTGATTCAATGTGATCCGACATGTACTATAAACTGCAAAATAACCACTCTAGGAGTCACAACATAACAAGATGTTCAAAACTACTTGTAAAGTGGGAGGCTACATGTGGGATCTAAGTGTTGACAGTGGATGTGAATAAAATGTTATGGCAAATGTTATGGTAAACAAATTGAAGCTACAAATAACAATCCATCCAAAACCTTACCTAGTTGGTTGGCTTTCAAATGAACATTAGCAAGAGGTAAGCAAGCAATGCAAAATTCAATTTTCTATTGGTGTTGTTTACTTTGATGAAATTGTCTTTGACGTAATTGATATGGATGTGAGCCATGTCATTTTGGGGAGGCCTTAAGAATATGATAATCAAGTATTATATAATGGGAGGGACAACTTCTACACCTTTTATAAAGATGGGAAGAAAATTGTCCTTGTGCTCTTAAATGTAAAAGAGAATCTTAAAACTCCTAAAGTGGAGGGGCGATCTCTTTTAGTCACAAATAGAATTTTAGAGGAAATCAAAGAAAATCAAGAATTAATTGCTTTGGTTGCTAAAGATGAAGGTCCTCTACCTACCAAAGTACAAATGCATTACAACCACTCATGGAGGAGTATGTTAAACTTTTTCCAAAAGAGCTTCTAGATGGGCTACTGCCATACGTGATGTTCAACATGCCATTGACTTAGTTCTTGGAGAAAGTTTACCAAACTTACCACATTATCGAATGAGCCCTTAAGAGCGTTCAATTTTATAAGGTCAAGTTGATGAACTTATTAAAAAAGGAGTAGTGCAGACCAGTATAAGTCTTTGTGCAGTACCAGTTCTACTCACATCAAAGAAGGATGGTAGTTAGCGCATGTATGTTGATAGTCAAGCTATCAATAAGATCACAGTGAAATATAGATTTCCCATCCCTCGTTTGGATGATATGCTTGATATGTTAGAAGGAGCCAAAAATTTCAGTAAGATAAACTTCAAGAGTGGCTACCATTATATATGTATTCGTCTAGGAAATGAATGGAAGACCACTTTTAAAACCAAAGAAGGATTGTACAAATGGAAAGTCATGCCTTTTGGACTTGCAAATGCACCCGGCACCTTTATAAGGCTTATGCACCAAGTTCTTCAGCCATTTATAGACAAGTTAATCATTGTTTACTTTAATGATATACTCATTTATAGTCAGACACCGGAGCTTCATTATAGACATTTGCAATAAGTTTTTCCTGCTTTAAAGGAAAGTAAGTTATATGCCAACCTTAAGAAGTGCAATTTCATGACCAATAAACTAATCTTTCTTGGGTATGTTATGAGTGACATTGGCATTATGGTGGATGACGAGAAGGTTAAAGTTATCCGGGAGTGGCCATCACCCAAAACCATTTATGAAGTTCATTCTTTCCATTGCTTAGCCACATTTTATAGGCATTTCATATGTAAATTTAGCAGCATAGCAAGTCCCATGACTGATTACTTAAAGAAAGGACCATTTATGTGGACTAAAGCAGCAAAAAAGAGCTTTCAATAGATTAAAGAGAAGTTGACCAATGCTCTAGTTTTAGCCTTACCAAGTTTTGAGAAACTTTTTGAGATGTATACAGATGCTTCATTTTTAGGCTTTAGGGCTGTTCTTTCATAGGAGGATCGTCCAGTAGCATTCTATAGTGAGAAGTTAAGTGATGCTAGAAAGAATTAGTCCACTTAGGATTGAAAGCATTATTTTATATAATTAGTGGGAATTGATTGTCAAGGTGAAAGTAAATTATTGAAGAAAACTAACCCATCTTGAATGCATTCGATTATGACTCTAGGGGTTGTTAATAAACTTGAGAACTTGATAATTAGAATATAGTACAAACTTTCGCTATATCAAATAATGCTTTCAATACTTAAGTGCCTGCATAATAGCGTTAGAACTCAAGCTAGGATGCTAACGAACAAGTTAGGATTCATATGAATAAGAGTGAATTAACTCAAAATAATTAGTGGGAATTAATTGTCTAGGTGTTAATTTGGTGAATCTTTGTTAATTTGAGGTTTGAAAGGGAAATTGATAGTTTTTCCCAAATTCTAGGGTTTATGGAACAATTTGGGAATTTTGAGATTTAAACTTGAAATCATGAAATTGAATGAAGAATTTAGCTTGGAAATGATTAGACATAAGAATAAGTATAAGTATGTATATAACACTATTGATACATCTCTATTATAAGTTGAAATAATAAAACAAGTATAAGATATAATTGGTAACACCATTAGTTACTAATTGATATGTAACTAAAATATTATGGGTATAAAACTTTAAGGCAAAGGCAAGAGAATTGCTCAAGACCATGAAGGACATTAAACTAATCAAGAAGGAACAATCAATAGAAGCAAAGGAGTTTAAGATGAGTACTTAATAATATGATGTAATTGTGTCGTGTTGTTTGCAACCCATTGTTTGAAATACTATCCTTTGATACGTACCCTCAAAAGACATTGAATATGTGTAGCCCATGGATTGTTAAGCCCTTGAATTCAATATCTTTCTTATATGATAATTTGAGCATGATGAGCCTTTTACATTGGTGCTATGTTATACCCAATGATGTGAATGGTTGATATGCCAACTATTTTCTAATGAATTCCTAACATAGACCTTGAATATATCTTTCATTGATACCTATAATTAATCAGAAATCCTCTCTGATGTGAGGAAAGACATCATACCTTATACACTTGGATAAGCCAGTGGGTAAGGGCGAGAGTACCCCACCTCTATTAGGAGAGAATGCCTAATCACAAGACTTGATTAGTTTTACATAATATGATGCATATGAGTGAGCAAAGCTTAGACTGCCACTCTTTAATATTTATGTGCAGGAAGTTTTCCACTTCCAAGACATTATTATTTTTGCTAAAATACATTCTAAAGTTCAATATGACCAATTTTGATTAACATCACTTCATTGCTACCTTGAATCAATCCAAGTGAGTTTTATATTGCCTTCATGTTATGTTATATTATTATGTACTCACTGATCTTGTCTCATTTCATAGTTGTTCAAAATTTTTCAGGTCAGGATGATTCATTAGCAAGGTAAATTATAAGCTACACTTTTCTACTTAGGACTTGCTCTACAATAATGATATGTTTTGTGTTTGCATGTGTCATCACAAGGATAATCGATCTAAAGCTCCATAGTATCTAAAGGCTTAGTATTAAAATGTAATGTGTTTGGAAGTATTATAAACAAATGATAATAATTGTTATATATATACATATTTATGTTAAGAATGTATGGATAGTATCTATTAATACTTAAGAATAGTATGCTAATCAATGGTTATGAAATGGTATTAAAGTGCATTGATTATAAATGAATGGTTAAAGTAACAATAGAAATGATAAAGAGTAAATGGTGTTCCGATCATGGGATAAGTTACAAAGTGGAATATACTAAATGATAATAAGTTCAATGGGGTTTTATAGGTTTAAGTGACTTTATGTCTCCCTAAACTCTAAGACCATCATAGCCTAGAAATTGGGTCATGATAGTAAACTAGTTGTTTCCTACAAGTTTAACTTTAATTTTTGAGTCCAAATTGGCTGCCATTATAGCTATATAACCAACTATATCTCAGTGTGTTTTTAGCCATAGCATAACTGTATCACAGCTATATTCTTCCTTTTCAGCAGCCTATATAAGGCTGTATTTTCATAGTTCCATGGTTGGTTTTTTTATAAAAATCATATATACTACTTATGTGTTATCAAATTTAAGTGTTTCCAAAGAGTGTAAAGGTTGTATCAACCCAACTTTGGTTTATTTCCTAGCTAATTTTTCTTTGTTTCAACTTTAAAATCAGTTTTCTTGCAAAATTAGAATTGTTTCAATTTTGAATTTTGTAATTTAATTGTTTCACCTCATCATAATTTTAGGGAAATTCTGCTAAAATTCCAGCAAGAATCTTAAGAGTCGTTATGTTTTATCTTTAGAGATGAATCATTCTTTTTCTAATAATCTGATATGTTATTTAGAGTCGATGCCTCTAACATCCTTCTATCACCAAAGGTCACACTTGGAAGGGGAAGTCGGTTAGGCACGTCGTCAAGTACGTGAGTGATACTTTCTAATATACTTTTCTATTTTCCATGCATTTGCATTTATTGTATGCATTTATATATGTATAATTTTGCATTGTTATTGCATAGATGCATATTAGCATTTGATTATGATTGATGAATTATTAAGTGTTGTTGCATATTGTTTGTAGTTGTTGGATGAGATTGGGATGACATAGTACTACTTAGGAATATGAATCAGATTATGATGATTAGATAAGATGAGCTGGGACTAGTGGCTGACAGTTGGAGACCTGCTCATCGCCTCTAGATGAGAAATTCTTTGAGGCATTAAATACAATAACATGCAATTGAAATTACTAAAGATTAGATAATGATCTATGGTACGAAAAAGAATTTTATTGGGTAACAAAGTGGAGTTATTATTTGGGAGTACCTCGAGATATATACTCAAAGTGAAATAAATATAGGATGGCATTGAAATGGAAAGACATATAGAGATTTTTATTAAGCATCAATGCTATTAGTGAATTCATTATTTCATATGGATAAGTCAAGTTACATGGGAATGTGATATATAATGAAATTTTAGTGAAAATCTAAGCAAGTTGGGAGATAATAGGTATTTAAATCTATGCTATTGTGAGATAATAGGTATTCAAATCATGAAATAATATATAATATAGAAAGAAAGTAAAATAAGATTATTGACTTAAGTTAGTCCACAACTTTGTCATTCTCTATTTTGATCTTGTCAATTAAATTGAAACAAACTAATGTTTGCAATTAGTATCTATCTTATAGGAAATACACTTAGAAAAGGTTAAAAATTCAAGAAATCACAAATTCCCTAAGTGTAGAAAACTGACCTAAAAATCTGCTTGTAATAAACAAATCACTCCCCCCATCACAATTTCATGACTACTACATACAAATCACAATCATGATTAAACTAAAGCAAATGAAGGGTGAAAGATAAAAAGGTTTGCAACCTCAATCGTGATTGCAATTTTGGATGTGAAACATGAATCGCAACTGCGATCTTTGAGTCGCGATCAGGAAATTGGCATCTGACATGGATCTCTCTAATGAATAGTCAAACAGCCAATGATCAAAAGCCACATGTCATTAGCCGTTGGAGGTATGAACTTCGCGACCATGATTTAGGTTTCACAATTGCAATTATACTTCTAGCAGATAACCTTTTACAAGCTATTTTAAAATTGATTTTTATCTCTTATACTTACTTGTAACAGCTCTTCAGAGGATGTAAGCTATAAATACCTTCTCTAAAGGCTTTAGACATTATAATATAGTTTTATAATAGTCTAAACTTTTGCAATTTCATTTCTCAAACGAACAACCTTTATAATACACATCTTATGTTAGTTGGTTGAATGTTAGCCATTGAAACACTTGTATAGGTTAGGGAGTGAGCCTTAGAAAACTCTTGTATAGGTTGGGGAGTGAGCCTTAGAAAACTCTTGTTTAGGTTTGAGTGTAAGCCTTTGTAAAACACTTGGTTGGATTTTAGAGTTAACCTTATCAAAATTCTTATTTAAGTTAAAAGTGAGCCTTGGAAAACTCTTGCAAGATTTGGTGTGATCCTAAACACTAAGTTAATTGAGAGTGAACTTGGTAAAACTCCATGGATAGTGGAAATACCTAATAGTATGATTGGTGATAATTGCATGAATAGCTATATTTTACCTCCTTATTTATCATTACTTATGCTTAAAATTGAATTTGATCGATTTGTTTTCCATCACCACCACCTCCAGTCGATGTCTTCGATAATGTCTCCAATGATGATAATGGTGGAGACGATGCTGTTATGGAGGACTAGTTTCTTCTCTCTTTTTCTTTTTCTTATTTTATTTTCTTTTTATTTTGGATTACTGTACTTTCTATTTCTTTTGCTTTTTATTTTTCTTTATTTTGTTTTTCTTATTTTTGTGAATCTTCTCTTTTGTTTTAGCCCATTCTCTCGATCTGTAGCACTATTTAACATGGCATGGATTATGACAGAGAATTCCTATCATTTGTGAATGATGGTAATGAAATTACAGTTTTCTCTCTCTCCTCTTTTTTTTTTTTTTGCTTTTATTTGTCTATAACAAATTGGGGACAATATGTTACTTAAGTGTGGGAGAGGGGTTTTATTGAGCACCCTGTGATTATTTGATTGCAATTGTCAAGCCGATTGAATTTGGATAATAGTATGGCATGAAATTTTCCCTCCTTGGTTGATAATTTAATTATTGTTGAAGGGTAGTATCTTAGTTGATGTATGGTTTAAATGACTTAATCTATTGCTATGAATCAGATTTGATAGTTGTATTAGGAATTTGGATTGACAAATTTTGCAAATCCTACAGTTTGAGACTTTAGTTACATTTTTTAGTAAGAAAATTTTTCCATTGTTACTTTGGTTTTTAGTAGTAGAATTATGCAATATCTTAGGTTGTATGACTATTTGTCACATCCTAACTTTAGAGATATGACTATCCTAGAAGATGGGGAGACATAAGGTCACCCACGCCTGTAGAATCCACTTACACATATATAAGTCATGCCTAGGATCGTACCAAACCTTATACAATAACTCATTTAAAACATTATATGAAAACCATTATTTGCAAAAGATAGTAATTAGACACTTCACATATAATCCATAAGGAAATAATGTTCATAATCTACTCGAAACCTTAACAAATAACATCTCAAAATAAACATCAAAAATAAATATTCCTAGAGCATCTAATGACAACTCTTTATAGCATAGTATTATTATAAACTTAGACAAGGAGTTCCCCCAAGTGAAATAGAAATACTTGTGTTATCACCTTGCCTCCTCATATTGCTCACCTGGAACCACACAAGGAAAGAAAGGGAGGGGTGAGATAGATGATCTCAATGAGTAAATAATATCGCACATACGTTAACATATCTTCCTTTAAAAAGGAAACACATAGCTTATACACATAGTTCATGATTTACAATTCATAAGTCAATTGCAATTTTAGCAAGGGTTCAATTTAACAAGTTTGCAAAAATCACACTAATAACACTTAGAGAGTGAAGGCTGTTGCTCTATCACTCGAACACTTAGAGGAGAGGTTGCATTAAACCAAATTCCAACTCCTATAACTTAGAAGGCATGAAGCTGATCAGGCCCCATGGCTAGAACCACCCCTTTTTAGCTGAGATGGATACACTACCTCTATCCATTAGGTTAAGATCATGTAAATAGGTTCTGATGATTACCCACATCGGTACAAGGACTTCTGCATAAAAGGGTTAAAGGTACCATAGCTAGAGCTAATGGAATTCACATATAACAATAACATTTAAGGCAACAATAACATGTATCACAATAATATTAGCAATTTAACTTTTTAGCAAAAGATACAATGATAGTGTAATTTTAGAAAGAATATAAGTTAGGCAATAATCACAAGGAATTATCATTGGATAAACAAAATGGTTTTGGACCAAATGTCCATTGGCAACCCAAGCTTTACAAAGAAATCATTTAATCATATTTTAGGATAGGAAGAACTTGGATTTTAAAGATCTTAAAGGCTCATATAACATGATATCACATATTTGTAACATATCATAATGTTACTCACACTTGTAGCATGAATATAGTGTTTACTCACCTTGTGGTTCCTTCACTCCTAGTACACATAGCCTTTTGAACCTCTAAAGCTCCTCAAGCTCTAACATAGTATTTAATTCAATACTTAGTATTTATTTAATCATGATGCTATCCTATCCCATAACTATCCCATGTACATATAACATTCACGTACACTTACAGTTGCACATAGAAGTGTACTCATCACTTACACATAACATGTTGACTTTAAAAGTCTTGAACATTTAGCCTTTATAGGCCCATATGAAAACACATTACAATCATATCAATACCTTTCTAAAGTCAACACAATATCATTATCTTAATATCAATTCACTTTAACAATCATCTTAGTACACTTAACACTTCCATATATGTCAACTTAACAAATAACCTTTTAAATGTCATGCTTATCTCTTATGACCAATTCATTCAATCAATCTCTTCATCAATTCAAGATCATTAATTCATTATCAAGGCATCACACAACCTACTTCCATATTATCCAATCACATTCACATATTAATCACAATATAAGGTTAAGATACCTTAAGTGATACCAAATTGCCTCTAGCCTTGTCTAGAGTCATTCCTTCAACCAACATGCAATTTAACCATTTATCATTCATTCATACATGTTAATAATCATTAAGATACACTACATAAAAATTATAGATATTAAGATAAAAATCCCAACAATGGCCAAATACTCCATTAAAGAAAAAATCTAAATGTTCCTACTTTTCGCACTTTCCATCTATTATAGTAATATGTAGAAACATGGGTTGAACCAAGATTTTTCATGTAAACATAACAAAAATCATTTTAGAACATTAATCCATAGGAATTGGATATATAAATCCATATGCATGAAAATTTCTAACTTTAGGTTTTAGGACAAAAAACCATGAGTTTTCTTATTTCTAGTACTTTTTGGTCATTACAGTAATATGTAAATATGTGGTTTAAACCATTATTTTTTATTCTATCACAACAAATATCAGTTTAGAACATGAATGTACACAAATCGGTAGCCATGGATGCTTCTTATGCATGAAAATTCCAAGTTTAGGGTTTACAGTGAAATTCATAAGTTTTCCAACTTTTCGCACTTTCTGTTCATTACAATAATATGCAAACACATGATTTAAATCATTATTTTTCATCCAAATAAAATAAATATCAGTTTAGAACTTGATCATACTCAAATCGGCAGCCACACGTATATAAAACCATAGAATTTTCTAACTTTTAAGTTCTAGAATGAAAACCTTGAATTTCTTAGTTTTCTAAAACTTTTCGGTTATTACAGTAATATGTAGAAATATGATTTAATTCAATATTTTTCATCTAAACATATCAAAAATCAGTTTAGAATAGAAGCATGTAGAAATCATCCCCCCTTGGTAATGTTTATGCATCAAAATTTAAATTTTGAGTTGTAGGATTCACCTTTGGAAAAATCGCATAGAGAAGTTAGTGTTTTCAGTAGAAAAATTAATTTTTTTTCTCTCAAGAAATCACCTAGACCAAATTTTATCGGTAAAAATCAATAAAAATTCAGTTTAAAATAATTTTTTTATAATTTATTTCATAGAAATCAAATATGAAATTGAAAGGAAAGAAAAACTTACAAATACGGTAAAAAAATCGCAAAGTTGAAGGTGTTTTGTGAATTTCGATAGTGAGAATGATTTTGGAAGAATTTTTCTGCCAAAATAATGAAATAATAGAGTGATGGCTACTGGAATGAAGGTTTGGCTGAATTTTAGGAATTTATATGTAGAGTTTTGGACAATTTCTAAAATTACCCTGAATGAACTAGGTTAGGAGTGTTTTAGTGTAGTGGACTTTTGGGTATTTGGGTTTTTTAATTAATTTTGGGGCTGATTATAAGTAATTTAAAATAAAATATTTTTCTTATTATTTTTATTAAAATTTCCTCCAAAACATTCATTTAAAAATTATTTTAAAAATACACAAAATTATTTTATGCTTAAAAATTGCCTTTTTGCATGAAAAAATATTTTACGTACAATAAATTATTTTATGCTAATACACTTCATATAAATCATTTATTTTACAATAATAATTCATATTAGGCATATTAAAATTAATTTGACATGCCACACACTCATAAATAACATCATACGTGAATTTCCATAAAATCACATATTTTCTCGCAACTCTAAATTCAAGCAATTTGTCACGAAAACTTCTAAGGTAGATGTGGGTTGTTACATTATTTCCCTTGAAAATAAAGAGAAAATCAAAAGCAATTGCAAAGGAGCTTTGAAAACTAAAATCTATTCCGCTGTTCTTAACTCTTTTAAAACAATAAAGGGTTAAGATCATGAATAGTGCTAGTAGCCATTTGAACCAGTGATGTAGCTGAGTAACTGGGGGTCAGCATCACAAATGTTTACACTCATATAAAAAGGCTAGAATGATAGTTCAAACAAGTCAGGATCCTTGAAAATGCAAAGAAAAATGAAAACAAATTGAATGATAAATGCAATTAAATTATCCATTGAGTTGTTTTAAAAAAAAAAAGTGAAAATTCAAGGGGATAGTCATGCACCTAGGAGAAAAATCATTAGTTAGCTGCTTTGCTTGAACTTTTGTTGCTTTGGAATTTGTTGCTCTGGAATTTGTTTCTCACATTTGTAACTCTAAATTGCAAGCTTTAGGTTTGTAAAGTTTGTCATGAAGGTTTTGTAGTTTGGCTATCATGTTTGAGGATCGATAATGGATTAAAGATTTTAAGCTATGAGGATTGCGAGTGATTGCCATATAAACCATTTGATTTTTATTGCTTGAGGTAGGGGGGTTTTATTTCATTCTTTTTATCTTGCTTTAATTTGCTTAAGGACAAGCAAACGCTCAAGTGTGGGGGAGTTTGATAAGTGCATGAATGCCCATATTTTACCTCCTTTTTTATTATGATTTATGCTTAAAATTGAGTTTGATTTATTTGTTTTTGTGTTGCTTTCAATACTTTCCAGGAACTTGGTGTTTTGACATGCCATGAGATGATAAAAAAAAAATGACATAGTTTACTGCAAAGATGGAGCATCTTGATGAGGCATAAGCAAAGCCCACGAGCATGGGGGTGCTGGTGTGGTAAGAAGAAAAGGCTACTATCTAAAAGCTAGCATCCAGGATGTTCCCATGCCAAAGCTCACAGACGTCGGAGCAATTCTGTTAGAGTATATAAGCAATTTTTGCACAGATTTTTAGGGATCCAAAAATTCTATCATAGAAAGCCGACTTTTCTGAGGAAATTTAGAGGTTTTGCAGTAGGAATCGAAGGTGAAGACCCAAAATCCACTAGATTCAAAGTTAGAATCAAAGATTGAAGCAAAGATTCTTAGATTATTCATTATAAATTATTTGGGCTTCTTTTCTTCTTCTTTACTTCCTCTATTTTGCTTATCTAGCATGAATTAAATATGTTTCTACCTAGATATTTGATGAACCTTAGACCCTTTTGTATGGATTGAATAGTTTTAACATCAATTAAATAATCCATTAAGTTGTTTTATCCTTTTGATGCTTATTTGGTTAATTCTAATTGACAATAGCATGCTTATTGATTGAATTCTTGTTTTCATATTATTGACTTGAGAAAGCTTAGTATGAATAGAACACTTATTAGGATTGAGGGTTGCTTGGGGCTCTAGAAATAGACCTACAAAACCCTTTAGTATTTTGTTTCTTGTTCTTAATGCATGAACTATTTAATTGTATATTGAGAAGAGATTCCTTACACTCTAACTAGGGATTAGGGATTAAATCACTCGAGAGAGGTCTTAATCTAAATTAGTGGAATGCCAATTCAATTTAATGTTTAATTTAATTGGTTTACTATTCATAGATTGCAAGTAGGGGCTAGAGGGATTCAATATCTAGGTAGTCTTTACTATTATTATCTTTGTAAATTTCTCATTATTTTCCTTAGTTCAGTTTTATTTAGTTAAATTAGTCATTTTATTTTAATTGTTATCTCCAACTATTGATCTGCTAAACAATAGTGAAAGTTTAAGCTAGTATTTGCCATTAGTCCTCAGTGGAACAATACTCTTCTCTCATTGCTATATCACTTGATCAACCCGTGCACTTGCGGTAAGGTTTAAAATATCAATTAGGGAGTGAACGTAGGATTAGTTGGATCTGAACCACTATAAATCTTATGTCTCCATCTTTCTCTCCTTTTGATTTAAATTTTATTTTTCCACCAATTCAAGCCCCTTTTTTGGTGCACAAGGGCAAATAAGTGGCATCAGAGCTTTGGTCTCATTTTTCAAACTTAATTATATGAGAAAAGATCAAAATGGCCAATGAAGGGATGTATCACCTCAAGCCACACTTTGTCAACAATGATTATACATATAGGAATTTTAGAATGGAGGTATATCTTAATAATGATCCCATAAATTTCTAAGATTGCGTAATTAAAGAATGGAAGCCTCCATCAAAAATGGTTAAAGGTGTTGAAGAATAATTCCTAGAAAGGAATGGGTGGATGCATAAAGAAAAGCCAATGGCAAAAACAAAAAAGCCATGGCAATTCTCCTTAATTCACTCTTAAGAGAAGAATATGGTAGAGTTTAACATTGTTTAAGTGCTTTTAGCATTTGGAAAGCTCTAGAAAACAATTATGAAGGAACCAAGAAAGTTAAAGCTAAAAAGATTCAATTACTTACAATCAAGTATGAGCTTTTCAAGATGAAGCCCAATGAGAGCATCACCAACATGACAAATAGGCTCCTAATCATTGTCACCAATATGAAGAAATTAGAATAATATATAGCTTGGTTGATATTAATCACGTAATTCTCAAAACGCTTCCAAAGAAACACTATATAGCAAGAGTGGCTAGCATTGAAGAAGCCCATAAGGATCTTGGAAAGGTTCCTACCAATGTTCTAATTGGTAAACTTTTCACCAAAGAGATGTCTCTAGTGATAGAGAAAAAAGAACACAAAAAAAAGGAGAAAAAGAAGTCACTAGCTCTCAAGTCCTCAAAAGATCAAATTGATAGTGAGAGTAATTCAAGTGACTCTTCAAATGATGATGAAGATAAGAAGCTAACAAGAATAACTAGAAGAATGAAAGAGAACATTATTGACCTAAGTTATTTCAAAACTTAGTCAATCTCTATTTTGATCTTGTCAATCAAATCAAAGCTATCTAATGCGTACTTTTAAGTGTTTATTTTTGTAGATTATAACATATTTGATAGATTGAATTTCAAAAGTGCTTGAAATCTCCCAAAGTCTTTAGGTGGCTTCTAAGTCATGCCCAATATAGCATAATCACAACCACGACCATTATATCATGACCAAGACAATCAGAAGGCAACATAGTTTAATTTTCAGCTTGGAGACACAAGAATGAATCCCAACCTCAATCGCGACCGCAACTAAGGGCGCGATCCTTGATTCGTGACCATAGTTGCGATCGTGAAATTCATTCAAAAATCCATACTTGCAATGGATAGTTGAAGAACCAACAAGAAGATGCCACGTATATCTAGCCATTATGGATTATGAAGATCGTGACTGCAAAATATTAGTACCGATTGCGAAAATGGAGTCGTGACCGCGAAAATGGCTAAGCGACCATGACCCAACTCTGATAGAGCATTTAATGTAAGATGTTGTGGCTATTGTGAGGATCCTTTTTGGTAATTCTTTGTAACAGGATTTTGGAGGGAAGAAACTATAAATACCCCCTCCAAAGACCTTCATAATGATCCAACAACCTTCATTTAAGCCAAACTCTTATAATTTTAATTCTCAAAGCATTTACCTCTTAATTGTTATTATTTGGTTGTTGTAAAAGCATTAATAGCTCAAAGAGTTAAGTGTTAGCATTAAAAAGACATAGTATTGGGTTAAGAGTGAGCCAATAGAAAACTCTTGTATAGGTTTAAGTGTGAGCCTAAGGGAAACACTTATAAAGATTATGTGTTAGCCATTAAAACACTTTGTAAGTTTAGAGTGAGCTTGGAACTCCCTTGTAAGTATCAACTAGTAGTAGAATACCCAATTGAGATTGGGGAGTGGACATAGGGTCCTTTAATACCGGAACCACTATAAACTTGATTGTGTTTATTCTCCTTCCCTATCTCTTTATTTCTAAATTTTTTAATTTCCTACCAATTCAACCCCCCCCTTCTTGGTGCATAAGGGCAAACAAGTGGTATCAGAGCTTTGGTCTCATTTTTCTAGCTTAATTGTGTGAGAATAGATCAAAATGGCCAATGAAGGGATACATCACCTGAAGCCACACTTCGATGATATCGATTATGCGTATTGGAAATATAGAATGGAGGTATATCTTGATAGTGATCTCATTGATGTATGGGATTGCATAATCAAGGAATGGAAGCCTCCATCAAGAATAGTTAATGATCTTAAAGAGTTAGTTCCTGGAGAAGAATGGGTGAATGCACAAAGAAATGCTAATAGGAAAAATAACAGAGCCATGGCAATTCTGCTTAGTGCATCTTCAAGAGAAGAATGTGGTAGAGTTCAACATTTTTCAAGTGCATTTAGCATTTGGAAAGCTCTACAAAACTACTATGAAGGAACTAAGCAAGTCAAAGCTAAATAGATTCAGTTGTTCACAACTGAGTATGAACTCTTCAAGATGAAACCCAATGAGAGCATCACTTACATGATAAATAGGCTTCTAGCCCTTGTCACCAATATGAAGAAATTGGGCAAAATATACACCTTGGGGGATATAAATCACAAGATTCTCAAAACTCTCCCAAAGAAGGACTATAGAGCTAGAATTGCTAGCATAGAAAAAGCTAATAAGGATTTTGGAAAGATTTCTACACACATCCTTATTGGAAAACTCCTTACCAAAGAAATGTCTCTATTGATAGAGAAAAAAGACAATTAAGAGAAGGAGAAAAAGAAATCCTTAGCTCTCAAATCCTCCCTCAAAAGCAAATAAGAATGTGAGAGCTCCAGTGAATTGGAGGAAAGTGAAGATGATGATGATGAAGAACTTGCTATGCTCTCAAAAAAGGTGAAGGACATCATCAAGAGAAGAATGAAAGAAAAGAGGCCCTTTAGGAGATCATCATCAAATTGCAACTCCAACTCAAGTAAGGAAAAGAAGAATGACATTACTTGCAATGAATGTGGCAAGCAAGGTCATATAAAAATGGAATGTCCCAAAAACAAGAAGAAGAAGAAATGGAACAAGGAGAAGAAGAAGGGTTTCAAAGCAACATAGGATGATGACTCCTCAAGTGATGAAGAGGAAGAGGATGTTGCAAACCTATGTTTCATGGCCTTAGAGGACTCATCAAATGAGGTAAGCTCTAACTCTCAGTCTTGTGATGATTTTGATGATGATGAGGATGAGCTAATTAAAGCTATGAATTTAAAATGCAAAAAGTATAAATCAAAAATGAAATTTTTTTAAAGAAAAACATTTTAAGTTGGAGAAGAATTTTAAAGAATTAGAAAAAATTGTTTTAAGCTTGAAAACCTCCAATGTTAGTTTAAAAGGCTTATTGGAGGAAATCACATCTAAAACCTCCTCTTTTAATTCTTTATGTAAAGAAAACAATGCTTTGAAAATTGAGATTGAAGAATGAAGAAACTCAATCTCAAAATTTTACAAAGGGAAAGAAGCCTTAGATACTCTTATTGTATCATAAAGGCCACCCGTTATGAGACATGTTCTTGGCTTTGATAGCTCATCTCCATCCACCTTCTTTTCCACTATGTTTATAAAGGCTACAACTCTTCAAACCTTTACCATTGAGGTAATTAACAAGGGAGTGAAAACACACACTCAACCTTCAAGTCCCAAAAAGACTCAAAAGTTTACACTAGACTTAAGAACTAAGTGTCAAAGAGTTAACCATGCATTTATGTATCAAAAGAGGGATGCTCAAAGACATCCACAATCACAATATAATACTTGTTCTTGTATGCATTCATATCATAATTCTATGAAAAGACTAAAATTTTTTAACAAAATGGCTAAGAAAACCTTCAACTCAAAACTCAAATGCCATTATTGTATGAAAGATGGTCATATAAATGTATTTTGTTATATAAGGAAGGCTCAACTCAAGCTTAAGGACCCTTCTAAGGCTAACCCCCAAGGACCCAAATATATTTGGATACCTAAAATAAAATGATTAATCTTTTCTTATAGGTGTGTCTCAAATCCACTACTAAGGAGAACAAATGGCATATAAGTGGATGCTCAAGACACATGACTGGAAATGCAAGCCTCTTCACAAATTTGAAAGAAAATAGAAGTGGAAACATCACATTTGGTAACAATGCCAAAGGTAAGATAGTTGGCATTGGTACCATTGGTTAGGACAATCATTCTCTTATTGAAAATGTTTTTTTGGTTTATGGTTTAAAATTTAACTTGCTTAGTGTAAGTCAATTATATGATAAGAGTGATAAAGTCACCTTTCACTCTAAAGCATACATTATCACCACTTTAGCTAATGACAATGTAGTGTTTAAGGGTGAAAGGGAGGGCAATACCTATATGATTGACCTAGATGATTTGGCTAACCAAGATGTCAATTGTTTCATGTCTATTAGCAATGAATCTTTCCTTTGGCATAGAAGGCTTAGACATGCAAGCATGGAGCTTCTTCATAGTCTTTACTTGGATGAGCTTGTTGAAGGACTTCTAAAGATCAAATTCTCAAAGGACAAGACATATGGACCTTATCAAATGGGAAAGCAACATAAATCATCCTACAAATCAGAAAACATTATAAGTACTTCTACACCCCTTTAACTTATTCATATGGACTTGTTTGGACTTAGTAAAGTTGCTAGTTTAGGTGGAAAAATGTATGCCTATGTGCTTGTTGATGATTACTCTAGATTTACTTGGGTTAGTTTCTTAACTCATAAGAGTGATGCATTTAAAAGTTTTGCAAAAAGAGTTCAAAATGAGAAAGGCTATTTCATTTCCAAAATTATAAGTGATCATGCAAAAGAATTTGAAAATGAACTTTTTGAAAATTTTTGTATTGAACATGGAATTTCACATAATTTTTCCTCTCCTAGAACACCTCAACAAAATGGTGTTGTAGAAAGGAAAAATAGAACCTTCATTGAAATGGGTAGAACCATGCTTGATGAGTATGGTTTACCAACTTATTTTTGGGCCGAAGCAGTTAATAGTTCATGTTACATTTCAAATAGAGTTTTTAAAAGACCCATTTTTGAATAAAACCTCTTATGAATTATGGAATGGAAGAAAGCCCAAGATTTCATATCTAAGAGTTTTTGGTTGCAAGTGCTATATATTAAATACCAAGGATAACCTTGGAAAATTTGCTTCTAAAACCGATGAAGGCATTTTCCTAAGATATTCCACCACTAGTAAAGCTTATAGAGTCTTTAACAAAAAATACTATAGTAATTGAAGAGTCTATGAATCTTGTATTTGATGAATATAGTAAACTTGATCTTAGGAAAGGTAGTGTTCTTAATGATCTTATAGGTGAATTTGAAAAGCTTAAATTGAATCAATATCAAACTCCAAAGGAAGTTGAAGACCAAGTGGAAAACCAACAAGATCATAAGGATCAATCAAATCCACAAGAGGAAGATGTTCAAAAACTTCCTAAGGAGTGGAGATACCTCAAGAATCACCCCAAAGAGTAAATCATTGGTGATCAATCTAAGGGTGTAAGTACTAGATCTCATTTTAAAGCCTTAGATAATAATTTTGCTTTTGTTTCTCAAATTGAGCCAAGGACCATTGATGAGGCTCTTAATGATGAGAGTTGGGTGATTGCTATGTAAGAGGAACTCAACCAATTTGATAGAAACAAAGTTTAGGAACTTGTTTCTAGACCCAAAGTCATCTCATTATTGAATGTAAATGGGTTTATAGAAATAAGTTAGATGAAATGGCTTCATCACTAGGAATAAGGCTAGATTGTTTGCCAAAGGGTACAACCAAGAGAAAGGCATTGATTATGATGAAACTTATGCTCCAGTTACAAGATTAAAGGCTATTAGGATTTTACTTGCTTATGCATGTCATATGAATTTTAAACTTTTTCAAATGGATGTTAAAATTGCTTTTTTAAATAGATTTATTAAGGAGGAAGTTTATGTTGAGCAAACCCCTAGTTTTGAACATCATGAACTTCCAAATCATGTTTTTAAAATAACCAAGGCCTTGTATGGTTTGAAATGAGCTCCTAGAGCTTGGTATGAAAGGCAAGTACATTTCTTTTGAAAAATGATTTTGTTAAGGGCAAGGTTGACACAACACTTTTTGTAAAACAACACAAAAATGACACTTTAATTGTTCAAATTTATGTTGATAATATTGTATTTGGTGCTACCAATGAACATCTTTGTAAAGAATTTGCCAAGTATATGACTAGGGAATTTGAGATGAGCATAATGGGTAAGCTCAAGTTCTTCCTCAGACTACAAATCAAGCAATGCAAAGATGGTATCTTCATCAACCAATCCAAATATACAAAAGAGCTTCTCAAGAAGTTTGGCATGGATAGTTGCAAAAGTAGTAAGACTCCAATGAGCACATCAACTAAGCTTGACAAAGATGAAAAGGGTAAGCCAATGGATGAGAAAAAATGTAGAGGTATGATTAGTTCTCTTCTCTACCTTACTGCATCTAGACTTGATATAATGTATAGTAATTATTTGTGTGCTCGCTTTCAATCTTGTCCTAAAGAATCACATTTGCATGATGTTAAAAGAATTTTAAAGTTTTTACATGGCACATTGCATTTAGGGCTATGGTATCCTAAAAATTCATCTTTTACAATAATTGGATTTTTGGATGCAGATTATGCCGGTAGTTTGCTTGATAGAAAAAGCACTTCTAGAACTTTTCAATTTCTTGGTGAATGTCTAGTTTTATGGTTTAGCAAGAAACAAGTTTCAGTAGCCTTGTCCACCGCCGAACAGAAAATGTGGCGGTGGATTATTGTTGCACTTAAGTTTTTTAGATAAAACAACAACTCAAGGACTATGGTAAAGTGATTGATCACATTCCCATCAAATGTGATAACACAAGTGCCATAAATCTTTCTAAAAATCTCATCCAACATTCTAAGAGTAAGCATATAGACATTAAGCATCATTTCTTGAGAGATCATGTGCAAAATGATGATGTTGTATTAGAATTTATTAATACAACTAACCAACTCACTGATATTTTCACAAAACTCTTAAATGAAGAAAGATTAAATTTCATAAAAAGTGAAATTAGCATGCTTGATGGGAGCTCATTGCCTTAGATTTTCAAAATTACATAAAGTTTTTCATATACATCAAAATTTTATGCATTTTATAACATTCTTATTCATATTTTATTTTGATATTTAATCTTGAATTGAGGTGACTCTTAATTCAATTAAAATTAAGTTTTTAACTTTGTGCAACGTTCTTGATTTTTTAGTTGCATAATAGTTTTTAAGTTGAAAGATAGAATTAATTTGGTTGCAGACGATAGCATTCACCAAAAATTTTGGCACTGTTGCCAGGGAGTTTTATGGTTTATGCATAATACACATTCGTCATGGCAAAAGGATTTTCAATTTGATCCAGAGATAGAGAAGACAGCCAAACAACTACGAAAAGCAACTAAACTAATGAAATTGAATCCGATAGCTACAACTTTACTATCCAATTCATCACCGACCTTTGAGGCTGAGTTAGCAAGGACCGAACTTGATTTTGGGGCTATAGAAATTAACTTTCCAGCACTTGAACCAACTGAGAACATGGTTGTTAACCAAACTTTAAGAGAGCTTGCTGCTCCATATTTAAATCAATAACCCTATTGCATTACTTTTCCTAACTTGGATGCTAATGCAACCTTTGAATTAAAATCTAGATTAATTCATCTTTTACCATTATTTCATGGTCTTGCAGGTGAGGATCCTCATAAACATCTCAAAGAATTTCGTATGGTTTGTACAGGAATGAAGCCGAATGGAGTAACCGAAGAGCAAATCAAGATGAGAGCTTTTCCTTTTTCTTTAAAGGGAGATGCAAGAGATTGGCTTTACTACCTACCATCTGGGAGTATTACCACATGGAATGAGATAAAGAAACAGTTCTTGGGAAAATTTTTCCTAGCTTCACAGGCTACCAACATTAGAAAGGACATTTGCGGTATAAGACAACATAGCGGTGAATCGTTGTATGAGTATTGGGAGCATTTCAAGAAGCTTTGTGCAAGCTGTCCACACCATCAAATAAGTGACCAGCTCCTAATTCAATACTTTTATGAGGGACTTCTATCAATTGATAGAAGTATGATTGATACGGCTAGTGAAGGTGCATTGGTTGATAAAACACCCAACAAAGCTCGTACTTTGATCACTAATATGGCATCAAATTCACAACAATTTGGAACCTGAATGAACCAACCATCTCGGCAAGTGAATGAGGTAAATGTTTCTTCACTTGAAAAGTGCATTGATGATCTCACCTCTCTCTTTCATCAAATGGTAATAGGAAAAATAGAATCTGCCAAAGCTTGCATGTTTGGCTGTTGGACATCCAACAGACATGTGCCCGACACTCTAAGAAGAGTTAGCTGAAGTGAATGCTGCTGGAAATTTTTATGGTCAGCCCCAGCACAATTATAACCCATATTTGAATACATATAACTTAGGTTAGAAGGATCATCCTAACCTTCGGTATGGGAATGCGCAAGACAACCAACCAGCAGGTAATCACCAGTAGTTTAGGCCATCATTTCAGCCCAGACAGCAACAACATGCGCAAGCATATGATTCAGGTATGTCTCTTGAGGATATTGTAAAATCTTTAGCTTCTAACACTCTTAAATTTCAGCAAGAGACAAAATCCAGCATCCAACATTTAGAGAACCAGATGAGCCAAATAGCTATTGCCATAAGTCGTTTGGACGTGCAAAGTTTGAACAAACTACCATCTCAAACGGTAATCAATCTGAAGGAGAATGCAAGTGCAATTTTATTGCGAAGTGGAAAGGAAGTGGAGCAACCAACAAAGGTGATGCCCACTAACAAATCACAAGGAAAGGAGGTAAAAAATTCTGATCTCTTGGAAAATGGTGAGTTGAAAGGTAAACCTTCTTCTTTTCCTTTGGTTGAGTATAACATTGAGCCACCTTTTCCTAATGCTTTGAAAGGAAACTAGAAAATTGAGCATAATTTTGAATTACATGAGACTTTTAGCAAGTGTGCAATAAATATTCCTCTTTTTGATGCAATTAAGCAAATTCCCCATTATACAAAGTTTTTAAAGGAACTTTGCACAACAAAAAGAAAGCAAAAATTGAAAGAGCCTGAAAAGGTAAGGGCAAAAATTGAAAGAGCTTGAAAAGGTAAGGGTGGGAAAAAATGTTTCATCCATCATTTAGAGAAATCTTCCAAAAAAAATGCAAAGATCCAGGTATGTTTTGCATCCCTTGTACAATTGGTGATACAAAAATAGAAAAGGCTATGCTTGACTTAGGAGCTTCAATTAATGTAATGCCTTATTCTATTTATTTGGCTCTTAATCTAGGACCTTTAGAAAAAAATGGAGTTGTAATTCAATTGGCAGATAAATCAAATGCTTATCCTATGGGTCTTGTTAAGGATGTTCTTATCCAAGTAAATAAATTAATTTTTCCAGCGGATTTTTATGTTCTTGACATGGGAAATAATGACCAACCAGCAACTATTTTATTAGGAAGACCATTCTTGAAAACTGCCAAAACAAAATAGATGTTGATAAAGGTACTCTTATCATGGAATTTGATGGAGAAATTATTCAAATGAACATCTATGATGCTATGAAATATCCTAATGTTGATTATCCTATGTATTCAATTGATGTAATTGATTGTTTAGTACAGGATGTTTTTAATCTTGAGGGAAGAGATATGTTGGAGATAGCAAACTGTGAACACCTTGAGGAAGAAAATGATAAACTAAACTGGAGTCCAAAATTGCAAGAGGCAGTAGCAGAACTGAATGAATTTTCAAAACTCAAACAGTTAGGTAACCAGTTCAACACAGAATTAGGCGTGCCCACGCTTAATGAAAAGTTAGTTCCTTTTGTTTTGTAGGCACCAAAGGTAGATTTGAAACCCCTTCCAGCTCATCTTAAGTATGTATACCTTGGTCCAAAGAAAACTTTACTAGTGATAATTTCTAGCAAACTAAATGCAAAACAAGAAAGAAAGTTGGTGGACGTGTTAAAGCAACATCAAACCGCCATAGGATGGACCATTACGGACATAAAAGGGATAAGTCCCTCTACTTGTATGCATCGAATTTTGCTAGAGGAAGGGGCTCAACCAATTTGGTAATCACAACGCAGGCTCAATCCACCTATGATGGAGGTGGTAAAAAAGGAAATTCTCAAGTTGCTCCAAGCTGGTGTAATCTATCCAATTTCAGATAGTAAATGGGTAAGCCCAATTCAAGTGGTTCCAAAAAAGACAGGTATCACAATGGTAAGGAATCAAAATGATGAATTAGTACCTACCCGTGTTCAAAATGGGTGGCGAGTCTGTATAGATTATAGGAAACTAAATGTTGTAACCTGCAAAGACCATTTTTCCTTTACCTTTTATGGACCAAATGTTAGAAAGATTGGCTGGACATGCATATTATTGTTTTGTTGATGGTTTTTTAGGATATTTTAAGATAGTAATTGCCCCAGAAGACCAAGAGAAAACAACATTTACTTGCCTATTTGGAACTTTTGCATATAGGTGTATGCCTTTCGGGACTTGCAACGCACTAGCTACTTTTCAAAGGTGTATGGTTAGTATATTTTCAGATTATGTTAAGCATATTATGGAAATTTTCATGGAGATTCATTTGAAAACTGCCTGCATAATTTAACCCTGATTTTGCAAAGATGCATTGAAACTAACCTAGTTTTGAACTTTGAAAAGTGCCATTTTATGGTAGATCAAGGCATAGTCTTGGGCCATTTAGTGTCATCTAAAGGTATAGAGGTAGATAAGGCAAAAATTGATGTTATTCAATCATTACCTTACCCCACAAATGTGCGGGAAGTGCATTCTTTTCTTGGTCATGCAGGTTTCTATCGTCGCTTCATCAAAAATTTCTCTCGGATCGCCTTGCCTTTATGCAAATTATTGCAAAAAGATGCCACCTTTGAGTTTGATGCAAATTGCAAGCTTGCGTTTGACACTTTGAAAGTGGCCTTAACTTCAACTCCAGTTATTCAAGCACCAAATTGGAATCTACCTTTTGAAATCATGTGCGATGCAAGTGACCATGCTGTAGGAGCTGTGTTAGGTCAACGAGTTGAGAAAGCACTTCATGCTATATATTATGCCTCAATGACCTTAAATGATGCACAAAAGAATTATTCAACAATTGAAAAAGAGCTTCTAGCTATTGTTTTTGCTTTAGAAAAACTTCGTTCTTATTTGTTAGGAACTAAAGTTATTGTTTATTCAGATCATGTAGCTCTTAGGTATTTATTGACAAAAAAAGAAGCAAAACCAAGACTCATACGATGGATTCTCTTACTAAGTGAGTTCGACTTGGAGATAAAAAACAAAAATGGGGCAGAAAATTGTGTTGCAGATCACCTAAGTCATCTTTCTAATGTTAAGGTGGAACTCACTTTACAAGAAGAATTCCCACATGAACAGTTATTTTCTATGACCAGGCAAGAACCATGGTATGCAAACATTGTAAATTATCTAGTTTCTAAGATGTTTCCTGCAGGGTGGTCCAAAGAAAAAAGGGACAAATTAAAAAGTGATGCCAAGTATTATACATGGGATGACCCATACTTGTGGAAATATTGTTCTGACTAGGTAATTAGAAGGTGTATACCTAAAGTTGAAACTTCTTCTATTCTTGCTTTTTGTCATTCATATGAGTGTGGAGGCCATTTTGGAGCCAAAAGAACAGCAAGAAAAGTGCTCAATTGTGGTTTCTTTTGGCCGTCCATATTTCGAGATGCACACTTCTTTTGTAAAACATGTGAACGTTGTCAGCATATAGGTAAGGTGTCACAAGGGAATGAGATGCCTCAAAATCTGATCTTAGTATGTGAAATTTTTTATGTTTGGGGTATCGATTTCATGGGTCCATTCCCTCCTTCTTTTGGCTTTATTTTTATTTTGTTATCTGTGGATTATGTCTCAAAATGGGTAGAAGCAAAAGCTACCAGGACTAACGATGCAAAAGTTATTGCAGGTTTTCTTAAGTCTAATATTTTTAGCAGATTTGGAACTCTAAGAGCTTTGATTAGTGACCAAGGAAAACATTTTTGCAACAAAACTATGGAGTCATTATTAAGGAAATTCGGTGTAATCCATAAAATAGCTACTCCATACCATCCGCAAACTAATGGGCAAGCTGAGGTTTCAAATAGAGAGATCAAATCCATCATTGAGAAAATAGTCAGCCCGAATAGAAAAGATTGGAGTCTTCGACTAGAAGAATCTTTATGGGCATATCGAACGGCCTACAAAACACCAATTGGAATGTCTCCATACAGGTTAGTATTCGGGAAGCCTTGCCATTTGCCTGTTGAGTTGGAACATAAATCATATTGGGCTATAAAAAAGTGCAACATGGAGTTAATTGAAAGTGGGGAGCATAGGAAATTGCAATTGCAAGAACTAGAGGAGGTTCATAATGATGCATATGAGAATTCTAGAATATATAAGGAGAAAACAAAAGCATTTCATGATCAAATGATTTCTCGAAAAAAATTTTCAGTTGGTCAGAAAGTTCTCCTTTATCATTCTAAACTTAGCCTTTTTCCAGGAAAATTGCGATCAAGATGGTTAGGACCTTTTGTTGTTACTAAAGTGTTTCCACATGGTGCAGTTGAAATACAAAGCATGGCCATGTCTAAGATACTGAAAGTTACTGGACATAAGCTTAAACCTTTTCATGAAAATTTTACAGTCCAAGATATGTTTCAAATTGATCTTCATGAACCTATCTATTTTAATTAATAGAGGGGTATCACCGTCTGGCTGAAGACGTGAAACTTAGCACTCTTGGGAGGCAGCCTAAGTATTTATTTATCTATTTATTCTATTTAATTATAATAAAAAAAATGCGTGTCTTAAATTATACAGGTCTCATGTTTTGGAAGGAGAGTTTTTTTTTGCTCTTCCTTTCAAAACCCATCTTTCTCCTTTTCACTTTCTATTTCTTTTAAAGTCTCTTTCTTAAGACCCAATTCTCTCCCCCACAACCAGCCATTCTTTCCTTCTCTTCTCCATCACCATGCCGCTCACCAAAAACCAAGCCAAACGGGGTGATTATGCTAAATCTAACCACACCCATAAATCTGCACCAGCCCACTCACCAATCGATTCACCCTCGGAAATTGATGAAGACCCATTTTCCCAAAGTGATGCTACTTGATCAAAGGAAGAGACCACAGCAGTGCCAGCATCTCCATTGATTTATTCAAACAGCTTGAACAGCACTTGTGAACCAATTACTCAAAATCGCACTCGCAAGGGGAAACGAGTTGAGAGAGAAAGCAAATGGAATATCGAAAATGGGGGCTGCACTTCCTTTAAAATCAAAGAGGATATACAAAGATTCAAGGAACTTTGCAAAAGAAAGATTTATCCTTGTAAGTGCATTCATATTGAAACGTTAGATGCTTTACAAATTAGGGATTCTTTTGAGAAACTTGTTGGGCAGTTTAATTGGACAACTTTTGTGCAAATTAATTGTCCTGCATTTGTTGAGCTAACTCGTGAGTTCTACACGACATTCCAATTTAATTCGCATGAAAATTTTGATTTGTTCACTAAAGGAATTGTTGAGTTTAGACTCATGGGGAAGGAATGGTCTTTATCAATTGCTGATTTTAATGTTGCTATGGGTTTTGTTAGTAAATCTGATGTGAAAAAAGAACCATTTTTAAGTTCGAGTTGTGAGTACAGGGATGATTTTAATTCTAGAGAATTATGGGCTCAATGGTCTGTTGCTTCTACTCCATATAACCCAAGTAGCTCAAAAAGTTCTTATCTAAAAAATTCTATTTTTAAATATGTGCAGCGTTTTTTAGCTTTTAATTTTTCAGGGCAAAATGATTCAGCTGGCACATTGTCCAAAGTGGAATTCTATTTCTTATGGTGTATGGAGCAACAAATTCCTATTAATTTAGGATTTTGGTTATTAACTCAGTTTCAATCTGTGGTTAATAAAAAGACTAAACCATTAATTTTGGGCTCTTACATAACTTAACTTGCTATTAATTTGCGTTTGTTGGATATTAAAAATACTAATATGCATGTTGCGTGTGCCATAGAACCTTTGGATATGGATTGTCTTTACAGGATGAGCCTTGTTATTGAGCAGCAGAATGGAAATTTTTTTTTTCTTCCTCAGGGTCCAACGGTCCCTGTTCGGCCTCATTCCATGAAACGACAACAGGCAGCCTCTTCAGTACCAGCCAGCAATCTACCTTCTCAGTCAAATGTTCCTTCTTCTTCACATCCACATTTCGATTTTAGTGGCCGTCTTCATCGGCTTGAACAACAAATGACCCGTATGGAGTAAAATCTTATGGCTTTCTGGGCAATTTAGGGCTTTCAGCCTCCACATCCACCTTCTCCATAGTTTTTTTTAAACAACTTCTCCCCCACCATCAATCCAGATAAGCTTTCTTATCCCTCTTTGTTTTTAATTTCAGAATTTATTTTTGTGGTTATTATGACAACATTGAGGACAATGTTTTATTAAGTGGGGGGAGAGTTAACTTGGGCATATTTTTGCTTTTCATTTTGTGGTTTTTGCCAATTCTATTTTGAGTAAAACAAATTGAGTACACACTAAGAGATTTCGCTTATAAAGTATGGGAGTCACATATACTAAGTGATTGAATTGATAGGGAATACACATTGAACTGAATTTTGAAAAAACAAAAAAAACAAAAGTATTGTAGGAAGTAGCGGTGAATTGATTTAGCCTGTGAGCTTTTGAGCTGATAAAAGATTGAAATATTCATATCAATCTATATTTTTCTTGTTGTGTGATACTTTTTCTTTGTGAAATATATCTCTAGAACTTGCTTTGAACCATTTTGAGGTCACACCAATATGTACATGCATGAATATGATTAAGGCCTTCTTTGTTTAGCCTTTGAACTTAAACAGCCTGCCCAAATAAATTATCCTTAGTTACCCCTTTTGAGCCTTTAAACCCTTCTTTCTTTGAATTTAAACCGATAATGTTTAACTTAACATTTTTCATTAAAATCTCTTATCCAACCATGGAGTTTTAGTATGACATAATTTTGTTTTAAAAGAAGGAATTATTGTTACATTTTTTTTTTTAAAGATCACCTTAAGGTTGTAAATATGCTCTTATTGATGAAAAAAAAAAAGAAGAAGAAAACAAAAAGAAAAAAAAATCTACTGCTGAATGTTTATTCAAAAATAAAATAAAATAAAAGGGAGAAGAAATTCAGCAAAAAGGTTTTTATGCTTTAAAATAGAAATTCCTCTTTAGAAGTGATCTTCATTTTGCTTTATAGTTCTTTGAGAAACAATGTCTTACTATAATTTCATGGTTTTTCACCCAAAAAAAGAAAAAATCCCTTGTTTCAAATCTGAACCCATAATCCCATTACAACCATAATAAAAGTCCTTTTGATTTATGCATGTGTGTATTTTTCAGTGATGGAGATTTGGTGTATAAGCAAGCTTATGGTAGATTATTCACATTTGAAAAGTCTGAGTGAAACACTAAATCCTCAAACACATGAGTGACTTGAGTAACAACTGTTAGGACTTCACCGAAACTTCTTACAAGCTTTTGAATTTGATTATTTCGTTTGAGAGTTCTTGTGTATATTCCTTTGAAATTCAGTTATGGTGTATGTTGTGATTTCAATCTTAATTGGTCTGAAATTTAAGGTGTGTATTCTTTTTGAATTAATGAGAAATGAATTGGTAAAGTCTGTTGTGAGAAGTAGATATGGTTTGCCCGAGGACGAGTAAAAGAATGGTGTGGGGGAATTTGATAAGACTTTATAATGCTATTACTTTTTAGTCTTAATTCCTTTTTACTATTGTAAATAACATGGTAACTTAGTGCATTTACTGTCTTTTTCTTGTTAGGTGCTATAAAAATAGAAAAGTCAAGATTTAGCACAAAATATGGAGAATCACGTAACTGCTGCCAGGAGAATCGGTTTTTGCTAAGGCGTGGGCACGTTCAAGGGAATTACGCAACTACCAGTATTTGAATTCAAATATTTTGAAATAGGATAAAAAGATCTGATTGTATTTTGAAAAATAAGTGCTATTAGCTGATTTTTGGGGATACTTTGTAGAGCATATTAGGGAAGAAAATATTATAAATAGGGAGAAGTTCAGAGATAGAGGGAGAGCAGTATTTCTTAGGAAAAATACCAGAATTTTATTTTCTTTTTCTTCTTTTACAGCAGTTTAGTTTTCATGGCCTTTAGTGGCTAAATTTCTTTATCTTGGTTGAAGCACTTGAAGCTAATGTGAATTTTGTTTGTGAGATTTCTTGTTTTTAATGATAGTAATTTCTTTTCCAAGTATTGAATGTCCTTTTGTGATTATTTCTATAACTGATTTTTATTTCTTTCTAAGGTGCACATTAGCTTAGGAATTGAAATGGTTATTTGCTAGATTAAATGTTAGCATACGTAAAAGTGCAAACGCTTTAATCACCAGTAGCAACAAGAATTTAAAGTTTACTTCGTAAGAAACTTGAGTTTTTGAAAGAATATTCATCTCAATTACATGTAGCACTGTGTGTTACTTGGTTGTGTTTGTTGGTTTTTCTAATTCTTAATGCTAATCTTTGGTTAAATCTTTCGTCGTACTTAAGGTTATCAATTGTTAAGGTTTGAGTAAAATACATGTTTTTACTTAAATAAACATAAGGAAAAACAGATAGATTTGTATCACAATAAATATTTGAAAGGAATTTTACTAAACCTTATGTGTCAATAATCAAACGAATTCCATTAGTGGAAAGTGTGGAAGACCAAGGTCAGTTTTCTATTGATTTTTTTATTTGTTTAGTTCATTCTATTTTATTTCATTAACTTATCATTCAAACACCCCCCCCCCCCCCACCCCTTTTATTCCATTACTGTGATTTACTTTGCCATAACCCAAACTCCTCATGGGATTGACTCTTTCCTATCATTAACTATATATTTTTATTTTGGAAAGATAGAATTAATTTGGTTGCAGACGACAGCATTCACCAGCTATCCTCAAATTCCTCTCTTCTTCTCTCTCCAATCACTCTCTAATTAATTAATTAATCTTTTTAATTAATTAATTACCTCACCCTAATCAAGTTAATTAATCTTTTTAATTAACTAAAAAACTCTTTTTTTTAATTAATCACTCAATTAATTAATTAATTAATCTTTTTAATTAATTAATTAATCACTCTTTTTCTTCAAAAGTTATTCCTTTTTTCAAAAATAAATTAATCCTTTTTCTTAATCCACCCTTTATCCAAATTAATTAATTAATCATTTTAATTGATTAGTCCATCAATCCATCCATTTCATCACATTAATTTGTTAATTAATAATTTTAATTAATTAATTAATCTCCCAATCATCTGGTCCTGATAAAACGGAACTTCAGTCTAGTAAAACCCTTCGCCTGTCAAAAGCGAAGATATCAGCCTTTTCCCCTCACTCTCAAAACACCCAAACCAAAATCAATCTGATCAACTCCTAAACCCCTCCACTTAATTGTGGAATGACCTATGTGGATTTTGATCCCTATCTAACGGGATACGTAGGCAAGTTTGGAATTTAAATCCAAATCTCTATCAATCTCTTCTTCCCTTTTTAATTTATGGATATTTTATTTTAATTTTCTCCTTGCACTCATGTTATATTCATGCATCTTATTTATAATTATCGTCTTATAATATTTTTCATTCATGAAGTCAATTTTTTCAAAGTCAAATTAAACTTAAGAGCTAAAATTTGATTATTCAAAACCAAAAATCTAGTCCCCAAGCTCAACCTGGTTCGAGACTAGATATTTTATCCATGGGCAAATTAATTAAAAATTAATGAATTAGAGTCAATTGGGTTTTTCCTTAATTTTCCCATTTAAAAATAAATTAGGATGGTGACTCCCAAAAATCATTTTCAAAATCAACCAATCTGAACCCGAGGGTTCCATCGTGAGTCTAAACCTGAATGAGCATCCCGGTTCCCTCTAGCTGACTAGGCCGGTGCTTAGGTGAGGCCTTATAGCTGGGGACTCTACTGGGGACTATTTGCCACCTTTTTTAAAATAAAAAGGAAAATAAGAGGATTACTATTTGGCTCATTAAGTATAATTTGACTTTCATGCATCACTTTGCATAATAAAAGCTCATTGCCTAAACCTTAGCTTTAGGAAAACTTTGGATGGCGAGTAGCATTGGCTTGACAACTCTCTTTGAGTATGTTAGGAGATAGTGAAAGCATTCCACCTCGTGATGAATCCTTAATCATTTTGGTGGTGTAATGAGCAATTAGTACTATTGGACCCACATGAGGCTCATTGCCTCACATGTGATTAGGTATATCGATGCTCTAGTGGGATGGGGACCCTTAAATCAAACCACCTTTCACCTTTGTACATATAACAGCCCTAGCCTTTGATCTTAGATTCCATGTACCATAATAATCGATAATCTTACATATCCATGAAACCTTTTTCAGCATGCATCACATCATACATGAGAAACTCGACAAGGTAAATCCTCAAACATGTCAAAGACACAAACCGATCATCCGTTACCCTAAAACACCTCACACAGTCACCCTGTCAACATGTGAACCTGGTAACCAACCGTATAGAGGGCATCCTTTTCCCAACACGCCTTCACATTCATGCCATTTTCTCCTTCATAATTCTGTATTCTTACCCTTTTTTTTTATCTATTTTTTGTTTAAAGGTACCAATGGCCAACACTTCCAACTTCAACCAAGAGGCGATGAGCACCTTTTTCACTAATCTTCTCAAGAAACAAGAGGAAAATTTTCAAGCTTCACTCACCACCGCTCTTTAGACCTAAGCTAAAACTTTCACCAATGCTCTCAATACCTAATCTGCCACCTTTACCAATGCCCTGAACTCCCAACGCCAATCGATCATCAATGAGGTTAAGGAAATGACCAATGCCACTGTCACTTCCCCTCTTGCTCATGTTGAGCTTGCATTTGCCCAAGCTGGGACTAGCCATGTCCCTACTCCTACTCCCCCTATTATCAATCTCACTGATAAAGGGAAAGCACCTAAGACTCTAACCTCTCCTATCGTGGACTTAAACATAACCACTCCCTCTCCCACTATGAATCTTTTTTAAAGTGGAGATTTCTCTAGCATTTCTAAAGCTAAGAAATTGATGGAGAAATTTAAGGCCATGGAGAGAACACTCAAGAATGTCAAAAAGCATGAAGACATGATAGATGTCGACTCCTTAGTTCTCTTCCCAAATGAACAGGTTCTGCCAAAATTTAAAATGCCAGTCATGGATAAGTTTAATGGCACCACATGTCCCAAAACTCACCTTAAAATGTATATGGGCACCATGAGACCCTTTATTATCGATGATGAGCTCCTTGCTCAATTATTCCAATAGTCATTGACCGAAGCTGCTATTAAGTGGTTGTTAGATTTGGACTAAAATCATAAGAAAACTTGGGATGACATCTGCAATGCTTTTATCAAGCAATACCACTATAACATTGAGGTGGATGTCACTTGCGAGATCTAAAAACCACCAAACAAAGACTAAGAGAATCCTTCATCGCATTCTTTACAAGGTAAAGGACAAAAGCGGCTCAAATGGTGAACCATCCATCTGAAGTAGAGCAAATTGACATCATTGTCAAGAACCTCCTCCCCTAGTATCAGATGCATTTGCAAACACAGTACCTCCATAACTTTAAAGCTCTCATTGCCCTTGCCACCAAGATCGAGGATTTGATTCAATTAGTACGAATCCTCTAGGTATCACAAGAACACCACCAACACCACCTAAAGAGAGGGAGAGGTAAATGTTGTGTCCTGTCACTAGCCGATGAAGTTAGAAACAAGGAGGACTTTCTCTAAGCTAGGCATGCCCCTTAGCATCATTTATAAGAAAGCCTTAGAGGCTAATCTGGTTAAGCCCTTAGAACCACAACCTCCTCCAAACCCCTTGCCCAAGAGTTATAACACTAATGAGCATTGCGACTATCATCAAGGGCCAGGGCATAAAACTGATGCATATAGGGCTCTAAAATAAAAAATTCAAGACCTTATTAATAGTGGCGGCATCGTTGCTCCTAAATCCAAAGTCTAGCACCACCACCTATCCTTTTTTGAACAGCCGAGCTCACCTGACCATCTCGAGCTTCACCTAATAATTGGCACTTTGAGAAGAATTTTGCCCTGCTGTATGCCTATCTAAGTCCTCTGAGTCCATGTCTGAGTCATTTGAGTCCTTGTCTAAATCACTTGAGTCAGAGTTTGCGTCAGAGTCTTTTGAGTTTGTTTCTATTAAATCTTTATTTGAATTTAAATCTATTAGGCCTTAACCTTTGGAGTCTGTATTTTGCCTTTTCAGCTTATCCTTTAATGTACTCATGATGGGATTCTTTTATCAGTAATAAAAGTTTAAACTTTATGATTTGCTTTAATGTCTTTCTAATTCATCTTTAAATGGGACATCTTAAAAAAAGAAACAAAGAACAAAAAAAAATGAAAAATATAAAAAATACAAAAAATGATGAAAAGGCCAAAAGGATTAATTAATTATGGCATAAAAAATCAAAAATCCCATACATTGCTTTTGCATAGCAATAGTGAAAAAGCTCATGGACTGTTTTATACAAGATAAGATAGGGATGATCCAAACTTCATAATTCACAAGATCCCTACCTTCATACATAAGAAACTTGTCAAAGAGAAGCCATGGAGAATGAAGATAGAATAGACTGAAGGGTATCATGACCAGCTAGATGCCATCAAAAAAAAATCGATGCTCTATACAAAATTCAAGGTTATTAATGGAGACTAGCTAAGCACTTCAACTAGAAGGTGAGACAAGGGTTTGCAAGAAGGAAATCCAGTTCTGGGAGAAATCCAAACCCTTATTCATGAATCTAAACCCAAGAGGAAGTTCAAACTGAACTAGGCTAGACAGTATATGCTCAAGAAGAGCCTATTTGACGGAGGCATCATCTTCATAGACGTGGACGAAAGTGAATTCTCCTATCCTAACAACCCATATCAACTAAAATGATACATCATCCAAAGATGATATCTGCATTTCATTTTCTATTTTTCATGCATATGTAATCAAAACTACATGGACTTGATTCTCCCTAAAAGATGAGAAAAATTAATGACAGAAAAGTAATGTAAGGGATACATAGGCAGCCCGACTCGGGTGTGGTCCAAATCATAATACAAAATATTTTATTTGCATTGCATTCTCATTTTCTTTATGCCTAGTACATCATTCACTTAATTCTTTTGCCTAACAAAAAAGAAAGAAAAAAGAAGAAAAAGAAGAATGCTCGCTAACTTGAAAACCTGAAAGGGCGGCTTAGGCAAAAATTAGAGCAAAAATAAAAGATGTCTCAATTAATGATGATCAAATCTTGCAAAATACAAACCCATCATAAAGGATAACCATTTCAATGTCATCTATAGCTTATCCTATTTCATGTAGTCCTGCCAATCTGTAATTATTTAAAAAAAAAAAGGGTTATGTTTGAAGTCATGGTCTAGCTAGTACTCCTCTACCTCCTAAGATGTGCATCTCTCATATCCTCATTAGAATCAAAGTTTGCCACAATCTCCTTAAATGGGCACACCCCTCTTCTAAATCTCTGTAGCTCATTTTATCACAACAGTAGAGGTACCAACAGAATCAGAACTATTCACCACAATAGTATCAAAAATCCTCTTTTGAGTATCAGCAGTTTTGAAACTATTCCTAAAAATCCTTGTCTATAATTTAGAAGATGCAGTCCTCCTCTCTATCTTAATTACAGTAGTCCTTCTCTAAACCTCCAGTGTAGTGCCATCATGTTCTCAAAGCAGTCACAATCTCTTTTGTTATTGCCACTGCAGTTTGAGTCATTATTGCAACCTATGATGTCGCACTTCCAGTAGATATCTAAGTCTCCTTCAAAGATTGAGTCACTCCTCTATTTATGTTGCAGTCCTCTTACTACTAGTGGCTCCTCCTATAGTCTCTCTTTCCTTAGATGCATCACTTTTTATTCATTTCAGTAGGGTAGCCTAGTACTCTTTCTCATTACCTAGCGTACCTCTTTATGGTCCCAAGTGAAATTCCAAAATAAACAGCCTTATAACTCCTTATCTAGTGACCACTTGATAGTTCTAGCAATGGAAGTTGTGATCTACATAGACTCTAAGAAGAGAAAAAAAAAAAAAAGCTGGGGGCGTACCCTAAGTCTGCCTCATTTGCCTCAAGATCCTTATCCCCTAGTAGAAAGTTATTAAAACCAAACCCAACAAGCAAACTACTCGACACCCATGGCCCTTGGTCATGAGATATCAAATCTTTTACAATTAGCAGTGCTAAAAATATGTCCTTTGGGGGCAAGTTACAAGCAACCATTCCATCTGATCTCTGACTGAGTATTAATAAAGCATGTGTAGACTGAAAAGTATGGTCCACTACCCAAAAATGATCCATCAGCCACACTTCCAAGATAACCCAAAACCTAAAACAGACACCCATAAAGCACCCCAATAGAAAGGGTAAAACACCCATAAAGTTTTCTCACTTGGTGAATAGCTAGCAAGATAGTTCATCTCTCAAAATCCCAAACAAAGCAGTCAAGGCTCATCAGTGCCTCTATTCCATTTGCCATTCTGGCATTACCCTAATCAACAAACCTATATTTGACTCTCAAATAGAAAACCACAGCCCTTATCTTGAGTCTTCACCCCTTCATATCTCTTTGGTCATCGAGATCATAGAAGTTCTCAATCATAGTGGTCAAATTCACTTGACCATCACTCACCCATTTTTGACTTGTGACATTCTAAGAAAAGTCCAAAAATATTGGATTAAATTATATTTTTACATATTTCTATAATGATCGAAAAGTTTCAGAAAACAAAGGAATTCAAGGTTTTTGTGCTAAAACTTAGAAGTTGGAAAATTTTATTATTTTTTTAAACATGTGGCTACCAATTTGTATGTGAATGGATTCTAATATGATATTTGTTTTGTTTGAATGAAAAATAATGATTTAAATCATATGTTTGCATATTGCTGTAGTAAACGGAAAGCGCAGAAACTCATGATTATCAACCTAAGCCTTAAAACTTTGATTTTTTTTGTATAATTATTACTTATGGCTGCTGATTCATACATGAGGACATTCTAAACTGATGTTTGCTATGATTGAATGAAAAATAATGATTTAAACCACCTGTTTACATGTTACTATAAAGACCCAAAAATACCGAAAATAAGAAAACTCATGGTTTTGCATCATAAAACCTAAAATTGGAATTTTCATATACATATCACATCTATTGCTACCGATTCATCTAAATTAATCTTCTAAAATGATTTTTGTTATGTTTACATCAAAAACCTTGGTTCAGACCGTATTTCTGCATGTTACTGAAATGGACGGAAAGTGCAAAAAGTAAGAAAAATTCAGTTTTTCCTTTGATGATGCATTGGGCCTGCTATGGGATTTTTATCCCAATGTCTATAATTTTCATATGATGTATTTTGGTGATTATTGACATGTATGTATATATGATAAATGATAAAATTACATGTTAGTTGAAGGAATGACCCTAGACAAGCGTAGAGCACATTGGTATACTTAAGGTATCTTAACCTTATGTTGTGATTAGAATGTGAATGTGATTGGATAATATGGAAATAGATTTTATGATGAATTAATAATGAATTAATGGTCTTGAATTAATGAAGTGATTGATTGAAGGAATTGGTCATAAGAGATAAGCATGATGCTTGAAAGGCTATCGTTAAGTTAACATATATGGAAGTGTTATAAGATGATTGTTAAAGTAAATTTATAGACTTGAGTTATAATGTGATTTCATATGGGCTTATTAAGGCTAAGTGTGCAAGACTTTTAATGTCAACATGTTATGTACAAGTGATGAGGTGCATATATATACAACTCTAAGCATATGTGAATGTTATATATGCATGGGGTAGTTATAGGATAGGATAGCATCATGATTAAATAAATACTAAGTATTGAATTAAATATTATATAGAGCTTAAGGAGTCTTAGAAGTCCAAGAGCTACGTGAATTAGGAGCAAAGGAACCACAAGGTGAGTAAACCCTATATTCATGCTACAAGTGTGAGTAAACATTATGATATTGTTACAAGTACAAGCTATCATGATATGTGTACCTTTGACATTCTTGAAATCCAAGTTCTTCCTATCCTAAAATATGATTTAATGATTTCTTTGTAAAGCTTGGGTTGCTAATAGACAATTGGTCCAAAAACCATTTTGATTATCCAATGATAATACCTTTATGATTATTGCCCTAACTTACATTCCTTCTGGAACAACATTATCTTTGTATCTTTTACTCAAAGTTAAATTGCTATTGTTATTATGATACATGTTATTGTGATATGTGATTACTATTAGGTCTAGCTATGGTACCTTTAACCCTTTATGTAGGATCCTCGTGCCGATGCGAGTAATCATCGAAACCTATGCACATGGTCTAAACCTCATGGATAGGGGTAGTGTATCCACCTCAGCTAGAAAGGGGCGGTTCTAATTGTGGGGCCTAATCAGCTTTGCGCCTTCTATGTGATAGGAGTGGGAATTTAGTTTAAGGCCACCTCTCCTTTATGTGTTTGAGTGGTAGAGCAATAGCCTCAACTCTCAATGTGTTATAAGTGTGATTTATGCAAACTTGTTAAATTGAGCCCTTGCTAAAATGCAACCTGATTCATGAATTGTAAATCATGAACTATATGTATAAGCTATGAGTTTCCTTTTCAAAGGAATGTGCATTAAATGTATGTATTTTATTATTTACTCATTGAGATCATCTATCTCACTCCCTTTCTTTTTCCTTGTGTGGTTCCAGGTGAGCAGTATGAGGAGGCAAGGTGATAGCTCAAGCATTCTACTCCACTTAGGGAATTCCTTATCTGAAGTCTTTTATAATACTATGATTGGAAGGGTTATCATTAGACGCTCCGGGAATAGTTATTTTGATGTTTATTTGAAATGTTTGTTAAGATTTCAACTGGATTATAAATACCATTTTCTTATGGATTATATGTGAATTATCTAATTATTGTCTTCTACAACTAAAGGTTTTCACATAAATGTTTTAAATGAGTTATTGTAAGAGGTTTGATAAGATCGTAGGCATGATTTATATATATTTAAGTGGGTTCCAAGGGCGTGGGTGACCTTATATCTTCCCATATTCTAGGATCATCATATCTCTAAAGTTGGGATGTCATAAAGTTGGTTTCAGAGCTAAATATTTTTAAAGTCTAGCTAGACTTGTTTCATATGAGTTGTTTAAGTATAATCCTGGAGCATAGGAATTTTCTTATCATGTCACTTGCAGTCTATCACTAGCATAGTTCCATGAAATCCTAGTAGGTTTTAGTAATCCTTGTTATTGTTTGCTTGCCTTACGATTCTTCTGACAAATGACCAAAAAGATTACCCTACTCGAGGACTGCAACCCAGAGTGCCCCATGTGACCTGTAAGAGGACTTGGTAGGAGATGTTAGAGAGAGTCGTATCTGTGATTCACCAACAAGGAAGGAGACCCCCGACAAAGAAGAGGACCCTAAGGAGTACTTGGATCCTGATTGGGTTAATATTAAGATCCATAAATTGGAGGATGATTATTCATACTTGAAGGAGGAAAATTGATATCTTAAGCTTATGATTCATGCCTTGAGGGAGGATGTGGAGCAGCTTAAGTTAAGGATTGATGAGCATGGGGGAGACTACTCGCCAGCAAGGTCTGCATCTTTGACTAGTTGCAGTCAAGATGGAAATCTTCTTTGTTATCGATGTGGCAGCAGTGGCCATGTCGCTCCTGATTGCCTTGGTGGTGGACACATAAAATCTAGGACAAGTAGTTAGTGATAATTGACATAACGGCATATTACTTTATATGATATGAGTGATATTTCCTTTAACTAACTAGTTGCCTAGTAGGAAGTGATTTCTTTATTTTTTTATGATATGATTGGGTTATCTTGATAGGAGGTTACTTTGATACTATCAAATATATGCTATATGATTGTGATGTGTGATATGTGCTAAAACTATATGATATGTGATAGATATGGTGTGTGCTTAGTGGCGTGATATGATAAATGCATGATATTTGTGCTAGTACAATTGTGGGGTTAAATGGGTTAGAATAGGGGATTAGTACTAAATTCCCTTATCATGATAAGCAAAATGCTGGCCAAAAAGAAGGTTTGCATAGCTACCTAACCCGTTAGGGCAACTGATGATGTCATATCAAACTCTGCATCGAATGTTGCCTCTGCACCTGTACGATCAAGAGAAAGATCCAACTCAAGGATAAGGACTATAGGCTCCAGTGAGCAAGCATCTTTGCAAGAGGTGCAAGCTATTCATGAGGAAATGAGAGACTTGTGCAAGGAATTAGATGAGCTACGAGCTCAAAGGCGGGAAGCACCGCCAACACAGGAAAGAAATAGAGTTCTACCTCTTATGGTAGTGGCACCGATAAGGAGGGAAAGGAAGTGGTTACCTAATTACGAAATGACAGTTTCAGAGTTCAAGAAGCTCCAACCACCTATTTTTGGTGGCGAGGAAGGTGATGACCCACATGAGTTCTTAAATGAGATGGACGAGCTAGTCCATCGATTATCTTGCTCTGATGCTCAAGTAATTGAGTTGATAGGACTCTAACTCAAGAACAAAGCTTGGTACTAGTATGAGAGAAACATTGAGGAATGACTTTATGGGGCAAACCCACCCACATAGGCAGAGTTCAAATAAGAAGTAATGGACTAGTTCTTGTCAGAAGGAGAAAGGCAAGATAGAGCATTGCAGTTTGAGCAATTGAAGCAAAAGCTAAAGATATTTGTATCAGATTATGCTAAGGAGTTTAATCGACTTAGCCAATTTGCCATCAACATCATTCCTACTGAAGCTAGTTGTGTTAATCGCTTTTTAAGAGGGTTAATCACACCATTGTTCAATTCCTTGGCAGCAACGGAGTTTCCAACCTTGGCCAAGCTAATGGATAAGGCCAAGATAATAGAGAAGAGGCATAAGGCGGACAGAACCAAATAAGCTGAATGTGACTAGAAAGGAAATCATAGGATCAAGGGTCATAGAGAAAGAGGAGGCCTAAGGAAGGAATCCTTAACATCCAGAGAGCGAAATGGTCTAGCCAAGCAAAAACTCCCTACTTGTGGCAAATGTGGAAAGAAGCATCTCAAAATTTGCCGAAAAGATTTTGGTGCATGCCTTTGGTGTGGACAAATGGGGCATTTCATAAAGGACTGCCCTCAGATGAAAAGTCAAAGGAATGCAAACACAGCACCTCCACAATCTAGACCATTCTAATTGCAAGGGTAAGGAGCTAAGGATAAGGGGCCAGCAGTTGGAAGTGCATTGATAACTAAGAACAAAGCCAAAGGTCGAGTCTTCACTTTAAACCAGTAAGAGGCTCATGATTCGCACATAGCCATCATAGGTATCATCCTTATCTAAAATTCTACTGTAAAATGTTTGATTGATTCTGGTGCTACCCATTCTTTTCTATTGCCTTGTTTTGATAAGAGTCTGGGTAAAAATAAGGAATTGATGAGTGAACCTTTAATAGTATCAACTCCTTTAGGGGAGGTGATGGAAGTAAAGCATGGTTATAAGGGTTGTGAGGTAGACATTAATAGACAAAAGCTTCCTGTAGTTTTGCTAGAATTAGATGTACTAGAATTCAATTTAATATTAGGGATGGACTAGTTATATGAGCATGGAGCTCATATTGACTGTAGAAAGAAACTTTTTGAGTTTCAAACCAAGGATAGGAAGGAGTTCGTGTATCAAAGGGATAAGAATGAAAATCCTTTGAACTTGATATCGGCCTTAGGAGCAAGAAGGATGTTAATGAAAGGATGCCAAATGTACCTACCCTATGTAGTTGATACTGATAAGAAAGCAGCCATTCAAGACAAGAGCATTCCAGTAATGGATGAGTTTATGGATGTCTTTCCAGAAGATTTACTCAAATTACCACCTGATCATGAGATTGAGTTCAACATTGAACTGCTACCTGGTACGCAACCTATATCAACATCGCCATATCGTATGGCACTAATGGAGCTGAAAGAATTAAAGACACAGTTGCATGATCTACTCGATATAGATTTTATCTAAATAAGCAATTCGCCATGGGGCACTCTAGTACTATTCATGAAGAAGAAGGATGGCTCATTCCGAATGTGCATTGACTATCGCCAGCTTAATAAAGTCACTGTGAAGAATGGGTATCCTTTGCTGAGGATCGATGATCTTTTTGATCAATTGCAAGGAGTTGGTCACTTCTCCAAGATCGACTTAAGGTTTGGCTATCATCAACTAAAGATCCATGGAGAAGACATCTACAAGACTGCCTTTCATACTAGATATAGATACTATGAGTTCACAGTTCTGCCATTTGGACTGACAAATGCTCCTGCTGCTTTCATAGACTTGATGAATCGAGTATTTAGACCATTCCTTGATAAGTTCATGATAATGTTCATTAACGACATCCTAATTTACTCAAAGAATAAGGAAGAACATGAAGAACATTTGAGGATCGTGCTTCAAACAGTATGTGATCATTAGCTTTATGCTAAGCTATTTAGGTGTGAGTTTTGGATGGAGTCTATCAACTTTCTTAGATATGTAGTAAGTAAGGAAAAGATTCAAGTTGATCCTAAGAAAGTTGAAGCAATAGCAAGTTAGCTATGGACCACAACGATTTCAGAATTACGTAGTTTCTTAGGCATGGTTGGGTATTATCGTAGATTTATATAGGACTTTTCTAAGATAGCAGTCCTAGTGACCAAGTTAATTAGAAAGCAAGTTACGTTCAGTTAGGAAGAGTCTTATGAGAAGAGTTTTCAGAAGCTCAAGAAGTGTTTGATATTAGCCTCAGTTTTAGTATTACTAGAAGCAGAAGAAGGGTTCACTATCTATTGTGATGCCTCGCGAGTAGGACTTAGATGGGTCTTAATGCATAATAGGATAGTCATCACCTATGCATCATGACAGCTTAAGAAGCATAAAGTTAACTATCCTACTCATGATTTAGAGTTAGCTACCGTAGTTTTCGCTCTCAAAATCTAGAGACATTACATGTATGGAACAAAGTGTAAGATCTACACACATCATAAGAGTCTTATATACATCTTGAGCCATAGAGACCTTAACCTGAGGTAGAGGAGATGGGTTGAATTGTTGAAGGATTATGACTATCAAATTCTCTACCATCCTGGGAAGGCGAATGTAGTGGCGGATGCTGTGAGTCGAAAATCAATGGGTAGCCCATGTGACTGTACGAAAGAGACCAATCGTGAAGGAATTAAAGGAATTGTTTAACCAAGGATTAAAGCTAGAGATTAGAGGATCACGAGTTTTAGTGGCTCATTTCTAAGTGGAGTATAAACTAATAGAAGAAATAAAGGATTCACAACATAAGGACCCACACATGGTGAAGTTGAGGAAGGAGATGAAGGAAAGGAAGAACTCTGAGTTTAAAGTGGTCAATAGAGTCTTAAAGTGTGGAAATAGAGTATATATGCCTGATGTGGATGGACTATGGGAAAGGATACTAAAGGAGACACATCAGACACCTTACTGTACTCATTTTGGAACTACCAAGATGTATCATGATGTGAAAGCTAACTATTGGTAGCCTGGACTAAAGAAGGATATGGCTAAGTTTGTAGCATCCTGCCTGATTTGCTAACAAGTCAAGTATGAGCATCAACGACCCTCAAGATTGCTATAAGAAATTTGATTACCTGAATGGAAATGGGAGCTCATCACTATGGACTTCATCGTTGGTTTACCTAGAACGTCAAAAGGGTATGACTCTTATACGTCATAGTGGATCAATTAACAAAGTCTGCTCATTTTCTAGGAGCTAAGACTACATATTCCATAGCTCAATATGTATAATTGTATATAGATGAGATCGAAAAACTTCATAGAGTACCAACTTCCATCATCTCATATCAAGGCACTCAATTCACATCAAGATTTTGGCAGAAGTTGCCAGAAATATTAGGGACACAACTGGATTTTAGTACTGCATTTCATCCTCAAATGGATGGATAACCAAAAAGGATAATTCAGACACTAGAGGATATGTTAAGGATGTGTGTTCTAGATTTTAGTGGTAGCTGGGATAAGTACTTACCTTTGATTGAATTTGCCTACAATAATAGCTATCATTCGTCCATTAGCATGGCACCATATGAAGCATTGCACGGGAGGAAATGTCATTCTCTAGTTTGTTGGGTTAAGCCTGGAGACAAATATGTGGAAATGCCAGAATTGCTTAAGGAGACTACAGAAAAAGTACCTTTGATTCAAGAGCGACTAAAAATAGCCTTCAGCTGGTAAAAGTGTTATGCGGATCCTAAGTGAAAGGACATCCATTTTGTTGTGGGAGATCACATGTTTTTAAGGATGAAAGGTGTTATGAGATTTGGCAAGAAAGGAAAGTTATCACCTCACTTCATTGGTCCTTTTGAAATCTTAGATAAGGTTGGGGAAGTATCTTATAGACTTGCCCTGCCTCCAACTATGGTGTATGTGCATCCAGTGTTTCACGTCTCTATGTTAAGGAAGTATATGTCAGATTCGTCTCATGTCCTATCACCTTCAGACATAACATTAGATGAGTAACTATCCTATGAGGAGTCACCAAGAGCTATAGTGGATCAACAAGTGAAGAAGTTAAGAAACAAGGAGATACCCATGATTAAGGTCTAATGGCAAAATCATAGGATAGATGAGTGCACTTGGGAAGCCGAGGAGGAGATATGGCAGAAGCATCCTTAACTTTTCAAGATCAGTTAGGTAAGAATTTAAATTTGAGGATGAATTTCTTTTAAGGGACTGAGAATGTAACAACCCACACCTACCCTAGAAATTTTCGTGATGATTTGCTTGATTTAGAACTATTAAGGTTAAGTATGTGCTTTTATGGAAATTTATGTTCTATGTGTTGATGGCATGTTAAATTGATTTTTAATATGCATAATATGAGTTATTATTGCATAATAGATGATTTATATGAAGTATATTACCATAAAATAAATTATTTTAAATAAAATGAATTTTCATGCATAAAGGCAATTTTTAAGCATAAAATAATTTTATAAGTAATTTAAAATAATTTATTAAATAAATGTTTTGGGGAAAATTTTAATGAAAATAATAAGAAAAATATTTTATTTTAATTACTTATAACTAGCCCCTAATTTAAATAAAAAGCCCAAATACCTAAAAGTCACTACCCAAAAACCTGCATAACTTAGCTCATTAAGGGTATTAGTGGAAATTGTCCAAAACCCTATATTTAAAAAACTAATTTTTAGCCAACCTAATGTTCCAGTAGCCATCACTCTAATTTTCTATATTTTGATAGAAAAATTCTCTCTAAATAATTCTATCAACCGAAATTAAGAAAACAACTTTCAATTTTGTGATTTCTTTACTGTAATCATAAGTTTTTCTTCTCTTTCAAATCCTATATGATTTCTATGAATTAAATTATGAGAAAATTATTTTGAACTAGTTGTTTACTAATTTTTATAGATTTAATTCTATTTGAGTTTTTGAAATAGAAATTTAATTGTCTACCGAAAATACAAATCTTTTCGCGCAATTTCTCCAAAGGTGAATCTTGTAACTTAAAATTAAAATTTTTATGCATAAACACTACGGGGGGCGATTCCTGCATGACTAATTTCTAAACTGATTTTTGATATGTTTTGATGAAAAATATTGGATTAAATTATATTTCTACATATTTTTGTAATGACTAAAAAGTTTCAGAAAACAAAGGAATTCAAGGTTTTTATACTAGAACTTAGAAGTTGGAAAATTTTATTATTTTTTTAAACATGTGGCTACTAATTTGTATGTGAATGGATTCTAATATGATATTTGTTTTGTTTAAATAAAAAATAATGATTTAAATCATGTTTTTGTACATTGTTGTAATGAACGGAAAGCGCAGAAACTCATGATTGTCAACCTAAGCCTTAAAACATGGATTTTTTTTTTGTATAATTATTACTTATGGCTGCCGATTCATACATGAGGATTTTCTAAATTGATGTTTGCTATGATTGAATGAAAAATGATGGTTTAAACTACCTATTTACATATTAATATAAAGATCAAAAAATACCAAAAAAAGAAAACTCATGGTTTTGCATCCTAAAACTTAAAATTGGAATTTTCATATACATATCACACCTATTGTTGCCGATTCACGTAGGTAATGTTTTAAAATGATTTTTGTTGTGTTTATATGAAAAACCTTGGTTCAAACCATGTTCTTACATATCATTGAAATAGACGAAAAGTAAGAAAAAATTCAGTTTTTCCTTTGATGATGCATTCGGCTTACTATGGGATTTTTATTCCAATGTCTATAATTTTTATGTAATGTATTTTGGTGATTATTGACATGTATGTATGTGTGATAAATGATAAAATTTCATGTTAGTGTGAACCCTTAATTTTACACCTTCCAGTATGCATTTGAAACTTAGAAGCATTTAGGCTAAGTGAACAAACTTTCAGAAGTGAAAAACTCTCAAAATAGAAAATATCAAAATATTTCTTTTTGACATTTGAACCCTTTCAAATCATCTAAGATTGAGTAACAAGTATAATGCAACTAGAACCATGTAAAACGGACAAGAAACGAGCAAGAACAGGCGAAAATGGGGCCCGTTGCCGTAGAGCTTTGCAGCACTGCTGCAAAGCCCTTTGCGGAACTACAAAGGGCTATGCAGCACCACAAAGCCCTCTATGGCAACTCTGATGAAAATATGAATTTTTGCAATCCCACATTGAAAATTTGTGTTTTCTATGCTTCAAACCTCCTATATATAGAGGGCTTCCCCATACTTCAAAAGACCAACTTCTAAAGCTTGAAAAGCATTGCTTCAAGCAAAATGCTTTGCATTTGCTCCTTGCTTTACAAAGTGAATTGAAGAGTTTCTCCTTGATTCCTACCCAACTAGTTTAAGGCTTTCCACCACCTGCCTGTTCGAGGCAAGTCTCTTACCCAAGGCTCGTGTTCGCCGCCCATGGCTAGTCGCCGCCTGCCGTCCGAGGCCAGCCGCTATATGCCATCAAAGGCAAGCTGCTGCCCGCTATCCAATGCTAGCTACCGCCTGTCATCTGCCATCCTAAGCTAGCTGCTACCTATCATCTAAAGCTAGCCACTGCCTGCCATCCGAGGTAAGCTTCTTTTCCCTTAATTTCCTTGCATCTTTTAGTTAGCTAATTAAATTATTTTATCTAGGTTGCTAGCTAAATAACTTAGTAATCAATTAAATTAATTAATCATCTTTTAATCAATCAATCAAAACATGATAAAGTGGCTAGGCTAAACTAACCCTTCGCAAGAAGTGAGAAATGCGTGGATTCTGATTCCCATTCAAAGGGATACGTAGGCATGCTTGGTTCAGGCATCGAATCTAATTAAAATGAATCAACTATCCTATCACCTTTTTTACTTACTTTTGTGTTTGTTTCTTTGCTTTATTATTAGGATTAGTTTAGGGAATGTGTGACTTCCTTATAACTAATAAAGGCTAGAGGAGGTATCCTCTATATTTGGGATTTTATTTGTAATGTTAACTTTCTTTTAGACTATTACTTGTATTTATTATTCGATATATAGATTAAATGATCATGTATATTATAAATTGTTCATGTATTTTAATTATTCATAAAATATATTTTAGGTTGCTTTTATATTACTTGGCCAAATTTATTTTGTTAAAATAAACTGAAAACCTAGTCACCGAATCCTCTTTGGTTTTGAGGCTAGTGATCTTTTTCCTTTGGGTAATAATTAGAGTCAAATGGGTTTTTTCCTTATATTTTCCCAAATAAAAATAAATTAAGGTGGCGACTCCAAGAAATAATTTTCAAACATATCAAAGATAAGCTCGAGGGCTTCCTCGTGAGTTCTTTCCCAAATGAGCATTTTGATTGCATTTAGCGGATGGGACTAGTGCTCGAGCGAGGCCTCGTAGTTGACTACTCCACTTACACCTTTGCACTCTTATTAAATGTTTTCCTCATGCATATCATACATCCATATTGTATAACAAAACATGTATTCATCTTAAGTCTAGGTTATACCTTGAATTGAAGAAGGATTATATACTCACTTTTATCCCAACACCTTCACTTCTAAACTTTAATCACTCTCACCTCTATCCCGTTCACTTTTGCCCCCTACAAACCTTAAGCCATCATCCTAAACTTTACCCCTTTACCTTAGCCTTTAACCTAAACACCAGTACCCTAACCCTAAACCTTATCCCTTTGCCTTAGCCTTTAACCTAAACAGTAATACTCTAACCCTAAACCTTACCCCTTTACTTTAGCCTTAAACTAAACACCAATACCCTAACCCTAAACCTTATCCCTTTACCTTCGCCTTTAACCTAAACACTAATACCCTAATCCTAAAACCTTACCCTATTACCTTAGCCTTTAACCTAAACACCAATACGCTAGCCCTAAACCTAAAACCTCATTTCCCTAGCCTTGACCTCAAACACCTCTAACCTTAAACACTGTTACCTTAACCATACCCAAAATGTCTTCACCGTAAATTGTAACCTAAAAACATCTCTACCTTCCTCTTACCCATACCTTGCCAACCTAGCCACAAAACATCATCTCCTGACATCTTTGGCCCATTACCTTCAAAACCAATCCATTACTCCCAGATTGACAGATGCTTATAGCCTATAACTTAAATCATCAAGACATTACCCTAAGCCTAATACCTTTGGCCCAACACACTACTTTAAACCTAATACCCTCTACTACTCGAAGCCTAAAACATTTGCCCCATCATACCTTAAGCCCAAAAAAAAAATGGTTGGCCTATTACACAATAGGAAGCCTTTTCTCATAGGATCTGCATGCCTATACCTTCATCACCTCTTCTATTTCATACCCATCACTTACCTTGTTACTTTGGTTTGAAGGTACTAATGGCCTACCCGCTTGATATGGCTTCCTTGATCACACTTGTGACCAGAGTCCTTAAGAAGCAAGAAGAGCATTTCTAAGCTATCCTAACTGCTCAGCAAGCCTAATTTGAAGAACAAAGGCAATTCATCATTAAGGAAGTTTGAGCTATGATTAACCAGGCCACCCTTAGCCATCCTAACCCAAACCTAATCTTGAACTTGACCAATCCTAGCCTAAATTCGAGCCAAACCAACCTATATCTAAACCAAGGTGAGGAAGTTTTCTCTTATCCAGACACTAGATTGCTTATGGAGAAACTTGAAGCCATGGAAAGAACCATCAAACCTCTAAAACACCATGATGATCTAAATTGATATGGACAGTTTAACCTTATTTCCTAATGACAAGTTCCCTCCTAAATTCAAAATGCCTGAACTGGAGAGATTTGATGGAACCACTTGCCCTAAGACCCATTTGAAGATATATGTAGAGGCAATGAAACCTTTAGGAGTTAGCGATGAGCTCCTTTCTCAATTATTCCAACAATCACTAACCAGTGTTACCAAGAAATGGTTCTTTTCACTAGACAAGAGCAAGAAAAACACATAGGATGATATCTATTGTGCCTTTGTCGAACAATATCATTATAACAGTGAAGTGGATGTCACTAGGCGTGACTTGGAAACTACCAAGCAGCTTCCAAAGGAGTCTTTCTCCATATTCCTTAGAAGGTGGAGGGCTAAAGCTGTTCAAATGCTAACCAAACCAATAGAGCGAGAACAAGTCGACATCCTTGTAAAGAATCTACTTCTAACCTACCGAGCACACTTGTTAACCTAATACCTACCCACTTTCAAAGCTTTAGTTGCAACTGCATCAAAGGTTCAAGATTGCATCCAAAGTGCATCATTACCTAAATTCCTCACCACCAACCCAAGCAGTGATGAAGAACCCGAATCCAATTCAACCCCACCTTACCTCAGCCCTAAGTGGCATGACATGGAAGAGTTGAAGTTCAATTAATCTAACCTATATGAGATTGAAATCCAAGTCTTAGTTTGAGTCTAAGTCCCAAATCTCAAAGTTTGAGTCTAAATTTGAGTCTGTGTCTATCATTTTATTTTTCTTTTCATGTATTTTTCGTCAATCCTGTCAATTCCTTTTTGTTATCTTGCAATAAAATTTTCCATTATAATAAAACATTCACATATTTTTAATTATTTGGGCACTTGTCTTTCTTGTTTTAAACATGGATGAGCTTTAAAAAAAAAGAAAAAGAATAAAAAAGAGAAAGAGAAAAAGATAAATGAACAGTCAATTAAATCCATCACAACTAGCATATATTGGAATTGAGGTGCCATCAACTATTGCTTTGCCAGCTCCCAACCATAGTAGGTCAAGAAATAGACCTCTCATCAAATATTTAAAGCATGAAATCAAACGATACACCTCAAGAAGGGGGCAACAAGATTCATCAAATCCAAAATTTAAAGGTTAGACCCCCTTTAAGTCTAAATTTGAGTTTGTGTCTATCATTTTATTTTCCTTGTCATGTATTTTTCGTCAATCAAGTCAATTCCTTTTTGTTATCTTGCAATAAAATTTTCCATTGTAATAAAACATTCACATCTTTTTAATTATTTGGGCACTTATCTTTCTTGTTTTAAATATGGATGAGCTTTAAAAAAAATAAAAAAAAAAGAGAAAGAGAAAAGGAGAAATGAACAGTCAATTAAATCCACCACAACTAGCACATATCAGAATTGAGGTGCCATCAACAATTGCTTTGCTAGCTCCTAACCAAAGTAGGTCAAGAAATAGACCTCTCATCAAATATTTAAAGCACGAAATCAAATGATACACCTCAACAAGAGGGCAAAAAGATTCATCAAATCCAAAATTCAAAAGTTAGACCCCCTCAAAATGAAGAAAATCAGCAAATCATGGTGGAATGTTTTCTCCCAAATTTCATTAATCCAAGCTCATTAAGTTGAAAACTCGAAAAAGGTAGCTTAGGCCAAAAAAAAAAAGAGAGAGAGAGAGAGAGAAATAAAGCTCATCCTAGTCATTTTGCTTCATATCAAATCATCTTTCCGTCTCATCTCATGTCTTCAAAGTCATCCTTCCTTATTAGAGGCTCATTCTTTAAAGTGACATTGTCTTCTATGCCCTTATTTCACAATGGGGGCATCTCTTTTTAGGTCATCATTATTTTTTATTAATTTGTCTTATCACTTAGCTCAAAGAGCTTAGGCACAGTCTCTTACATCACTAGTCTATTATGTTCCTATCTCTCATTGGGAGTAAGAACCCTAAGTTATCTTTTCTCATCAGTCCTTCAGCCGCTTCTCAGGATACTTCCTTTCATCCAGTCTGTCGTCTACATTCAAGCCAATAAAGTGTCACTTTAAATGTCTCTTCAATCTCAAAACAACAAGGTTAGCTTGGCTTGTTCTTTTCCATAAATCATGCTACATATAGCAAAATCATACAACCTCCCTGATCCTTTTCAAAATTTCCAACCCTTTTTTGAACCATTCCCTAACTTCAAAATGTACCATTTCATGTTTTCAAGTTCAAGCCTCATACCATCCTTTCCTAAGTGAAGTCTCATCATCTTCTAAGAGCCAAGCCCACTAGTAAAACCGAATATTCTAAGTCTTTTAAAACTCATCATCCTTAAAGGCAGCTTTCTCTAGCACAACCAAAACCAAGTCATGTCTCATAAAGCTTAAAAAAAGCTCGAACCACTCAAAGCCTAGTCATTCCATGTCTTATTGGCAAAACCTCATCATCCTTAAAAAAAAAAACAAAACAAAACAAAACAAAAAACAAAACAAAGCAAAAAAAACAAAAAAGCCAAGCCTCATTGGCAAATTACATCACCTATATAAGTCCAATTGAGTCAAAGCCTGCCAATCGTATGATGGGCAAGAAAATCATATGCAACTATGACAAAGGGCAAATCTTTATCCATAAGCCTGCGATATCCTTATGACCAAAGCCTAGAACACCATACCTGAGATAAAAGCAACCATCTTCTAAAGAGGTCCAAAGCACCCTTAACCAAAGCCTTTAAGCCTTTAAGCCTTCACCGTGAAACCCAAGCCTAAAAGCCTTCACCATGAAGCTTAAGCTGAAAGCCTTCACCATAAAAACCACTCCCTAAAAGCCTTCACTACGAAGCCCAAACCAAAAAGCCTTTACCAGAAGTCCAAACCAAGAAGCCTAAGCCTAGCTTTCACCATTCATAAAAGACCATAATCCCCTTCAAAGCCAAATCTGACCAAACCTTCCCTAACTATCCTCTAAGCTAGACCTAACTAAGATAAAGGCAAAACTTAACCAAGTCTTCCAAATAAACTCCCCAAAGGTTGCAACCTGACTAAGCCAAAGTCCCAAACCTGACTAAGCCTTCCACATGAACTTCTCCGAGGACAAGCCTCATAAGTTGACCTTTCCTAAACCTTCCAATTTAATCATCTTTAAAAACCTGACCTTCTTGATCCAGCTCTCTAATTCAGCTTCAAACCAAAGTCAAACCTATCTAACTAAACAACCCGATCTTTTCCAAGACCACATCTTGCATCTTCCTAGGCCAAACTGATAGCCATTATACTTGACATGACCATCTTCATCTCTAAGCTAGTCAATCAACCAAAAACCAAATGACCAAACCACTTTCCTCTATCATTCTAAAGTGGAAGCATCTCCCTTCCAAATGTTTACCTTTATGAAATGGGGGCATCTCTCTCCCAAAGATCAACACTTTTATATCAAGACTAACCCTGCATAGGTTTAAAGTATCATATCATTGCATAATTATCTAGCATTTTTGCATTGAACAGGATCATGAATCAAGGCAAATTGTCAAAACTCTCAAAGAAAGACAAGATCATCATCATTATTCCTACTAGACAGAATCACCACTTCATCGATTTCTACTAGACAGGGTCATCTTCTTTCCTACCAAACAGGATCACCACTTTGTCAATTCCTACTAGACAAGGTTGTCTTCTTTCCTACCAGATAGGATCACTACTTCGTCAATTCCTACCGAACAGGGTCATTATCTTTCTTACCAATAGGATCATCATCATCATTCCTACTAGATAGGATCACCACTTCGTTAATTCCTACCAGATAGGGTCATCTTCTTTCCTACCAGGCATAATCATCATCATCATTCCTACCAGATAAGATCACCACTTTGTCAATTCCTACCAGACAGGATCGTCGCCTTCAATCCTACCAGATAGGATCATCATCATCATTCCTACCAGATAGGATCGTCCTCTTTCCTACCATATAGGAGCATCACTTTGTCAATTCCTACCAGCCAGAGTCGTCATCACCACCACTTCATCGATTCTTACTAGATAAGGTCATCATCATCACCACTTTGTCGATTCCTACTAGACAGGAATATCACTTTTAGCTCCTACCATTTATCGCATACTACCAACCGCCCAAATATACCAGGGCATTTTCCCTAAAATTCAACCACACCTCTCACCCAAATGTCTAAACTTTGACCCAGACATTAATTTGGTTCCTTTTACCATCTCCCATCCTTACGTTCACTATCATCAAAATTGTCTTTCTGACAAAAGACAATTATGATGAGGGGGCAGCTATGAACCCTTAATTTTACACCTTTTAGTATGCATTTAAACCTTAGAAGCACTTAGGCTCAGTGAACAAACTTTCAGAAGTCAAAAACTCTTAAAATGGAAAAAATCAAAATATTTCTTTTTTACATTTAAACCCTTTCAAATGATTCGGGACTGAGTAATGAGTATAACGTAATTGGAACCATATAAAACGGACGAGAAATAAGCAAGAATAGGTGAAAATGGGCGAAATGGGCGAAAGCAGGGCCCGTTGTCGTAGAGCTCTATGGCACTACAATAAAGCACTCTGTGCAACCTCAAAGGGCTACGCAGCACTGCCATAAAAAGCTCTATGGTGCTGCAAAGCCCTCTGTGGCAACTCCTGCGAAAATCTAATTTTTTGCAATCCCACATTGGAAATTTGTGTTTTCTATGCTTCAAACCTCCTTCTGTATACAGAGGGCCTCCCCACACTTCAAAAGACCAACTTCTAGAGCTTGAAAAGCATTACTTTAATTAAAATGCTTTGCATTTGCTCTTTGCTTTGCAAAGCAAGTTGGGGGGTTTCTCCTTGATTCCTACCCTACTAGTTTAAGGCTTTCTGCCTCCCACCTACTTGAGGAAAGTCTCTTGCCCAAGGCTTGTGTCCGCCCCTCAAGGCTAGCCACCACCTGCCGTTTGAGGCTAGCTGCCACCCGCCATCCAATGCTAGCCGCCGTCCTAAGCTAGCCGTCGCCTGCCATCTAAAGCCAACTGTTGCCCGCCATCTAAGGTAAGCTTTTTTTCCCTTAATTTCCTTACATCTTTTAGTTAGTTAATTAAATTGATTTATCTAGGTTGCTAGCTAATTAACTTGATAATCAATTAAATTAATTAATCAATCAAAACATGATAAAGTGGTTAGGTTAAACTAACCCCTTCACAAGAATGGAGAACTATATGGGTTCTTATTCCCATTTAAAAGGATACATAGGCATGCTTGGTTAGGCATCAAGTCTAATTAAAATGAATCAACTATCCCCCTAGCACCTTCTTCATTTACTTTTGTGTTTATTTCTTTGCTTTATTATTAGGATTAGTTCGGAGAATGTGTGACTTCCCTATAACCCATAAGGGCTAGAGGAGGTATCCCCTATGTTTGGGATTTTATTTATAATGTTAACTTTCTTTTAGACTATTACTTGTATTTATTATTGGATATGTGGATTGAATGATCATGCATATTATAAATTGTTCATGTATTTTAATTGTTCATAAAATATATTTTAAGTTGCTTTTATATTACTTGGCCAAATTTATTTTGTTAAAATAAACCAAAAACCTAGTCCCTGAATCCTCTTTGGTTTTAAGGCTAGTGATATTTTTCCTTTGGATAATAATTAGAGTCAAATGGGTTATTTCCTTATTTTTTTCCAAATAAAAATAAATTAAGGTGGCAACTCTAAGAAATAATTTTCAAACCTATCCAATATAAGCCCGAGGGCTTCCTCGTGGATTCTTTCCCAAATGAGCATTTTGATTCCCTTTAGTGGATCGGACCAATGCTTGGGCGAGGCCTTATAGTTAGTTAAAGGAATGACCCTAGACAAGCCTAGAGGCACTTTGATATACTTAAGGTATCTTAACCTTATGTTGTGATTAGAATGTGAATGTGATTGGATAATATGAAAATGGATTTTATGATGAATTAACAATGAATTAATGGTATTGAATTAATGAAGTGATTGATTGAAGAAATTGGTCATACGAGATAAGCATGATGCTTGAAAGGTTATCATTAAGTTGACATATATGGAAGTGTTATAAGATGATTGTTAAAGTAAATTGATATTAAGATAATAATATTGTGTTAACCTTAGAAAGGTATAGAAATGAGTTATAATGTGATTTCATATGGGCCTATTAAGGCTAAGTGTGAAAAACTTTTAAAGTCAGCATGTTATGTGCAAGTAATGATATCCACTTATATGTGCAACTCTAAGTATATGTGAATGTTATATGTACATAGGGTAGTTATAGGATAGGATAGCATCATGATTGAATAAATACTAAGTATTGAATTAAATATTATGATAAAGCTTGAGGAGTCTTAGAAGTCTAAGGGCTACGTGAATTAGGAGCAAAGGAAGCACAAGGTGAGTAAACCCTATATTCATGCTACAAGTGTGAGTAAATATTATGATATTGTTACAAGTATAAGCTATCATGATATGTGTACCTTTGACATTCTTCAAACCTAAGTTCTTCCTATCCTAAAATATGATTTAATGATTTCTTTATAAAGCTTAGGTTGCCAATAGACAATTGGTCCAAAAACCATTTTGATTATCCAATGATAATACCTTTATGATTATCCAAAAACCATTGTTATTGTGATACATGTTATTGTTGCCTTAAATGTTATTGTGATATGTGATTGCCATTAGCTCTAGCTATGGTACATTTAACTCTTTATACAAAATCCTCATGCCGATGCAGGTAATCATCAGAACCTATGCATATGGTCTTAACCCGATAGATCGGGGTCGTGTATCCACCCCAGCTAGAAAGGGGCGGTTCTAGCCATAGGGCCTGATCAACTTCATGCCTTCTATGTGATAAGAGTTGGAATTTGGTTTAAGGCCACCTCTCCTCCATGTGTTTGAGTAGTAGAGCAATAGCCTCCACTCTCAATGTCTTTTAAGTGTGATTTCTGCAAACTTGTTAAATTGAAACCTTGCTAAAATGCAACCTGATTCATGAATTATAAATCATGAACTATGTGTATAAGCTATGAGTTTCCTTTTTAAAGGAATATGTGCTAAATGTATGTGTTTTATTGTTTACTAATTGAGATCATCTATCTCACTCCCTTTCTTTTTCCTTATGTGGTTCTAGGTGAGCAATATGAGGAGGCAAGGTGATAACTTAAGCATTCTACTCCGCTTGGGGAATTTCTTATCCGAAGTCTTTAATAATACTATGATATGAAGGGTTATTGTTAGATACTCCTGGAATAATTATTTTGATGTTTATTTGAAATGTTTGTTAAGATTTCAACTAGATTATAAATACCATTTTCTTATGGATTATATGTGAAGTATCTAATTATTGTCTTTCACAACTAAAGGTTTTCACATAAATGTTTTAAATGAGTTATTGTAAGAGGTTCAGTACAGTCCTAGGCATGATTTATATATGTGTAAGTAGGTTCTACAGGTGTGGGTTATCTTATGTCTCCCCGTGTTCTAAGACCATCATATCTCTAAAGTTAGGATGTGACATATCCATACATTCTTAACTATTATCATAAGTATACACATATTTATTACATATTATCAGTTACTTGTACTATTCTTAGATATGACATACATTAACACTATGCCTTTAGTCACTATGGAGCTCTAGATCACATGTCCTCAAAATAATACAAGTAATATCTTCACAACATCTTTAGCAAGTTCCAAGTGGAGAAGCACAGCTCGGGGTTTACCTTGCTAATATCTCACCTTGACCTATAAAATTATAAACAACTACAAGATGAGACTAGCTCAGTGAGTATGTAATAATATAACATAACATATAGGTAATATAAAAACCATCACTTAGATTGTGTTAAGGTAGCAATGAAATGATACTATATGGAATCGGTCATTTAAGTTTTCATGAATTTCTAGTAGAAGTAAGGATGTTTAGAAGCAAAAAGCTCCTCATTCATAAATGTTAAAAAGTGGCGGCCTAAGCCTTGCTCACTTACAAGCATTACATTATGTAAGACTGATCAAGTCTTATGGTTATGCGTTCCCTCTTAACAAAGATTGGGTACTCTTGCCCTACCCGTAGGCTTATACCAAGTGCACAGGTTTGGTATCTTTCCTCGTACCAAAAGGGGTTTTCGCTTAATTATGGATATTCATGAAAAGGGCATATTCAAGGTTCATAATAGAAATTCAATGAAAATGGCTTAGAATGCCAATCATGCTCATCATTGAGCAACACATAGTATCAAGTGAAAGGCTCATCATGGTCAACATTATATGAGGAAAAACATGAATTCCCAAGAGTTCAACAATCAATAGGTAACAATATTCCATACGTAATGTTAAGCACATATCAAGGGATGATGATTCAAATAATGGTTATAAGTAGTGAAGCATATTACGTCATATTATCAAGTACTCACCTTAACACCTTTGCTCCTAATGACTATTTGTTCTTGGCTAGTTCAAAGTCCCTTACAATCTCGAGCAATCTCTTTGCCCTTTCCTTGTAGTTCTACATTCATCACATTTCAATCACACAACAATTAGTAACTAATGGTGTTACTAATTATATCTTTTGCTTGCTTATTGTTTTAACTTATGATAGAAATATATCAATTGTATCACATATATGCTCATTCTTATTCCTAATCAATTCCAAGCTAGCTCTCTCATTCAATTTCAATATTTCAAGCTTAAGTCTCAAAATCTCCAAATTGCTCCATAAACCCTAACTTGTCCCATTTATGTCAAATTTGGGGAAAACTCTTAATTTCTCATCAAATCTCTAATTAGTTATGAAAATATGAAATTGATACAACATATAACATATATGATACTCAATCATCACAATATAGTATTTGAACATCAAGTTCTTCTTCTAACCATGTTTATACTTCAAATCTTCCCAAAGCTTGAATCATGTTCCCAAAACACATTTTATTCCTTTTAAATCATTTTTCTACATCTAAAATCATTCAAAAACATATCTTATGCATGATTATTCTAGGTTGGTCGAACCCTTATATATGGTACAAAAGGAATTTTCAAACAACCTAGTCACTAAAATCAATCTTAGAGCATAAAAAGAGAGGATAGGCATAACTCCTCTCCTTGATTAACTTTGTTTGCTGAGACTCTTATTGTAAGTGGGGTGGAAAGAGTTTCTTTCTTTGGTGTAAGATTTTGGTATAGAGAGAAGCTAAATGAAATTTCTCAACATACTCTTACTTATATATGTAATGGATTGGATGGTGGAGATTTATCAAGCCATATCTAATGGTGAGGATTAAATCTTAATGGACAGTTAAGATTGTGTCAAGATGGATGGCTAGGATTCTCTCTACAAGGGTGAGGGTCATCATAAGATGTTGTGGTGTCCCAATTGATTCTTGACTCATGTGTAGGAAAAGCAAGAGTTTTAGTTGGTTTAGGATTTTGACTTAGTCAATTTTGGATCACTAAGTAGCTAAATATCTATAACTCCTTCTCTACAACCTCCTTTGTCTATTATCTTGGGCCAACCACTTGTATTCACAAATTTTGGATGTTGTATCATTCCTAGGCCCAATGGGCCAGCCTTCCCATGTTGGGCTTGAGCCTTCATTACCTCAAGATCCAATAATAAGCCCATAAGCCCAATAACAATCTTGAATGTTTCTCTTTTAAATTCTTTTCCTTACCTTTCACTATAGCTTTCCAATTTGCTTATTCTAACTTCTTTGCCTACATCCTTAACCATCATATGAATTCTATCTAAATCATTAATGCATAATTAGCCATAATGAAATCGCATATTAAGCAAACACCACACATTAAGTCATAAGATTACTACCCAATTCCTTATCATTCCCATACCACACCATCATTCAAAGATCTAGTCTTTTAGTATTATTTACAATTAAAATGAACTATGAAATACTTGTGTATTACACTATCACCTTATAGGATGTTGACATATAGACTAGACTTCCTATTCATATTACACTAGATCCTGAGGCTGATTACGGTGCTTTCTGCCGCAGAGGCTGATGCTAGGGGTACCTTTCTATGATAGACCTGCTCGACCTAGACCAACAGCTAGTTTTACTTATGCACCACAAGAGCGAAGGGGTGCTAGTACAGGTGCAGGTCCAAGTACTAGTGCAGGACTTAGTAGAGCTTTTCCTTAGTATCTCTGGGCCACTGAGGATCTAGATTACTTCACTCAAGATCGTGGGATAGTTAGATATGATATTCCTAACACTCTGTCGTCAAGATACCCACCATTCCCTAATGACATTGCTGAGGTTTGTAAAATGCATTTGTATACCTGAATGGTTATATACCTTTGTTTCTGACTCTTTTCTACTTTTTGCAAGTTCCTGTGGACTGGGCCTAGGATTTAAGGCTACTTGGGATGATAGCTCTTTAAGTGAAGACAAGAATGAGGATGTAGCCAACCTTTGCTTCATGGCTTTGGAGGAGCCTATACATGAGGTATGTTCCACTTCTCATTTTAATGATGATGATATTATTTGCTTCACATCTCACTCTTGTGATGATAATTGTGAAAATTTGCATGATGAGGATGAACTCATGAAAACTATGGCCTTGAAGTGCCAAAAATATCTTTCAAAAATGAAATTTTATAAAGAAAAATGTTCACAACTTAAAAGGAATTTCAAAGATTGGAAAAACTTGTTTTGAGTTTGAAAACATCTAATGTTAGTCTCAAAGATTCCTTAGAAGAAATTTTCATAAAAACCTCCTCGTTTGAAGCTTTAAATAAAGAAAATGATTCTTTAAAATTAGAGGTTGGAGAATTGATAACCTCAATTTCTAAATTTCATAAAGGGAAGAAATCTTTGGATACACTAATTATATCTCAAAGACCATCTTTAGTGAGACATGGTCTTGGCTTTGATGGTTCATCAACTTCAAAATCCTCTCCTTCATCTTTTGTCAAATCTATAACTCCTCAAACATCTAGCGTGAGGTTGTTAAAAATGGAGTAAAATACACACACTAAACACCCCCCCCCCCCCAATCCTAAGAGGATTAATAAGGGTTCATAAAGCTTTAAAGCCAAGCCTCTAAAAGCAAATCATGTATTTAGATATAAGGGACATGCTCCTAAACACCTACATTCATAACATAATTCATGTTCTTATGCCCATAATCACTATAACATTGTGAAAAGGGCCTAAATTTCATAATAATATGGCAAAAACCAAAAAGACTTTCAAGCCAAAACCTAAGTGCCATTATTGTATAAAAAGTCAACATATAAATATTTTCTGTTATGCAAGGAACGCACACCTCAAATTAGAGGATCCTTCCATTGCTAACCCCCAAGGACCAAAATACACTTGGGTACTAAAGCAATGATGAATTCCTTTTTTATAGGCATATCAAATCCATTAAGGATGATGAGTCAATGTTATAAAGATAGTAGATGATCAAGACACATAATTGGGAATGAGAAAGTCCAATGAAAAGCTTTGATGGGGTACCATAATTGCAAATATTGCCAAGGGTAAGGCAATTGGCATTGGCAATATTGGTAAGAATGTTTAATCCCTAATTGAAAATGTTGCTTTGATTAAATGCCAACACGATTAAGGCCATTTTTGAATTGACTTGATGATATTTGGTTGCTTTATGGTCTCTCTATGGTTGATTTTTGGTAACTAAGGTATGTTTGTGTGAATTTTTCATGATTGGATGATGTTTTAGTGCTTAAGGTATGATTTCAATCTATTTTGATCTTGTAAGTAAATACCATTTGCATTGCACAAGAGTTTTCATTGTTTTAACTTAAAATTCTGAAAATCCTTCTAAATCACAGTCACTATTTCCATTTTGCGAGCGCAAATTTCAAATTTTTAAATCATTGGTTCAAAATTTGTAAATAACGATCATGAAAAAGGAATGTAGACGTGAAATTTGAAAATTTTAAATTTCACAATCGCGATTTCATTTCGCAATCATGATTTACAACTCTAACACGAAAAAAATTTGGCCATTAAAAAATGGTTAAATTTTAAATTTAATACAAATATAGTCATTTTCTACCTGGTTTATGCTCAATTTTTACCTATATATACCATTTTTATCTCCTAAAAAATATTTTGCGTTCATCTAAACTCTTCCAAGAGTTTTAACTCTCATATTTGCTCAAATCATTCCAAATTATCATCAATTTTCTTTAATTTTATTCATCCATTTCTATATATCTTCTAGCTTTGTACTTTTTTTCATCAAAAATGGATCCTAAAACTAGAACCCCAAGACTTTCAAAGGGGAAAGAACCTATGGTGTCCCAAGTTCCTCATCCCTCAATTCTTGATCTTATGAAAGATATAAGTGATGAAGAGAAGGCAACTTGGTTAAAATTGAAAGATAAGATGATTCAACCAAATAAAGTGCCCAACTTATTTGCCTTGAGAAAGTTAGGAATTGAAAAAGATATCTTCACCTATCTTGACAACCTTCAATGGAGAAATTTCATTTTTGTGCACGAAGAAGGACATGAAGAACTAACTAAAGAGTTTTTAGCAACTATAATTCTTTATGAGAAACTCTCATCACCTCTTGGACACTATGGAATCAATTTTAGATTTTTAGGAAGGAGTATAGGCTAAGATTGAATGAAGTTGTTAACATCTTTGGCCTTTAAAAGGTAGGTGCCTTCACCTTGACCGATTTGGACATCAACTACAACTCCTTTTGGGAAGAGACATCTATTGAAAGTAAGTATGATGCTAAGAACTCTCTTGCCAAACATTTCAAAACCTTCATCTTTTGGGTTCTCCATCTCATTGTCATCTTCTTAATCAATATAAGAAGGGGTGGTAATGAGAAGGTGACTCAAAAAGAATTTTACTTTCTTTTTAGTTTAATAAAAAACCACAAAATTCAAAGTCAAGTTCCTCATAGATCAATTTGTCCACTTGGCAAAGACCCTAAAAGGAACCATTGTACTCTCCTTCCATATTTCTCTTATAACCAAGCATGAGGGAGCTCTAACCCCCAAATCAAAGCCATTTTCAAGACTTCCTTTGAACCTTCCATCCTAAACTTAGAGTACATGCTTCACTCTAAGTGTTTGAGGGAGAAAAATAATGAATATTAATACATTTTTGGTAAATTTTGTGCTCAAGAGACTTCAAGGAAGAGGACGAGGGTGAGTGTCCAAGGTAAGCCTAGCTAACCCCTTGAAGAAGAAATTTAAAGAACACAAGGAACCTAAACATCTCTTCAACCTCCTCGAGCTTAAAGTGAGACCAATATGCTCCTTCACAAAGTATTGAGGAGACTTGAAATTGGTATCTGACATAAATCTCTCTAATGGATAGTCAAATAGCCAATGATCAGATGCCATGCTTCATTAGCCATTGGAGGTATGAATTTCGCAACTACGATTTGGGTTTCAAGACCATGATTATATTTCTGGCAAACAACTTTTTGCAATCTATTTTGGAATTGATTTTTATCTCTTTTACTTATTTGAAATAGCTCTTTGGACAATGTAAGCTATAAATACCTCCTCCAAAGGCCTTAGAAATTATAATATAGTTTTACAAGTGTCCAAACTCTTGCAATTTCATTTCTCAAATCAAAAACTTTTGTAATACAGATCTTATATTGGTTGGTTGAATGTTAGCCATTGAAACACTTATATAGGTTAGGGAGTGAGCCTTAGAAACTCTTGTTTAGGTTTGAGTGTAAGCCTTTGTAAAACACTTAGTTGGGTTTTAGAGTTAGCCTTATCAAAACTCTTGTTTAGGTTAAGAGTGAGCCTTGGAAAACTCTTATAAGGTTTGGTGTGAGCCCAAATACTAAGTTAGGAGTGAACTTAGTAAAACTTAATAGATAATGGAAATACCCAATAGTGTGATTGGGGAGTGGATGTAGGATTAGTTGGATCCAGACCACTATAAATCTTTTGTCTCCATCTTTCTTTTCCTATCTCCTTTTGACTTAAATTTTGTTTTCCCACCAATTTAGCCTCCTTTTTGGGTGCACAAGGGCAAACAAAGATTACATGGAAAATATAAAAGAAATGGAATTATTAATATAGAATCATCTATTAAATTCTTATATGACCAAAAAATAATAGGTAATGAATGAGAATGATAATTAAGGTATTAATATTGATGTTAGTATTAATAAAGACATAAGGAAAATATATGCTTAAGATTATGATTGATTGGATGTGAAATAAAAGTTATACTAGTTTTATTTAAGGTTATTTTAAGGTTAATGAATAAAGAATTATTAAAGATTAGCTTTAAGGTTATTTGGACAAGAGATTAATACAGGAATAGTTTAAGTTGAATATTTAGTATCGTGATTATAATAGATTGTGAAGTATCTACATTGTTGCCATTGATAGGTTGATTGTGATTTAGATAATGTATCCGAGTGTGTAGCAGAAGCATAGTGGGGAGATCTAGCTTGAAAGTTTAGTGTTTGACTTAGGTTAAAAAATCGAGGATGAATTTTCTTAAAGGGGAACATTATAATAACCTGAATTTTTATTTAATTTATAAAATCTTATTTTATATGGAAATTTATTATTTTATTAAATTGTTAACGTTTGTTTAGAATTTCTTTTCATATACATATATATTGAATTATAAATTTTTATGAAATTGAAATTACATTGTTAATTATAAATTTCATTTGGATATTTATAATATGTGAAATTAAAAAAATCATTTTAATTACTCGATTTATTCATGGAATTAATTAAGTGAATTCTAATTAGTTATTTTGATATTAATTTAAGAAGAAAATGATTAATTTAATTGTTTAACAAAATTTATAGAAAATTCTACTTAAGAAAATTTATTTGGAAGTTTTGAAATCTTGTTTATAACTAAAATAAAACCTAGGCTATCTTCTTTAAGTGGCAGTTGGTGGGTGAAAAGTCTGAGGTCAACTTTTCCTCTTCATGTTGAAATTTGACAAAGTCTCTAGCAGATCCCTCGGAGGATGCTAGTATAGACTTTGATGCAGTCTCTTGGCAATCCTGGGCTACCCTTTTTGAATACCAACTTGGTGATGGTAAGTCTCAAACTGACTTTCCTTTTTTATGCGAGAGTATGTTCTAGTCTCTAGTATTCTTTTGAGAAGACTCTTACACAAATCTGATAGTAGACCTTAAATAAATCCTTAGCAATATTCGGCCAATGTCTTTGGGTACTAAATTGCAACTAATAAGTACTAAGTTGCTCCTTATTCCTCATGTTATAGCCTGACCAAGTATGTGGTAGCCCCTTAGAAAGACTCTACTATAAACCCTTAGTGAAACCAGGCTGTCCTCTTTGGGGATCATCTTGGGGTTGGAAAGTCTGAGGTAGATTCTCCTTTTTCATATTAAGGTCTGGCCTAGTCTCTTGTAGATTCTTGTTTAGACTCTTAGGCTGATTTTGATGCAGACCCTTAAGAACCCATATATGATTTGTTTTCTCTTTTGGTGCTTCTTGCTAGTTTTTTTTTTTTTTCCTCATTAATCAAGGCATAGAGATCCACTCCAATAGCATTCACAAAAGCCACAGGAGGGAAAGGATCTTTATCAATCAATATAGTCTCTTTCTTTTTCTCAAGGAATTTAAGTATTCCCTTATTGATCCTATCATGGATTATATTTTTAAAAAAACTAGCATGCATTAGTTGTATGGTTCCAAAAATCATAATACTTACAGTACTCTTTTCCTTTGATTTCTTCCTTTGTAGGAATGCCATAGCCTACAGGAAGAGTGATGAAATCCTCTTTAAGCAAGAAGTCAAAGATTTCATCCATTTTGCTCACATCAAAAGTTTACTGCATTATGGAATTCTGATTCTTCTTCAAGCATGCCTAGTCTTTGGCTAAGACCTCATCAAAAGTGGGTAGACTTAGGATCTAGAATTAGCTAGGTCGGCAATAGCAGTCTCTTAGGTACCTACCTCTTGAAAGTACGTCCTCATAGCCTTCTTTCTCATCCTATTGTCTTCCCTTAGCTACTCTTCAAATTTTGCTACTTTCACAGCTAGCTAGTAGAAGTCTCTGAATTCCATCCCCTATAATTTTTTTATGAGTTTGATGTCTAGTCCCCCTTATGCCATCTTCACAAATTCAGTTTCGGACAAGAAGACTTTGCACCTACTTCTCATTTTCTTAAAGCTGGCTATGAAGAGATCAACAGACTCTTCACTCCTTTGGGTCAATCTTGATAGTTCAACCATATAGACCTCAGGCTCAGCTCTAAAAAACTAGGTATGAAACTTCCTCTCTATTTTTTACTAGGAATAGATTAAGTCCCTTGGTAATGTTGAGTACTAAGTAAATGATTGGCCCATCAAGGAATTTTGGAATGACCTTAGTTTATAAAACCCAAAGTTTTATAGTTTGATAACTCTCCACATTGAATTGTGAATCTTACAACATGTTCTAATGTGGATTGTCCATCTTCTCTAAAAAACAAAGTGAAGTCTAAGATCTGGTACCCCCTTGGATATGGAGTCTCTCTATCAATGACTAGGGGATATAGCTTGTGGAATTTCAGCCTACCAATTTGATGAAAGCCTAAACAATATAGCTCCTATACAACATCTCTAATAGCCTCCAAATTCACCTGAGATGCAGGAGGAGCAAAAGGAGTTGGAGGATGTAGAGCAACCACCACACCAGGTATATGAATTCCTGCTCTTACCCTTTAGTTACCCCCCAAGCCTAAGGCTTGTGCATATGTTGTTTCATCCCTAGTATATGCTACAAAATTGGTCTTTGGGCTGGTATGCCTTTGAAATTATTGTGGTACTTGTTGTAGAGGCAATAGTTGTGGTGCTTATTAAATGGGCCTACCATTGAAAGGGCAGCCAGTGTTGATGGTAGCTTTTGACAAACCTTGAGTCTTCGTGATTTGTTGTAGTGCAGGTTAGCGCTCCACTGGAGGTACACCATTAGACTCCACTAAATCTAGGGATTTTTTAGAAGCTTATCGGGAGGATTGGTGAGAATAAACGCAACCCCACTAGAGGTTAGAGTTTTCCCAGATGCCATTTGCTCCAAAAGAGTTTTAATATCAACCATGATTTTTCCTATGAGACACATGTTCTTATCTATAGAATATAGGTGTCCATCAATGCCTTAAGAAACATGAGGTGTTGGATTAATTGTTTTCTCTGGGAAATCACTAACTTGCAGGGGACTATGACTTTTCTCAATTTGCTCAACCATTTGAGGTACGTATCCTAGCGCTGTTGTTGCAGCCACTTCCTTTACATCTTGATATATAGTCAGTTTAGCATTTTATTTATCCTTACTATTCTTTCTTGGCGCCACTGTGTCATAGGTCCTACTAAGCGTGCCAAAAATATTATTAACGATTCTTTGGCAAAAAGCAGTGTAAGTGTGCCTAAAAAATGTTATTGAATGCCCTTTTTTGGTTGAAATTGATGTTGAGCATGTCAAAGACTCTTGAATGTCTCCCATGTAATTGACTTCTAATCAAATGACTATATAAGAGACAAAGGGACAGTAGCCTCTTAAGGAACTTGGATTCACTAATGTAACTTCACCAATGCTCATGTAAGAAACTAAGAGAAAAATATGAATTTATAACTTTTTGGTTTTTATTACTGCACTGTGGAGCACAATGAATACAAGGATTTCTAAAATGTAAATTGCAAGTACTATAAAAGTAAAAGAAAGCCACAGAGGCTTGGATAATTTGAAAATATAAAGTAAAAGTTGTAAAAGCTTGAAAGTTAATTGTTGTTGTTTAATTGATTGATCATTTTTTCTTTTTTCTTTTTTTTCTCTGTAGAGTGTTCTTGTATTTATAGCATTGGCAAGTAAATGGCTTATGAATTTTAGCTCCATTTATCCACTAAGCCACTATCTTTTTCTTTCACATCAAACTGGACTTAGCCCCTGTGTTATATGTTAGTGGGGATCTTCACTCTCAGTTTATTAGTCTCACATTTCAGCACTTCACTTGTTTTTTTTTTCTGAACACCTTCCTATTTTACTAAGAATTTGACTTGTTCCTCCTAAAAGTCTATTAGATACTCTGTGTTATAGGCTCTAAATTTTCACTTTATAGGCCTAAATTAATTAACTGTTATTTGGCCTAACAAATGTACAGCCCACTAAATTATGGTGCCAACGGTATTATTATTATTATTATTATTATTATTATTATTATTATTATTATTATTATTATTATTATTATTATTATTATTATTATTATTATTATTATTATTATAAAAGAAAGAAAGGAATTAAAAATCTGAATAGGGAAAGAAGAAAAGAAAAGAGGGAGACAAAAGGTGAGAGAGGGAGAGAGACAGTGGGAGATAAAGGGGGAACTAGCTACTGGCGGTGACAAGCACCACTACCACCATCTTCAAGACTAGTGTCCGATGAGTCCAGAAAAGATAGCGGCAATCAAAATCAATGAACGGTAACGGCATACTCAAGTGTTAAAGAGACATCTGCAACCAAAGCTTTAGACATCAATTTCGACAATGTTTTTCAGTGATCTTGGTGGCGTTGTAATCCTTTCATCCCAAGGTTCAAAATGGTACCTGCCATACCCCTGAAAGTTGTTGGAAAGGGAGATTAGAAAATGAGTAACCAAAACTTTCAAGGCTTAATCCTGCGAAATGGTGGTGAGTGGCAGTTATTTTTAAGCTCCTAACATCAAGGCAAATAAGATGGCATGAGTTTCATCCTGGTTCACCACCGGCAGTGGCGGCGTGTGGTCAATCGGCTGTGCTCCTACAGCAGTATGTGGTGGTGATGCTTAAGCTCGGTTCCAATAGCTTCATCTCGCTGTTTTGATGTAATTTTTTACATTCGTTTGATCAAATTTTATGTGAGTAAATCCAAAATTCTTAAATTTCAATTATTATTGAATTATATATTGATTTAAGTTTATATTTATTAAATTTAATTAATTTATTGATAATTTTATGAAATTAGATAGAAAATGGATTTAATATGATAAAACTAATCTTATGTGTACCGTATGAAAAATAAATGGAATGATTTTAATTGAAATGACAAACTTGAAATTTAATTCATGAAATAAGTTAATAGAAATTATTAGGATTAATTTTGATTATAGTTTGAGAATTGGACCTGGTTATGTTATTTATTGAGTTGGAGCACTATGAGGGGGAATTACGGAGTTATGATTGAATATTGTAAGTTAGAACAATTGTTTAGAAGTGAATATTTCTCTGTTATAGCTGGGTAAGTCCTAGTTTTAGGGGAAATTCTACTGAAATTCCGACAAAAAAATTTTAAGAGTTGTCTAGTTATATCTTTAGAGACAAATCAATCTTTTTCTAATAATCTTATCTATTATTTAGAGTCGATGTCTCCAGCGTCCTTCTATCACCAAAGGTCACACTTCGAAGGGAGAGTTAGTTAGGCACGTCGTTAAGTAGGTGAGTAATACTCTCTAATATATTTTCCTATCTTTCATGCATTTACATTTATTGTATGCATTTATATATGTATAATTATGCATTATTATTACATAGATGCATGTTAGCATTTGATTGTGATTGATGAATTATTAAGTGTTGTTGCATATTGTTTATGGTTGTCAAATGAGATTGGGATGACATAGTGCCACTTAGGAATGTGAATCAAATTGTGATGATTGGATAAGTTAAGCTAAGAATGGCACTAATGACTGGAGGCCTGCTCATCGCCTTGCTGTTACCAGTCAAGTCAGTGTTGCTGAGGACAGCTGTGGCCCTGATATACGATTAAGAGACTGTATTGGATTAAGAGAGCAAGGATAGGGAGATCAACTCCCTATATTGAGGTTTGGCATGGCACTATGGACTATATCTCATCCTTGTTTGCTTGTGTGATTTATCTATCTCTGTGACACGATGCACAGTATGAATGTTAGAAATTTGCCTATAGAACACCAGGATAGTATATTATTAGTGTCATTCATTGAATCGAATACTCATTCCTATTCAAATTATTTTTCTAGGTCATGGAATAAGCTCATAAAGAATTTCTTAATTAAGTTAATATGCTATACTTCTTCAGCAGTAATATATATTTTGTTAATTAAGTTATGTATTAGATATATATTATTAAATTGTATTACCATTCTAGAACTCCGCATTATTGTCCTAGTTATTTGTAATTTAATTTGTTCACCCTTGTAAATTTCTTTTGAGTTATTGAATGTTGGTTAAGCAGAATTCATGTTGATTTGTATTTACAATAAATGACATGTTAAATTATAATGGTATGAAATGGATAATAAAGTGAGTCAGCTTAACCTATAGGCTCAGGGTTGTATTTTGGAATGGATTTAGTAATTGATTTGATGGTTTGTCATTTAGCAAGTTGTTAGGCTTACTATGGACATTGATAGCTATGTGTATCACCCATGTCCTAGTGCCAATCACATGCCCTCAAGTTTGGGTCATAACACAATTAATCAATCAAATAACAATAGTTAATCAACTTTTCAAGCTTCTATAGCTATTACTTTATATTTTCAAATTGTCCAAACCTCCATGGCTTTCTTTTATTTTTACAGTTCTTATAATTTATATTACAAAATCTTTGTATTTAATGTACTCAACAGTGTGATAATACAAATCAAAAAATTATAAATTGTCACATCCCAATTTTAGAGACATTACGGTCCTAGAACATGGGGAGACATAAGGTCACCCACACCCGTAAAACCCCCTTATACTTATACAAATCATGCCTAGGATCATACCAAACCCCATGTACTAACTTAAATATCCAATAATATAGGAAACTTCAATATGTGGAAGAATAGTTTAACCAAATACTTTGAAAACATCTTAAAAGGGAATAACATTTAAAGTCTTAAAATAAATTATCAATGGTTAATATTCCAAAATAAACTCCCAAGGCATCTACGAGTAATTGTTCATTACATAGTATAATTAAAGACTTGGACAAGGAATCCCACAAGCAAAGTAGAATGCTTGAGCCATCACCTTGCCTCCTCATATTGCTCACCTAGAACCACACAAGAGAAATGGGTGAGATAGATGACTCAATGAGTAAACAATATACATATATCCTATTTTTAAAGAAAACCCATTGCGTATAACATATAGTTCATGATTTACAAATCCTGGTTTCACAATTTCAATTTAGCAAGATTTTTACTTTAGCAGGTTCGCAAAAATCACACTTATTACCCAATAAGAGTAAATGACTATGCTAGCTCATTCACTTAAGGTAGAGGTGGCCTCATACCAAATTCCAACTCCTAACCTAATAACTTACAAAGTCATGAAACTGATTAGGCTCCATAGCTAGAACCGCCCCTTCTAGCTAAGGTGGATACACAACCCCTATCTATCAAGTTAAGACCATATGCACAGGTTCTGATAATTACCTACATCAGCACAAGGATTTCTGCATAAAGGATTAGAGGTACCATAGTTAAAGCTAATGGTATTCACATATAAAAATAGCACTTAAGTCATTAATAACATGTACCACAATAATAATAGTAGTTTAACTTTTTGAACAAAAGATACAATAATAGTGTAGTTCCAGAAAGAAAGTAGGCAAGGTACAATTACAAAAGGTTTTTCATATTATTGAATAAACATTATTGGTTTTGGACCAATTGTCCTTGGGCAATCCAAGCTTAACTAATCAAATTTAAAATGGAAGTGAATTTGGGTTTCAAGAATCTTGAAGGTTCCCATTAACTTAATCATGATAACTTGTACTTGTAACAATAGCATAATGTTTACTCACCTTGTGATTCCTTCACTCCTAGTACTCATAGCCCTTAAACATCTAAAACTCCTTAAGGTCTAACATCATATTTAATTTAATGATTAGTATTTATTTAATCATCATGCTATCTTATCCCATAACTACCTGTGAACCCTCAAATTTGCACCCTTAGGATTCGATCGCAGCTTGACACTTGCTAAGATTTGTGCACTACACATACAGTGGTCCCGCTAGCTGATTAGCGGGTAGGGGTCAAGGGAGCAGTGCCCCGTTGAAAAAAAATTTCTTAAAACTTGCACCTTCAGACAATTGGCACTTGATTACGAACTCATAGAATCAAACTGGTTCAAATCAGATCAAAAACAGATGAAAGCGGGCTAAAAAATGAACTACGGCAGCCCGCGAGCCCGCTGCTGTAACTCACAGCCAGCTGTAGTTACCACAGCCGCCTCTGTGGTTACCGCAAAGGCCCCTGTGGTAGCCAATTGGCTACCATAGCTGGCACTACAGCAATCGCAGAGCACTCTGCGGTTACCACAGTCGACGCTTCAGTTACCGCAACCGTGCCCTTTCATAATTCTACCCAGAAACTGTGAATTTTTAGCTCCAAACTCCTCCTATAAATACCTTGCACCTCATAACAGCTAAGGAGACAAAATTACATGCTTCTATGCTCTCCTTAAAGCTTTCTAAACCCTATTCCTAAGCTTTCTAATCATCAAAACCCTTTTCCTAAACCTCTAAATCTCTAAAATCTCATTCCAAAACCTCCTCCATCACATAAAACCATATTCATAAGCTTCCTAATCATCTCAAAACCCCATTCATAAGCTTTCTAACCACCCTTAAACCTTATCTCTAAGCTTCTTTAATCAGGAAAAGGATGCAATTCAAGTTATTTCTTTCAAAGGGAATTCGTAGTTCTCAAGCAAATGTGTTATCCAAGTCCTTCCAAGAAGAGTTCACGCTATTTAAGAGTCCTTCTAAAAGTAGTGCTCATGATATCTCGAGGCCAAGGAGGAATTTAGATCCAGTGCCAAACTTGCTCCCTACATTCCTTGCCGACAAAAGCCAAAGGTAAAAGTTCTTTCCTTTTCCTTTTCAATTTCAATTTCAATATCTAAATCTGAAAAGATCTAGTTTTTACTAATTAAAATCTAACCTAATTAACAAATCTCTAAAGCCCTTTAAAATCAAACAAAACATGATAATAAAGGCAATGACTTAAAAACCCCTCCTTCGCAAAAAGGAAGAACTGCGTGGGGTTTGATTCCCATTCAAAGGGATATATAGGCTTGCCGTCTCTAAGGTATTCAACTTCGCTAAAATAAACAACTTCTTCTCTCTATCACCTTCTTCACTTAGTTTAGGATTAAAATTACTTTCTTAAATAAAAGTCAAAATTTTAATTCTTTTTATTATAATTATTTTAATACTCTTTTCGTGTTTTAGTTATTTAGATTATATTTAGGGAATATGTGCTTTTTCTAAAACCCATAAGGGCTAGAGGAAAGATCCCCTGTTTTAGTATTTTGCCTTGTGATAGTTTAAGTAGTTTCTCCCTTATCTTTCTGCACCTTGTGATTATCATTATCTCATATTTGTCATGCATTACACGTGTAATATTTGTTTCATACATCATATTATATATGTTCATGCATATATAAAAACTTCTTTTTTAAAAGCTATTATGTATTTAAGCCAAACTAATTTCTTTGTATTGTTTTAACCAAAACCTAGTCCCCGAGCCCTCTTTGGTCATTCGAGGACTAATGCTTTTCCTTAGTATAAATAGTATAATTTTGGAGTCAATCAAATTGGGTTTTTCCTTTAATTTTCCCAACTAAAATAAACAAAATTAAAGTGGCGACTCCTTTTGCAAATTACAACTTACAAAATACAATTTTTCTGAACTGATAGCAGGTTCCAATAGTAATGTTTCTCTCAAATAGGGATTTTCAATTCCCCTTCAGTGGATCGAACCCAGTGCTCGGGCGATGCCTCACAGCTGGCGACTCCACTGGGGACTTTCAAAATCTTATTCAAATAAAGGGTAAAGTGGACTACTCTTAGTAAGACAAAAAGTTTGGCTTTTATTACAAAATAGCTTTTTCATGCATCACTACATTGGGCTCCTTATCCAAAACATTAGTTTCTTAGGAAAACAAAGGATAGAAAGTAACATCGAGTGGGCAATCTTCCTTAGGTCTGCTTGCCAATAGTGAAATTATCCAGCCCACGACATATCCTCTAATCCTTTTAGAGGTGTAATGAGTATGCACGTACTGTTGGACCCACGCGAGGCTCCTCGACTCATATGTGGTTATGTATATCGCATCTCTAGTATGATGGGTTCCTTTCAAGCCACCCTTACCCTTTCATGTAATGTCTCATAGGACCTTCCTTTAGGATTGTATGAACCATAATACTAAACTTGGTATTTCATGAAACCTTTTTCAATCATTCATTCATACATGCATGCATAAATTGAACCTTGTGAAGAGTCTAAAACCTATCCAAACACCTTCACACCTAAAACCCATGGTCAAAACCCAAAACCTATGGTCCACCTAAACCTATGGTCAAAACCCAAAATTCATGGTCCACCTAAACTCATGGTCAAAACCTAAAACTCATGGTTCACCTAAACCCATAGTCTGATCCTACCTAAACCCATGTTAAACTCATAGTAAAAATAAACCCATATCTGGTACCCTCATCCAAATCCATAATCATTGTCTAAGCTAAACACTGACCTAGCTCTATTCTAGCTTCATCCTTCATAATTCTTATCCAAGCTGAACACTAACCTAGCTTTCATCTTTCACAATTCTTACCTAAGCTAAACACTAATCTAGCTTTATCCTCAATAATCCTTACCAAAGCTAAACACTAACCTAGCTTCACTCTTGGTTTCATCTTTTACATTACTATCTAAACCCATGCTTTTATTTAAGCCTATGATCCAGTCCACCATCATCCAACTATCATCGAACCCATGGCCCACCCAACCTCCAAATCCATGGTACATTCATAACCTAATCACATAACCCATGGTCCCTCCATCCTTGAGCCCATACTAAACCATCCATAAATTGCAAATCCAATTACTTGAGGCAAAACTCTAACTTGGCATTCCTAACTAAAGTTTGGTTCCTCACAAACTAAAATCTGACCTAGCTACTCAAAAGTTAAAATCCAACCTAGCTACTCAAAAGCTAAAATTTGACCTAGCCACTTAAAGCTAAAATTTGACCTAGCTACTCAAAAACTAAAATCTGACCTAGCCACTCAAAGCCAAAATCTGACCTAGCCACTCAAAGCTAAAAATCTGACCTAGCTACTTAAAAGCTAAAATCTGACCTAGCTACCCAATAATTAAAATTTGACCTAGTTACTCAAAAGCTAAAATCCGACCTAGCCACTCAAAGCTAAAATCTGACCTAGCCACCCAAAGCTAAAATCTGACCAAGCTCCCCTAGCTAAATACCCACCTAGCTAACATTATACACCTCTACCCTCTTTTTAACTTATACTTTGCCAACCTAGCCATAAGACACCATCATCTATAAGCCCAACATCCTTAGCCCATTACCTTCAAAACTAATCCATTACCCCCAGATTGACAAATGCCTATCCTAAGTCCAATACCTTTGGCTCAACACACTACCCTTGGCCCAATACACTATCTTAAGTCCAATACCTTTGGTTCAACCTGATAACTTAATCTTGAGACCTTGACCTGTGCAACATTAGAAAATCATTAAAAGCCCAAATGCAGTTAGTTTACAACATCAATGGGAGGCTTTTTTTCCTCAACGTGTGCATGCCCATCTCATTGCTTCTTTTCTAAGCACTTACCTTATTCTTTGACTTGGTTTCAAAGGTACCAATGGCAAGCTTGACTGTCATAGAAGCTCTAACCAACCTACTCAAGAGGTAAGAAGAGTACCTTCAAGCTATTCTCATCTCCGCCCTAGATACTCAACAAGCCAATTTCAATCAATCTTTAGCTAGCCAACAATCCAATTTTAATAATGCCCTAATCCATCTTACTTCTGCTTTCACTAATGCCTTGAGTTTCCAATGCCAACTTATCATCAATGAAGTGAAAGGAATGTTGAACCAAGCTAAGCCCATCAATGTTGCACCTGCCATTAACATGACTCATAATTTTACATCCTTAATCTCAAACACGAAGGTCATTCTAGCCTTAGCCATGCCATCAGTCTTAGATACTAACCTTGCCTCTTCTTTGAATCCTTTTCAAAGCAAGGAAAACCCCACCTCTTCTCCTATCAAAAGACCTTTAAACCTCAACATTGATGCACTAGAGCAAACCCTCATAATGGAAAAAAGGTGCAAAAAGAGCAATACCTCCACTTCCCTTGCCTCTACTGAATGAAAGGATATGGACACCTACACTCTCCTTGTTGCTATCAAGCAAAAGAGTATAGAGGTAGTTGGCATGACTAGTAGGCGACCCTTGAAATTTGAATGAAGGGCTTTCATAGATTTGGGAGTTCCATTAGCAGCAATTTATAAGAAGGCTTTGAAGGCAAGAATGGTAAAACCCCTTGAACCAAAAGTCCCCCCTAATCCCTTACCAAAGAGCTACCACCCCAATGAGTATTGTGAATATCATCAAAGAGCGGGGCACCAAACCAATGCATATAAAGCTTTGAAATATAAAATCCAGGATCTGATTGATAGTGGAGATATCATCCCCCTAAAGCAAGACCCAAGACCTTAATTCAACCCTAAGTAACATAACATGGAGGAGTTTAAGCCTAGCTAATCTGACCTTTCTGAGGTTGAATTCCAAATCTAAGTCTGAGTCTGAGCCCAAGCCTAAAAGTCTGAATCTAAGTCTAAGTCTAAGTCTAAGTCTAAGTCTGAGTCTATCATTTACCTAAAAGTCTGAGTTTAAGTCTAAGTCTGAGTCTGTCATTTTATTTTATAGTAATGCATCTATGTTTTCTTTTCAGTATTTATGCATTAACTTTCTTATCTTCATTGATTGAGTCTGACACGGATGAGCTTAAAAAAAAAAGAAGAAGAAGAAGAAAAAGAGAAGAAAAAAAAGAAAAGAAAAGAAAATGAAGAAAAAAGGGATAAAGATTAAATCCACTGCAATCAAAATGTAGGGTGTCCTCATTCTCTCGAATCAATAAATGCTTCACAAGCTCTTAACCAAAGAAAGACTTCTCATTAAATAGTTGAAGCACAAAGAGCAAGTAAATGTAATTACCTATTACACAATTGAGTAATCAGATGATGCACCTCAACAAAGGGCGACAAGTTCAAAGAAGACCCCTAACAAATCCAAAATTCAAAAATCAGATCCTTTTGACATGAAGAAAAATAGCAAATCATGGTAGAATGCTTTCTCCCAAATTTCATTAATTCAAGCTTGCTAAGTTGAAAATCTGAAAGGGCAGCTTAGACAAAAATTAGAGCTAAAAAAAAAAAAAGAGAGAGAGAGAGAAAGAAAGAGAAAAAGAAAGCTCATCCAAGTCACCTTCTCTCATGTCCAAAGTTGTTAAAGTATCAATCTGTCTGGTCTCATGACTCCAAAGTCATCCTTCCTCATCAAAGGCTCATTTTTTGAAGTTTTACTATCTTGTATGCCCTTATCTTACAATAGGGCCATTTCTTCCCAAAACGTCATCATTTGTTGTCAATCCATCCCATCACTTAGTTCAAAAAGTTAATACATATCTCCAGTTCATCACATCCCTCTCTCTCATTTGGGACCATGATCCCAAGTTGTCTTCCTCCATTAGCCCTCTAGCCATTCCTAAGGGCTCTTTGTTTTAGCCAGTGTAGTTAGAGTGTCATTAAGTCAAACTACTTAAGTGTCACTCCAAGAGTCTCTTTAATCTCAAACAACCAGAAAAGCTTGACTCGCTCTTTTCCATGATTTATGCTACAAAAAGCAAAACCATACAACCTCTATGTTTCTTTTTAGAAGTTTCAACTTACCTTCAAACCATTCTCAAACTTTTCCATCCCAAGCCTCATTTGCAAATCATACCACCATTTTAAGCTCAAGTCACATACCACCCTTTTTTTTGGCAAAATCTCATCATAAGCAGAACCAAAAATCCCAAGTCTCTCAAGACTCATCATCTTTGAATGTAGTTTCCTTGGTAAAAATCAGAACTTAAGGCATATCTCCCAAAGCCTATCATTTTCAAGTTGATTAAGAAGGACTCAAACCAATCAAGGCCCATCTCATGCCTTTTTGGCAAATATCTCATGATCTTTGAAAGATTAAAACACATAATCCCTGAGAATCAAAGCCTCTTAAAGCCTGAAAACTATTCTGATGCAACCATGTCAAAGGGCAAACCCTTATCCATGAGCCTATGGTATCCTTGTAACCAAAATCTATAGCACTATACCTGAGCCAAAGCCAGCCATCGAAAGCACCCTCATAGAAAACTATTCTCAACACATAAAAGCCTTCACCTTAAAGTCCAAATTTAGAAGCCTTCACCATGAAGCCCAAAACCAAAAGCCTTCACCATGAAGCCCAAAACCAAAAGCCATCACCATGGAGCCCAAATCTAGAATCCTTCACCTTGAAACCCAAATTTAGAAACCTTCACCATGAAGCCCAAAACCAGAAGCCTTCACCATGAAGCCCAAACCAAGAAGCCTTCACCATGAAGCCCAAACCAAGAAGCCTTCGCCATGAAGCCCAAACCAAGAAGCCTTCACCATAAAGCTCACTCCTAAAAAGCCTTCACCATGAAGCCCACTCCCAAAAGGCCTTCATTTATGAAACCCATGATCTCCTCTGAGGCAAAATCTAATAGAGCCTTCCAAATTGATTGCCTAGCCTGACCTTTTCCTCTAAGCCAAGATTAGTCTCTAAGGTCCAGCATCCTAACCTAATCTCTTAGATAAAATCTAAAAAAAAAAAAATTGGCCAAACCTTCCAAATGAACTCACCAGAAGGCCATAACTTGACCGAGCATCTAATCTAATCTCTCACGAAGCCAAACTAAACTGAGCTTCCAAATGAACCTAGCCAAACTTGACTCAGCCTTCTAAGATAATCCACTCATTCTAAACAAATCTCTCCTAAAGCCAAAACCAGAAGGCCATAACTAACCAAGCCAATTGTTGGACTTGACCTTCCCCAAAACTAGACCTGACCTAAACCTTATCGTCTCAAAGGACTTGACCCCCTCTAGTCAAGCTTTCTAATTCAATCTTAAGCCAAACATTATTGCAAATCGAACACACTTAAATCTTGCCCGACCTCTTCCAGCCATACTTGGTTTAACCTCCTAAAGTGACTTTAATAATAGCCATTGACCAACTAGCCTCATACCTAACATGCCCATTTCACCTCTAAGCTAACCGAATAGCCAAAAAAACTAAACCGCATTCCTTTATCATCCTAAAGTGGGGCACCTCTCTTCCAAATATTCACTTTTCTAAAGTGCAGGCATCTTTTTCCCAGAAACTCAGCACTCTCCTACAAAACTGACCCTTCACAGGTTCAAGGTATCCAATCAATGCATAGTCAGATGCATTTTACAATAGAATAAGTTGCAACTCAAACTGCCAAATCAAAATGGATCATCTCTTTCCTACCAAACAGGGTCGTCATCATTCCTACCAAATAAGAACATTATTTTTTAGTGCCTACCAGAAAGGACAACCTTAGGATTCATACCTTAAATCTAAATTAGGTATCTCTTTTAATTAGATCATCCAAGGATAGCCTTAAGATTCATACCTTAAATCTAAATTAGGTATATCTTTTAATCAGACTCATCCTAGGATAGCCCTAGGATCCATACCTTAAATCTAAATAAGGTATCCCTTTTGATCGGACTCGTCCTAGGATAGCCTTAGGATCCATACCTTAAATCTAAATTAGGTATTCCTTTTGATCAGACCTATCCTAGGATAGCCTTAGGATTCATACCTTAAATTTAAATTAGGTATCTCTTTTGATTAGACCCATCCTAGGATAGCCTTAGGATTCATACCTTAAATCTGAATTAGGTATCCCTTTTGATCAGACCCATCCTAGGATAGCCTTAGGATCCATAACTTAAATCTGAATTAGGTATCCCTTTTTATCATACCCATCCTAGGATAGCCTTAGGATCCATAACTTAAATCTAAATTAGGTATCCCTTTTGATTATACCCATCCTAGGATAGCCTTAGGATTCATAACTTAAATCTGAATTAGGTATCCCTTTTGATCAAACCCATCCTAGGATAGCCTTAGGATTCATACCTTAAATCTGAATTAGGTATCCCTTTTAATCAGACCATCCTAGGATAGCCTTAGGATCATTTCACCCATAAATTTTTAGATCATCTAGGCATCCTTATGGTTCCTTTTTTTCACCACTTTTTAACCATTTTTACCCAAACATGTCTAGACGCTGACTTAGGCATCCATTTGATTCATCTTACCGTCCCTTATTACAGGGTTCACTATCATCATAATCGCCTTTTGCCCAAAGCCAATCCTGATTAGGGGGTAGCTGTGAACCCTCAAATTTGCACCCTTAGGATCCGACCGCTGCTTGACACTTGCTAAGATTCATACACTACACATATGGCGATCCTGCTAGCCGGTTAGCGGGCAAGGGTCAAAGGGGCAACGCCCTGTTGAAAAAAAATTTCTTGAAACTTGCACCTTCAGACAATTGGCACTTGATTGCGAACCTATAGAATCAAACTAGGCTCAAATCGAATCAAAAACGGATGAGAGCAAGCTGAAAAACAAACTGCAATAGCCCACAAGCCCACTGCGGCAACTCCCAGCTAGCTATAGTTACCGCAGAGGCCCCTGCGGTAGCCAATTGGCTGTTGTAGTCAGCGCTGCGGCAATCGCAGAGCACTCTGCATTTACCGCAGCTGACGCTTTAATTACCGCAACCGTGCCCTTTCAGAATTCTACCCGAAAACTGTGAATTTTTATCCTCAAACTCCTCTTATAAATACCTTGCACCTCATGACAGGTAAGGAGATAGAATTACATACTTCTATGCTCTCCCTAAAGCTTTCTAAACCCTATTCCTAAGCTTTCCAATCATCAAAACCCTCTTCTTAAACCTCCAAATCTCTAAAATCTCATTCCAAAACCTCCTCCATCACCTAAAACCATATTCATAAGCTTCCTAATCATCTCAAAACCCTATTCATAAGCTTCCTAACCACCCTCAAACCTTATCTCTAAGCTTCTTTAATCAAGAAAAGGGTGTAATTCAAGTTATTTCTTTCAAAGGGAATTCGTAGTTCTCAAGCAAAGGTGTTATCCAAGTCCTTCTAAGAAGAGTTCACGCTATTCAATAGTCCTTCTTCCAAAAGCAGTGCTCATGATATCTCAAAGCTAAGGTGGAACTTAGATCCAATGCCAAACTTGCTCCCTATATTCCTCATCGATGGAAGCCAAAGGTAAAATTTCTTTCCTTTTACTTTTCAATTTCAATTTCAAGATCTAAATCTGAAAAGATCTAGTTTTTACTAATTAAAATCTAACCTAATTAACAAATCTCTGAAGCCCTTTAAAATCAATCAAAACATGATAACAAAGGCAATGATTTAAAATCCCCTCCTTCGTAAGAAGGAAGAACTGCATGGGATTTGATTCCCATTCAAAGGGATACGCAGGCTTGCCGTCTCTAAAGCATTCAACTCTGCCAAAATCAACAACTTCTTCTCTCTATCACCTTCTTCACTTAGTTTTGGATTGAAATTACTTTTCTTAAATAAAATTCAAAATTTTAATTCTTTTTATTATAATTATTTTAATACTCTTTTTCGTGTTTTAGTTATTTAGATTATATTTGGGGAATATGTGCTTTTTCTATAACCCATAAGGGCTAGAGGAAAGATCCCCTATTTTAGTATTTTGACTTGTAATAGTTTTAAGTAGTTTCTCCCTTATCTTTTTGCACCTTGTGATTATCATTATCTCATATTTGTCATGCATTACACGAGTAATATTTATTTCATACAAAATATTATATATGTTCATGCATACATAAAAACTTCTTTTTTAAAAGCTATTCTGTATTTAAGCCAAACTAAGTATTGTTTTAACCAAAACCTAGTCCCCGAGCCCTCTATGGTCATTCGAGGACTAGTGCTTTTCCTTAGGATAAATGGTATAATTTTGGAGTCAACCAAATTGGGTTTTTCCTTTAATTTTCCCAACTAAAATAAACAAAATTAAAGTGGCGACTCCTTTTTCAAATTACAACTTACAAAATATAATTTTTCTAAACTCATAGCGGGTTCCAATAGTGATGTTTATCCCAAATGGGCATTTTTTATTCCCCTTCAATGGATCGGACCAGGTACTCGGGCGAGGCCTCACAGCCTTATTGCAAACCGAATACACCTAAACCTTGCCCGACCTCTTCCAGCCATACTTGGTTTAACCTCCTAAAGTGACTTTAATAATAGCCATTGACCAACTAGCCTCATATCTAACATGCCCATTTCACCTCTAAGCTAGCCGATCAGCCAAAAAAACTAAACCCTTTTCCTTTATCATCCTAAAGTGGGGGTACCTCCCTTCCAAATATTCACTTTTCTAAAGTGAGGGCATCTTTTTCCCAGAAACTCAGCAGTCTCCTAACAAACCGACCCTTCATAGGTTCAAGGTATCCAATCATTGCATAGTCAAATGCATTTCACAATAGAATAAGTTGCGAGTCAGACTGCTGAATCAAAATGGATCATCTCTTTCCTACCAGACAGGGTCGTCATCATTCCTACCAGACAAGAACATTATTTTTTAGCTCCTACCAAAAAGGACAACCTTAGGATTCATACCTTAAATCTAAATTAACTATCTCTTTTAATCATATCATCCTAGGATAGCCTTAAGATTCGTACCTTATATCTAAATTAGGTATATCTTTTAATCAAACTCATTCTAAGATAACCCTAGGATCCATAACTTAAATCTGAATGAGGTATCCCTTTTAATCAGACTCATCCTAGGATAGCTTTAGGATCCATACCTTAAATATGAATTAGGTATCCCTTTTGATCAGACCCATCTTAAGATAGCCTTAGGATTCATACCTCAAATCTAAATTAGGTATCCCTTTTAATCAAACCATCCTAGGATAGCCTTAGGATTATTTCACCCACAAATGTTTAGATCATCTAGGCATCCCTATGGTTCCTTTTTTTCACCAATTTTTAACCATTTTCACCCAAATATGTCTAGACGTTGACTTAGGCATCCATTTGGTTCATCTTACCATCCCTCATTACAGGGTTCACTATTATCAAAATCGCCTTTTGCCCAAAGCCAATCCTAATCAAGGGGCAGCTGTGAACCCTCAAATTTTCACCCTTAGGATTCGATCATAGCTTGACACTTGTTAAGATTCATGCACTACGCATTGGCGGTCCCGTTAGCCGGTTAGCGGGCAGGGGTCAAGGGCACAGCGCCCCATTGAAAAAGAATTTCTTGAAACTTGCACCTTCAGACGATTGGCACTTGATTATAAACCCATAGAATTAACTGGGCTCAAATCATATCAAAAACATATGAGAGCGAGCTGAAAAATAAACTGCAGCAGCCGCGAGCTCGCTGCAGTAACTCGCAACCAGCTGCGATTACCGCAGAGGTCCCTGCAATAGCCAATTGGCTACTAATTATCTACCGCAGCTAGTGCTGTGGCAACTGTAGAGCACTTTGCAGTTACCGCAACCGACGCTTCAGTTACCACAACTATGCCCTTTCAAAATTCTACCCAAAAATTATGAATTTTTAGCCCCAAACTCCTCCTACAAATACCTTGCACCTCATAACAGTTAAGGAGATAGAATTACATGCTTTTATGCTCTCCTTAAACTTTCTAAACCCTATTCCTAAGCTTTCCAATCATCAAAACCCTCTTCCTAAACCTCCAAATCTCTAAAATCTCATTCCAAAACCTCCTCCATCATATAAAACCATATTCATAAGCTTCCTAATAATCTCAAAACCCCATTCATAAGCTTCCTAACCACCCTCAAACCTTATCTCTAAGCTTCTTTAATTAAGAAAAAGGTACAATTCAAGTTATTTCTTTCAAAGGGAATTCATAGTTCTCAAGCAAAGGTGTTATCCAAGTCTTTCCAAGAAGAGTTCACACTATTCAAGAGTCCTTCTTTCAAAAGGAGTGCTCATGCTATCCTTAAGTTAAGGTGGAACTTAGATCCGGTGCCAAGCTCATTCCCTACGTTCCTCACCACCGAAAGCCAAAGGTAAAAGTTCTTTCCTTTTCCTTTTCAATTTCAATTTAAAGATCTAAATCTAAAAAGATCTAATTTTTGCTAATTAAAATCTGACCTAATTAACAAATCTCTAAGCCCTTTAAAATCAATCAAAACATTATAGCAAAGGCAATGACTTAAAAAAAACCCCTTTCGTAAGAAGTGAGAACTGCATGGGGTTTGATTCCCATTCAAAGGGATACACAAGCTTGCCATTTCTAAGGCATTCAACTTCGCTAAAATTAACTTCTTCTCTCTATCACCTTCTTCACATAGTCTAGGATCAAAATTGTTTTTCTTAAATAAAAGTTGAAACTTTAGTTCTTTTTATTATAATCGTTTTAATACTCTATTTTCTTATTTTAGTTGTTTAGATTATTTGGGGGAATGTGTGCTTTTCCTAGTACCATAAGGGCTAGAGGAAAGATCCCTTGATTTTAATATTTTGACTTGTAATAGTTTTAAGTAGTTTCTTCTTTATCTTTTTGCATCTTGTGATTATCATTATCTCATATTTGTCATGCATTTCATGAGTAATATTCGTTTCATACATCATATTATATCTATTCATACATACATAAAAACTTCTTTTAATAAATTCGTTTCATACATCATATTATATCTATTCATACATACATAAAAACTTCTTTTAAAAAAAGTTATTTTGTATTTAAGCCAAACTAATTTTTTTTTAACCAAAACCTAGTCCCTGAGCCATCTTTGGTCATTCAAGGACTAGTGCTTTTCATTGGGATAAATAGTATAATTTTGGAGTCAATCAAATTGGATTTTTTCCTTTAATTTTCCCAACTAAAGTAAACAAAATTAAAGTGGCGACTCCTTTTGCAAATTACAACTTACAAAATATAATTTTATGAACTTATAGCGAGTTCCAATCGTGATGTTTCCCCCAAATTAACATTTTCAATTCCCTTCAGTGGATCGGACCGAGTGCTTGGGCGAGACCTCACACTACCCCATGTATATATAACATTCACATACACTTAGAGTTGCACATAAATGTGCACTTATCATTTGCACATAACATGTTGACTTTAAAAGTCTTGCACACTTAGCCTTCATAGGCTCACATGAAAACACATTATAATTTATACCAATACTTTTCTCAAGTCAAACACCATATCATGATCTTAACATTAATTCACTTTAATAAATGTCTTAGTACACTTAACACTTTCATACATGTCAACTTATCAATAGCCTTCCAGATGTCATGCTTATCTCTTATGATCAATTCATTCAATCAATCTCTTCATCAATTCAAGATCATTAATTCATTATTAACTCATCATAAAATCTATTTCCTTATTACCCAATCACATTCATATTCTAATCACAATATAAGGTTAACATACCTTAAGTATACCAAATTGCCTCTAGCCTTGTCGAGAGTCATTCCTTCAACCAACATGCAATTTAACTATTTATCATTCATTCCTACATGTCAATAATCATTAAAATACACTATATAAAAATTATAGACATTGGGATAAAAATCCCAACAATGGTCGAATGCACTATCAAAGAGAAACCTAAATTTTTCTTACTTTTCGTAGTTTCTGTCTATTACAGTAATGCAGAAACATGGTTTGAGCCAAGATTTTTCATATAATCAAAACAAAAATCATTTTAGAATATGAATCCCTATGAATTGGCAGCCATAGATGTCCATATGCATGAAAATTTTTCAACTTTATGTTTTAGAATGAAAACCATGCTCCTATCTTGTTTCTGGTGCTTTTCGGTCATTACAGTAATATGTAAACACATGCTTTAAACCATTATTTTTCATTCAATCATGACAAAAATCACTTTAGGATGCAAAACCACACAAATCGATAGCCCCTAAGATTCATACACATGAAAATTTTCAACTTTTAAGTTCTATGACAAAAACCATTAATTTTCTTATTTTCTAAAACTTTTCGGTCATTACAGTAATATGCAGAAATAAGATTTAATTCTATACTTTTCATCTAAACACATCAAAAACCCATTTAGAACACAAGCATGTAAAAATTGCCCCCTCCCCCCTCCTTCCCCCCACCCCCCCCCCCCCCTTCCCCTCCCCCCCTTGTAATGTTTATGCATGAAAATTTCAATTTTGAATTATAGGATTCACCTTTAGAGAAATCAGGTAGAGAGGCTGGTATTTTCGGTACAGAAATTAATTTCTTTTTCAAAAACTCACCTAAAATGAATTAAATCAGTAGATACTTAGCTCAAAATGATTTTCTCATGATTAGTTTGATAATAAATCAAATAACAAATTGAAATGAGAGAAAAACTTACAAATACAGTCAAGAAATTGCAAGGTTTGAAGGTATTTTGTGAATTTTGGTAGAGAGAATAATTTTGAGAGAATTTTTCTATCAAAATAATTAAAAACAGAATGGTGGCTACTGGAAAACAAGGGCTGGCCAAAATTCTTATTATATATGTAGGGTTTTGGGCAATTTCTAAGATTACCCTTAATGAACTAGGTTATGAGTGTTTTGGTGTGGTGGGCTTTCGGGTATTTGGGTTTTTTATTTAATTTTTAGGTTGATTATAAGTAATTAAAAAAATATTTTTCTGATTATTTTCATTAAAATTTCTCCCAAAACATTTATTTAAAAATACTCGTAAAATTACTTTATCCTTAAAAATCACATTTTTGCATGAAAATTCATTTTATGTAAAATAAATTATTTCATGCTAATGCACTTCATACAAATCACTTATTTCACCATAATAATTCATATTAGAACTAATCTAACATACCACATACCCATCAATCACATAACACATGAATTTTTATAAAAACACACACTTAGTCCTAATAGTTCTAAATTCAAGCAATTTGGTTATGAAACTCCTAGGGTGGGTGTGGGTTGTTACATAAATTCACATGTTTCTTAGTTTCTTGCATGAAAATTGGTGAAGCTACATCAGTGAATCCAAGTTCCTTAAAAGGTTATTGTCCCTATGTCTTTTACACAATCATTTGATTAGAAGTCAGGTATGGGTGAAACTCACAAAAGTCTCTAGCACGCTTAACATCAATTTCATTCAAAAAGGGTAATGACATTTTTTGTCAATAGATATTAAGGTTAATATTTTTTGTAATTTTCTTACATAAATTATTTGTTTATCAAATCAAAATAATTAATTATTTTTCAAGATATCAAAATTTAAGCTATAAAATGAAAAAATACAATAGAAAGATTAAATTTTGAATTGGAAAAACCTATATTGTTACTAACGGTTTAGTTAACAAAGTTAATCATATTTTTACAAATGTAAATCAATTTGTTTGCAATTTTATAGATACTTAACTTAAATTTACTATTTATTTTTTTAATTTTTATATTAAAGCAGAGTTTCAACTATCAACATTAAATATTAGTACTATTCAAAATAATCCAAATATAAGATTCGTGAGTATATTATTTCTAAATTTAGAAGAATACTAGATAGATAATTGAACTTTATATTTTTCTTATTTTATAAATTAAATTATATTTTAAAAATGAGTGTTAACGAGTGATAATGGAATCAACACACCTTAAGAAAAAAAACTAATACACACACACACACATATATAATAACAATGGTGGAAAATAAAGGAGCTATTTAGTCGTAAAAAATATGGCTTGTTTCCAAGAAAATAACTCTAAAAAAATAGGAAAATTAGAAATTAGTGTTTAGTTAGAATTATTTTCCAAATAGAACACTAGAAAATAGTTTTCTGAATTTTCCAAGTTTATAACTAATATAAGAAAACTCATTTTAGTAGTTTTCTATTATTTCCCTTAATATATTTTCATTAGAAAACACGGGGTTTTCTCTTTATTAGCATTTTTGTCTAAACTTTGAATCCCTACGTGCTCTTTTTTTTAATTTATTTTTTTAAACCCTATTACTTATATTATTTATATAATCATTGCCTACTGATATCTATTTTGCAAACGTCTGAATTCATCACCATCATAAGCTACAGGTTTGTCACCCTTTCACTCTCTTGTTTCATCTATCTTTAATATTAATTGTGCTATTTACAATTGCTTTAATTTATAGAATCTTGTATTGCTTGCTTTAATTTCTAAAATCATCTTGTTTTAAAGCTAGAACTGATATATAATACAAAGGCAACCTTATAAGAAAAGATTGACAATAGAATTGGCTAAAATAATCTCAAATATTTGGCTTATCATTATTAACGAATCAATATTTATGGAACAAATAAATCAAGCAAGTCAATAGTTGATCAAATATTTTGAAATCTCAACCATTCCTTTGGCTTGTGTTTCTTTAGTTAGAAGACAAAGTAAACACAACTTGAAAATTTGCGATTGTAACTGAACTAAATAGTTGTAATTTTAAAAAAAATCAATTTTAGGTCTAAAAGTGTGGTTTCTTGTGCCATGATTCTAATATGAGAAAAATGATGTATTATGTGATGATAATGACTATGAAGTTAATTAATACTAGGCACTATCAAATTATTCATCTTAATTTTGTTTTTGATGCTCACAAAGTTAAATTAAAGATGAATAATTAAAGATTAATATATAATGATTTATAAAAAAAAAAATAGCTAATTGATTCAGGCTTTATACTATGTAATGATTTATGAATTGATAATTTGGCATCATCTATCATAATGTGGCATAAAGCTCAAGAGAGATGAACTATATATTTTTCAATGGTGGTAGGACATGATTATGAACAAAATTAGTTTTATATGTTCTACAGTTTTCTTAAAATGTTTGTTTTAATATGCCATATGAAAGTTTATTATGACTCAATCCTAGTATTATAGTTACAAAAACACATATAATTTTTAATTAGGTTTTGTCTAGTATGTGGATATTTAGAAAATTGAAGCCATATTAATAAAATTAGAATTTATGGCAGCCTTTTTTTTCTAATTGCTTTTATCAAAATTTTACAGTATGTTATTCCAATTGCTTTAAAATATATATATATTGGGCTTGTTTAGTGTGAAACAATCATGCAATTTTCATTTTTCATACTAGATGCAGTTGAATAGAATTAGTTTTGGTATCATAATCTCATGATCATGATGTTACAAAACCAGCACCTGATTATCAATTCATTGTATTCGAGTATATGATTATCAGTTTATCATAATCTCATGAAAGTTGATTGTGAGATATTTATTGACATATATAGACGGGGGGAAAGATTGGAACTAGTGAAGATGCCAAAGATTGTCCTAAAAATAATGAGAATGCATTTCTAGTAATTCTATATGAAAAAGTTAAGAAAGACCCTAATGGTACACCTGTGTTTAAATCCACTGATTGGCAAGACATAGATAAAGAGTTATTTTTGGTAACCGGGGACAGATATGAAATGGAGAGGTTAAAAGGAAAGTATAATAGACTTCGTATCAAATATCGACTTTTTTTGAAGTTTTAGATCACACTGGTGTTACCTATGATTCTAATTCAAACACTATATTCGCTGCTAAAGATGTTTAGTAAATGTTTATTCAGGGATGAAATTAATATCTTTTACATTTAGATGTATAGGATATAATTATAATGCATCATCAATTAACTTGCTTCTCTACATTGAATTTCATAAGCACAAGAACTTCAAGGCCTTTAAGAAAAATAGTTGTAAGAATTATGAGATGCTTGGTCAAATTTTTAATAAATCCACTGCTACTGGACATTTGCACCATGCTTCCACTTGATTGCCTCCTACTTCAGATGATAAGAGTCTAAATGAAGAAGAATTTCTTAATAAAGATATTCATATGACTAAGGGTGAAAAATCTTGTATTAATACACTAAAAGGAAATAAGCAGCTGATGATTTCTATAACAACCCATACCCTTGTTAGAAATTTTGTGACAAATTGCTTGATTTTAGAGCTATTGTGACAAAATGTGCGCTTTCATAAAATTTCATGTGTTACGTGATTTATGAGTAAGTGGCATACTAGACTAGTTTTAATATACATAATATGAATTATGAACATGAAATTGGTGTTTTATGTAAAGTGCATATGCATTAATTAATTTAATACATATAAAGTGAATTTTCATACACAAAGTAATTTTTAAGCATAAAATAATTTTTATGAACATTTTTAAAATATTTTAAATTAAATATTTTTAGGGGAATTTTAATGAAAATAAGAAGAAAAATATTTTATTTTTAATACATGTTAATCAGCCTATAAATTGGATTAAAAATCCAATTTACCAAAAGCCCAAGACTAGTAAACACTCCTAACCTAGCTCATTAATGGCAATCTTGTAATTTTGCACCAAAACCCTAAACTTAAGCTATATTCGGCCTTCCCTTATATTTGGCAGCCCCCACTCTATTTCTCATCAAATTTTACAGAATTCTTCTCTCAAAATTTCTCTCTTGGCCGAAAATCACAAAGTGCGCCCAAATTTTGTGATTTTGTGATCTTTTTTATAAGTTTCTCTTTTCTTTCAAGTTAATTTTCAAGTTCTATGAAACCAATCAAGAGTAATCTATATGAGGTTGTATAATTTCTGATTTTCTCTTTATTATATTTGGCCTAGGCTTGTTTTTGAAGGAAGAAATTGATTTCTAATTGTAAATATATCTCTTTCTTCTCAAATCCATCAAAAGTGAACCCTATAACCTAAAGTTGGAATTTTCATGCATATATCCATTGGGGGGTGTGAGATTTGTTTGTTTCCCATCCTAAATTGATTTTAGTCATGTTTACATAAAAAAAATATTACTTTAAATCATACGTTTACATATTACTATAATAATCAAAAAGTATGAAAAGCAAGAAAATCCATGATTTCCCATGGTTATAGTGATTCGGCCACGGTTGGGATTATGATTCCAAGGCCTCTAATTTTTGTAAAATTCATTTTAGTGATTGTTGATATATGTATATGAATAGTACATGATTTAATTGCATGTTGATTGAAGGAGTAACTCTAGAAAATTCCTAGAGTAGTTCAGCCTATACCTAGGGTTTCCAAAATCCTAGTTGACATGTTTAGCTAAAATGTGTACATGGTTAAATGGCATGTGAATTAGGTTTTGTGATGTGTTAATTTTGAATTAATAATCTTAATTTGCTTATGGGATTGATTATACAATTCAGCCCAAAGAGACAAGCATGACTATTTTAGGGTTTACTTGTTAAAGTTGATATATATAGAAAGTATTAAGTGTGCCAAGTTGGAAGTTAAATTAAATTGATATTAAGATTATGATTCATTGTGTTTGGCTTTGGAAAAGTCTTGATATGAGTTATTATGTGAATTCATATGAGCCTAAAAAGGCAAGGTGTGTAGGACTTAAAAGTCAATATATTATGTACAAGTGATGAGTGCACTTCTAAGTGCAACTCTAATTATATGTGAATGATATATGCGCATAGGGTAGTTATGGGATAGCATAGCATGATGTTAAGCCAATACTAAGTATTGAATTGCAATGTTATGTTAGAGCTTGGGAATTGTTAAAAGTGCAAGGGCTACGAGCATTATGAGCTAAGGAACTACGAGGTGAGTAAATATTATGTTCATGTTACAAGTAGAAGTTATCATGATATGTGAACCTTTGAGATTCTTGAAACCCTAGTTCCTTTCTATCATAAGTTATAATTATATGATTTCTTTATTAAGCTTGGGTTGCCAAAGGACAATTTGGTCTGAAACTATTATCAACAATTCAATGAACATAAAAGAGCCTTTGTGATTGTTGCTTTACCTTACATTCATTTTGGAACCACACTGTTGTTTGTCCTTTGTTCACTGAGCTAAACTTCTATTGCTACTACTATATATGTGATTGCATTCTTGAATGCTATTGTTATAAGTGGTTGCCATTAGTTTTTCCTATGGTACTTATGAACCCTTATATGCAGAAATCCTCATACTGATGCAGGGAATCATTAGAACCTATACACATGGTTTTAAACTAATGGATAGGGGTAATGTATCCACCTCAGCCAAAAGGGCTAGTTTTGGCCATAGAGCCTGATCAGCCTTATGCTCCTTTATAAGTTAGGAGTTGGAATTTGGTATGATGCCATCTCTTCCCTATATGATCGAGTGAATAAGGCAAAAGCCATACTCTACAAGTTACAAGTTTGATTTCTGTGAAACTTGCTAAATTACAAACTATGAACTATGAACCCTTCTAAAGGGATATGTGTTATTATACAAGTTATATTGTTTACTCATTGAGATCATCTATCTTACCCCTTTTACTTGTGTGATTTCAGGTGAGCGTTAAAAGGAGGCAAAGTGATAGCTCAAGCAATCTACTCCACTTAGGGAGATTACTTTGTCCAATTCTATATACATATTATAATTTACAGAATTGCTCTTAGATGCTTCAAGTGTTTTTGGAACATTATTCAATTGATAATTAAATTGGAGTCTTAATTGTTCTAGTTCTTAAGGATTACCTTTATTATTGGTTATTCAAGTTAATGCATGTGATTTTGGTATGATCCTATACAATGTTTAACCATGTATGAGAGGGTTCTATGGGCGTGGGTGACCTTATGTCTACCCATATTCAAGGACCATCATATCTCAGAAGTTGGGAAGTGACAAAGTTGGTATCAGAGCTATAGTTTTAAGTATAGTTTAAACTTGTCTGTTTATTGGGTTGATTTAGTATAATCTTGAAGCATAGGAATTTTTCTTTCATGTTAATTACAATCCATCATTAGGATAGTTTTGCGAAATCCTAATAAGCTATAGTATTCCTTATTATTATTTTATATGCCTCATGATTCTCTTTCCAGATGACTAAGAAGAGTAAGCCTACTAGAGGAGCCCGACCTAAAGCACCTTGCTTATCATGTAAAGGGACCTGGCTAGAGAAGTTCGAAAAGGCCGTGCCTATGATCCACCTCAAGAGGGAGAAGACTCCTGATGAGGAGGATCCTATGGAGTATCTAAATTATGATTGGATTCAGAGTAAGATTAAAAGGTTGGAAAGAGACTGCTCGGACTTAATGATGGAAAATCAACATCTGACATCCCTAGTACATGTTTTAAGAGAGGACGTGAAATAGATTAAGGCTAGAATTATTGAGTAGATGGGAGATTATACACCTAGAGATCCCTGCAGGATTTATGGTAGGGATGGGCATACTAACTCTACATGCTCTCTTATCCACTACTCACCATCTAAATCCTTGTCTTCGACTGGCGCAAGCCGGATAAAGACCTCTTTTGCTATCGATGTGGTGGCATTAGTCATATTGCTCATGATTGCCCTCCTAATGAGCATTTGCCTATTCAACCCTAGAAGCTACCCGATGTTCACCCTAATGAGGGATACGATTAAGACTTGAGCAAATAGTTGGTAGCTATTAGCCTAGTGGCATAAGCCTTATATGATATGGATGACATTATATGACTACTTAGCTATTTTGTGGGGGGTTGACTTTTTTTTTACTATTGGTTATGAGATGAGTGACTTTTATATGATAAGAGAGTTCATTATGCTATAAGTTATGTGTTACATGATCATGATACATGATATATGCCATGATATGTGATATACATTATGAAATATGTGCCCTGTGATGTGATACTAAATGATGTGTGCTTATGTTAAATGCACAGTAAGTATGTATAAACCCTCATTTCAACACCTCCGAAATTAATTCTAAACTCTTCAGAACCAGCTGAACCTTTCCTACCCTGACTGAAATTTCTATATTAGATAGTATTTTTTCAAAACTAACTGGATCTTTTCTCAGACTGACTATTTAATCGTTCTAAAATTAATTTTGAGTCTATCGATGCTGACCAATAAAATTTATGAGCTTTGTAACTTCCAAAAATTGACTCAAAAGCCTCAAAACTTAATCGAGTGCAAAACAAAAAATCAGGTGGCACACCCATCGAGGCACTGGGCAATGCCGGCACCCCTCCAGGCTGCATACTAACCGCCTTGCCATGGTGCCATCAATGCTTCTGATGGCACAGGTCCCACTACTTCACCTGCAGTCCCCAAAATACCCCTAATCTGATTTTTCAACACTCTTCTAGCCCTACCCTTCATTGTCTTTTCACATTTTCACTACATAAACTACCCTCATCTTCTTTTGTCTACAAATAAGCCCTCTATCTTTCATTCCAAGACACATCAAAGTTGATATTGATTGCTATCTATCAACTTTTCTTCTTCTTATCCCTCTATTCACTCTCTAATTAATTAATTAATCATTTTAATTAATTAATTTCTTCACCCAAATCAAGATAATTAATCATTTTAATTAATTAAAATCTTTTTTAATCACTCACAAGTTAATTAATTAATTAATTACCTCTTTTTTAAATTAAATCAAAGAAATTTTTTTTACTCATCCACTATTTTAATTAATTAATTAATCATTTTAATTAATTAATCCACTTACCAATTGTTTTTTTTTTTAATCAATCCAATCATCTAGTCCGATAAAATGGAATTTCAGTCCGGCAAAACACTTTTTCCATCTGGTCCACCAAAATCCAAGGTATTTTCATCAATTCATTATCCAATCCAAAAATCATTTTAATCAATCTGTAAACCCCTCCACTTAATCATGGAATAAACTACATGGACTTTGATCCCTATTTAATGAGATACGTAGGCACATTTAGAATTTAAATCCAATCTTTCAAATTTAATTTATTTTCTATGTTTCCAAATGTAATTATTTCTTTGACAATTGTGAGGGAATATGTGGTCTTCTTTATAAATATCATTCATAAAACTAAATTTTGCAAAGTCAAATTAAACTTAAGAGTCAAATTTAGATTATTTAAAACCAAAAACCTAGTCCCCAAACTCAATCTAGTTCGAAGACTAGTGATTTTATCTATAGGTAAATTAATTGAAAATTAATGAATTGGAGTCAAATTGGGTTTTCCTTTAATTTTCCCATTTAAATATATTAGGGTAACTCCCAAAAATTATTTTCAAAATCAATCAATCCGAACCCAAGGGTTCCATTATGAGTTTAAACCCGAATGAGCATCCCGATCCCCTTTAGCGAATCGGGTCAGTGCTCCGATGAGACCTCACAGCTAGCAACTCCACTGGGGACTGGTTACCACCTTTTTTAAAATAAAAAGGAAAATAAGAGGATTACTCTTTAGTTAAGGAAAATTTTTCCAAAATAATCTCCATTTGGCTCATTAAGTATAATTTGACTTTCATGCATCACTTTGTATAATAAAAGCTCCTTGCCTATCCTTAACTTTAGGAAAACTTTTGGATAGTGAGTAGCATTGGTTCGATAACTCTCTTTGAGTATGTTAGGAGATAACAAAAGCATTCCACCTCATGATGCATCCCCAATCATTTTGGTGGTACAATAAGCAATCAATACCGTTAGACCCACCCGAGGCTCTTTGCTTCACATATGGTTAGGTATATCGACTAATAAGGCGGAACCATTAATCTAAACACCCTTTACCCTTATGCATGTAGTCACCCTAGCCTTGACCCTAGCTTCCATATACCATAATAATGGAGATATTTATGCATATACCCATGAAACCTTTTTTGACATGCATTATGACATTGCCATGCATACATAATATGAGAAACTCCACAAAGTAACACCTCAAAGAGCCAAAGCAATGGTCTGAATACCTTACACACTCACCCTATCAACATGTAAATCCAGTGACTAGCCATGTGGAGGGAATCCTTTTCTTGACACACCTTCTAATTCATTCTATTTTTTCCATCACAATTCTATATTCTTACCCTTCTTTCTATCTATTTCAAGGTACTAATGGCTAACACATCCAACTCTTTTGACTAAGATGCGATGAGCACCTTTTTTGCCAACCTCTTCAAGAAACAAGAGGAGACTTTTCAAGCCACACTCACCATTGCTCTTAAGACCCAAGCCGACACCTTCACCAATGCTCTCAACTCCCAATCTGCCACTTTCACTAGTGTTCTTAATTCCCAATGCCAATCCATCATTAATGAGGTTAAGGAAATGACCAATGCCACCATCGCTCCTCCTCCTACTCAACCTGCTTTCGCTCAAGCCAAAACCATTCATGCCTCCACTTTCACTCCTCCTATTATCAATCTCACCGATAAAGGGAAAGCTCTCGAAAAACCTACCTCTCCTCTTTTAGATATGAATGCCACTGCTCCTACTTCCATTGCGAATCCTTTTCAAAATGGAGATTTCTCTAATTTTCCCAAAGCCAAAAGATTGATGGAAAAGTTTGAAGCCATAAAATGATCCATCAAAAATATCAAAAGACATGAGGACATGATAGATGTCGATTCCTTTGCTCTCTTCCCAAATGCTAGAGTTCTGCCCAAATTCACGATGCTAATGATGGATAAATTTAATGGTCTAGCTTGCCCTAAGACCCACCTTAATATGTATATAGGTGCAATGAGACCTTTCGATATGGATGACGAGCTCCTTGCTCAATTATTCCAGCAATCTTTAACCAGGGTTGTGGTCAAGTGGCTTTTGGATCTTGAACAAAATCACAAAAAGACATAAGATGACATCTGCAATGCTTTTGTCAACCAGTACCACTACAACATAGAAGTGGATGTCACTCGTTGGGATTTGGAGACCACTAAACAAGGCCAAAGAGAGTCCTTCACTATGTTCCTTACAAGGTAGAGGGTGAAAGCAACCCAAATGGTAAACCATCCATTTGAGGAAGAGCAAATCGATATTATTGTGGAAAATCTTCCCTCGTAGTATCAAATTCACTTGCAAACCCAGTATCTCCTAAACTTTAAGGCTCTCATTACTACAGCTTCTAAAATAGAGGATTTGATTCAATCTGGTCAAATTAAGGATGAGTCCTCGAGTTCAAGATACTGTAAGAACACTAATTTCACCTCTAACACCACTCATTCTACCCTCCAAAAGGGAGAAGAAATTAATACTGTCTCTTACCATCAACCCATGAGATTGGAAAGAAGAAGTTTTTTAAATTCAGAATGCCTTTGAGCACTATCTATAAGAAGGCCTTTGAAGCCCATCTCATCAAACCCTTAGAGCTAAGACCACTCCTAAATCCTTTGCCTAAGAACTGTAACACTAACAAGCGATGTGATTATCACTAAGGACCGGGCATAAAACAGATGCTTTAAAGCTCTAAGGCATCGAATCTAGGACCTAACAAACAATGGGGACATCATTGCTTCGAGAGCTAAATCTAATATCACCACAAAACCTTTGCCTAACCACCAAGAAAATGTCAATTTTATTTCTTCTGATGAACTGGGATTTGATTCTCTCTCCCTCATCTACCCTACTTCGGGTTATTATTGTGTACTTGATTTGAATGACTTTGTCACTGAAGTCGATGCAATTACTCGGGAGTGGAAGAGTTCTCCTACCACCTTTATAACCTACAGATTCAAATCCAGTAAGTCATTATGTCCCTCATCCTGTTGAAAAATTAAAACCCTATAATGAACCTAAGGAGGATCCTATTCTCAAGCAACTAAAGAAAACCTAAGCAAACATATCAATATGGAGCCTTATCCAGTCCTCTTACCCTCATTGCCAATCTCTTTGTAAGGCTTCGAACCAATGTCAGGCTCCTATAGACATCTCACCTGAGACCCTTATGGCATCTTTAACCAACATTACCAAATCATGACCATTTCTTTTGGTGATCATGATATCCCTTACGGAGAAGAAAGCCATAACCATACTCTCTGCATCACAATGATGACCCAAGGCAAAAATGTGCCTTTGGTGTAAGTAGATAATGGATCTGCTCTAAACATATGTCCACTAAAGGTGGCCAGCTGCCTAGGATTAGAGACTTTAGATTTCATTCCATTGGACCAAGTGGTGAGAGCATATAACAATACCAAGAGGGAAGTTTTAGGAGTAGTAAATCTTGATGTCATAGTTGGACCAGTGACAATGCCAATCGCATTTGAAGTAATTGATGTCCCAGCCTATTTCAACCTCCTACTTGGTAGGCCATGGATCCACCAAGTGAAAGTAGTTCCTTCTTCCTTACACTAGAAGTTGAAGTTTCCCCATGGAACAAATTTCATAACTATCCAAGCTGATGTACATGGAAAGAGTGACATTCTGAGCTCTATGCTAATTTTGGAAATCAAGCCTGAACCCTCTGCCATTCCTCTGTCTGGCTTCTCATTTGACACTATCTAGTTCATTCAAAGGGAAGGTAAAGAGTTTATTCCTTTCGACTTTGATCCATATAGTAATATAGCGGTAGCTAACATAAAGAAGAAATGAATTATTTTCCAGGTTTGGGACTTGGAAGAAACCAACAAAGGATCGCCCAATTTCCTGAGTATCCCACTACCACTCCTCCTTTCATTCTTGGCTATACACCTAAACCTGAAGATATTACAAAATTGGAGGAAAGAACCAAACTGAGAGCCGAGGCCAAAAGGCAAGGTGAGACCTATGATTGGTCTATGTGCCCCTACTTCAAAACTCTTAATGGATATTTCATGAAAGAGGGAGAAGATTTCCCTTACTATGGCTTTCTTGAACCATGGTTCTATCCTATTTCTAAGAAACTAATCCCTGGTTTTGAAATTTTCTTTAATATCAAGCTCAACCTAGAGGAGTGCGAGCCCATCTATCAATTAGAGGAGGATTAGGAAGCAAGCATGGAGCCCTCTCTCTTTAAGACCATCCACATAATCACCAACCACTAAGAACTTGATCCCACCAAGCTCATTCAACCATCCCAAGCATCACTAAATAATTAGTATTTCAAGAAGAGCACTGGCCCTATTATGTCTTCATTTGAGTCCTCTGAGTCTGAGTTAAAGTCAGAATCCCCTGAGTCTAAGTATAAGTCTATTGAGTCCTTTCAGTCTTTCTTATCAAATTTTGTAACCCATCTCTTAGGCCTATCCTTTCAAACTGATGTAATCCATGATGATGAGACCTTTATCTTCAATGAAATGAACAAGTTTTCTGCTTAGTTCCCTGACTCTTTATGCTTTACCTCCTCTGACTCATCTTTAAATGAGAAATTTGAAAAAGAAAAAGAAAATAAAAATGAAATAAAAATGAAAAAGGCAAAGAACCAATCAACTATAGCATAGAGGAGAATCCCAAAATTACATACATTGCATCTATATATTTTGATCTATAAGCATTGGTTAGGAAAATTCATGAGTTCTTAGGTTGCTTTGTGTGGAAGCCCAAGGATATGGTAGGGGTAGATCCGAGCATAGCAGTTCACAAGATCTCGACTTACGAGCATGTAAAGCCTATAAAGCATAAGCTAAGAAGAATGAATGCAGAATGGTCTCTGAAGATCAAGGAAGAGGTAACCAAGTTATTAGATAATGGATTCATCGAGCCCATAACTTACCCCTCGTGGTTGGCTAACATAGTGCCTGTTCTTAAGAATGATGGAAAGGCTTGGATGTGTGTTGATTACAAGGACCTTAACAAAGCCTGCCCAAAGGATGATTTCCCTCTACCCCACATCGATTTGCTTGTGGACCGCATGTTTAGTGCATTAGTGGTCTTCTTGATCGATCTTTATGCAAGCTACAACCAGATCCAAGTCTATACCCCTGATAAGGAAAAAAAATTCTTTGTGATAGAATGGGGCACCTATTATTATCGGGTAATGCCTTTTGGTTTGAAGAATTTCCAGGCAACTTATCAAAGAATGGCCACTATTATATTCCATGATATGATGCATAAAAACATCGAGGTATATGTGGATGACATGGTTATAAAGTCTTGAACTCTTGAAGGCCATTTCAAAGCTCTAGACTAATTCTTCACTAGGCTCAGACAGTATAATCTCAAGTTGAACCTAGCTAAGTGCCTTTTCTTTGCCTCTTTAGGTGTATTTTTAAGGCACCTAGTCAACTAAAGAGGTATAGAAGTAGATCGAGCTAAGTCAAAGGCAGTTATAGAAATGCCTCCCCCTAAAACCAAAAAGGAGATTAGAGGTTTCCTAGGTTGCCTATAGTATTATAGTCATTTCATTACATAATTAGCATATACCTATAGGCTGATCTTCAAACTACTAAGGAAAGGAGCCTCTAAGCAGTGGAATGAAGACTGCCAAGAGGCCTTTGACAAAATCAAGCAATACCTCCTGAACCCGCCAATACTACAACCTTCGAGGCCTGGTCAGCCATTGTTGCTTTACTTATCAGTAACTTCAGAAGCTTTAGGTGCAATGCTTATCCAAAATGCTCCAAACTTACACAAAGAGAATGCCATTTACTATTTAAGCAAACATATGCTGGCTTGTAAGCTTAGATATAACCAGATTAAGAAATTATGTGTAGCCTTGGTATAGGTATGCCATAAGCTCTAGCACTACCTATGCTTATACATAACCTATGTGCTAGCTAATAGGAGCCCCTTAAAATTTCTTATAAAGAGACCAATTCTTGACAACAAAATGGCATGATGGATGGTAGTTCTTGTAGCATTTGACTTAAAGTATATCTCAAGGAAAGCAATTAAAGGAAGCATAATTACTGATCAACTAGCCACTGCCCCTGTGGAAGGTGAAGTATTTGAGCCTGAGTTCCCTGATGAGGACATCTTGACTATAGATCCTAAAGTATAGAAGCTATTCTTTGATGGTGCCTCTAATAGTAAAGGCTATAGAGCTAGCATAGTTCTTATCACCCCTAAAGGAGATCATTTGCCTATAGCGATCAAGCTAACTTTCGAGGTAAATAACAATGAAGCAAAATATAAGGCATGTATAGCAGGTCTAAAGGTGGCTATTAACATGAGAATAGACTACTTAGAGGTCTACGACAATTCTAACCTCATTGTTTTCATAAGCTCTTAGTAAGTGGAAAATTAGAGAAGAGCGTTTGGTTCCTTACCATCAACATTTGAATGATTTAGCTGAGAATTTTCATGAACTCTCCTTTCACTACTTGCCAAGGCTAAAGAATCAATTCATCGATGCTCTAGCCACCTTATCCTCAATGATAAACATGAGCAATAATGAGATACACAGGCTTATTGTCATTGAAGTAAAATGGCAGCCTGGATACTGTATTATATGTATGAATCTTCAGCTGGCTGATGCCAAGCCTTGGTTTTGGGACATTCTCAATTACATCTAGAGTGGTAAATACCCAAAAGGGGCCTTGAAAGCAGATCGAAGAACCCTCAGGCAATTATTTGCTGGTTTCATACCTAATGGCTATGTATTGTATAAGAGAGCTTGGGACAACATCCATCTGCGATGTGTGACCGAAGAAGAAGCCTAGCAAATTATAGAGTGGGTCCATGGTAGAGAGGAAGGCCCATACATGAATGGTGTGGCTTTGGCAAGAAAGATAGCGAATTTGGGCTATTTTTGGCTAACCATGAACGAGGACTGCGCAAAATATGTGCAGAAATGTCACAAATCCAATATCTTTGCCAAGCTCTAACATCGGCCTCCTGTCCCTCTATATTCAATAGCAACATCATGGCCTTTTGCTACCTAAGGCATAGATGTCATTGGGAGGATATCTCTAAAGTCCTCCAGTGGATATGAGTACATTCTAGTGGTTTTGGACTACTTCACAAAGTGGATTAAGGCAGTGCCGTATCAGGTCTTAAATGCAAATGAGGAGGCATACTTCATCCTAGCTAATATCCTTTATCGGTTAGGAAACCCCCTTTGAAATAATCACAGATAAAGGCTCCCACTTTCAAAAGGAGGTAGTTCACCTACACTAGACAAAAAAGATTCAATATCACCCCTCCTTTTCTTACTGACTATAGGCTAACAGTGTAGTTGAGACCACTAATAAGACCATTAAAACTATTTTGCAAAAAGTTATTAAGAAGCATAGAGACTGGAATGAATGACTACCTGTTGCTTTATGGGGATACAGACTACACTTCACACTCCGATAGGGGCAACCCCATATGCTTTAGTCTATGGAATGAAAGTTGTCCTTCCCATCGAGATGCAAATTCAATCTGCTAGGGTAATGAGAGAAAGCCAATTGAGTGAAGCAGATTGGATCAAAGGATATCAAGAGCAATTGAATGCTATTGATGAGAAGAGAGTGGATACTTTGTATAAAGTCCAAGGCTACCAACAGAGGCTAGCCAGACATATTAATAAGAAGGTAAAGGATAAAGGTCTAGAGGAAGGCAATTTAGTTATAAAAGAGATTAGTGCACCAATTTATGATTCGAGAGGAAAGTTAAACCAAACTGGGCTGGGCCATATGTACTCAAGAAGATCATGTTTGGTGGTGGCACCATTCTTACGAATATGGACGAAAACGAGTTCTCCAATCCCTGTAATTTGGATCAGCTGAAAAGATACTTTGTTTGAAGACTACACCTGCATTCTTTCTGTCTATTTTTCTATTTAAAGTAATATAATCAGAACTACATGGACCTAATTCTCCCTGAAAAATAACAAAAGAAATGATAATGATAATTGTAAGGGATATGTAGGTAGCTCGACTCAAGTGCAGTCCAAAGCATAATATAAAAATATTTTGTTTGCATCACAATTTCATCTCTTTTATGCCTAATGCATCATTTGGTTCTTTTGTCTAAATGAAAATAATAATAATAATAATAATAATAATAATAATAAAGAAAAGAAAATAATCATTAAGTTGAAAACCCAAAAGAGTGGCTTAGGCAAAAATTAGAGCAAAAGTAAAAGTATCTCATATAATGATGATCAGATTTTATAAAAGCATACAATCCATCATTACAAAAAAGGCAGCCTCTATCTATACCTACGGCTTATCCTATGGTCATGTCAGTTTACAGGAATGTACAAAATAGAAACTTGCAGCCAATATCCTAACAACCACCAAAAATAGGCAGACAACTATCTTTGCCTAGTGAACCCTCCTCCTCCTCCTCCTCCTAGGAAGGACATCTCCCTCAAAATCATATCATACCATTATCTCCTTAGATGTTACACCCCTGATCCTAGTCTCTGTGTCCTCCTCTATAACATCAGTAGTCAGAACGCTCATAGTACTAGAACTGCTCCCCACAATCATGCATGAAACTCTCCTCTAAAAGCTAGTAGCCCTTGAATTACTCGTTATAGCCATCCTCTAAGTTGAAGTCGCTATAAGTGGAGTCCTCCTTTATGCTCTAGCAATAGCAGTCCTCCTATGTTCACTCACTATCGTAATCCTCCTCTCTATAACCAAAGTAATGTCACCCTCGCGTCTAACTGTAGTGATGGTCCTCCGAGTCACCACCACTATAGTCTGAGTCACCATTATAGCTTATTGAGTCGGTCTTCCTATGAAATCTCTAATCTCTCCCTCAGGTCAGGTCACCTTCCCTATCCTAACAACAGTCCCTTGGTCACTAGTACCTTTAGCAACTGCCTCCTCCATCTCATCACTCTCTATCTCCTTGAGTAATGCAGCTTGGTGCTCTCTTTCGACTGGCCAGATGGTCTCAATCAACCAACTGCGGTACCTCTTAGTAGTACCAAAATCGACCTCTAATCTCACTGAATGGAAACTCCTCATCCACCCTCCTCTGATGGCCCTATCAATAGGAGCTATAATCTATGCAGACTCTAAAAGGGCACAACTGGAGGCACATCCTGTGTCTAACCATCTGTCTCAAGAGTCTCATACCCCTAGTAGAATGATGTCCATGCCAAACCAAGCAAACAGACCACCCAATACCCATGGCTGATCATTATAAAGGACCTAATCCTGTACCATTGGTAATGCCAGAGTATGTCCTCTGAGGTAAACTCTAAAAGCCATCTAATCCACTCCTAAACTGATCCCTGCCTCACAAAGATGGGCCATATCTGATACTGGATTGTTATGCACAGACTCCTAACAGGAGGAGCAACCACCCTCAAATGGTCCATCAACCATACCTATAAAATAAATCAAAAATAGACATTCACAAAATACTAGTCCCGGAAAGGATAAGAATAGCCAAACTTCTTTCTTTTCACCTGAAGGGCTACTGGAGATATAGTTCACCTCTCCAAGACCCGAATAAAGCAGTCGAGACTCATTAGTGTCTCTGCTAGCGCGGCCCTAATCACGAAGCGACCTTACTTCATCTATAGTACTAAGCTCGTCATTTCGACATCTCCCCAACTAACGAGCTTGAGAAACAAATATCCGGCCGTTAGACAAAAAACCAAAGCTCACATCTTGAGCCTTTGTCTACCTCTGTTGCCTTGGTCACCAGAATCATAAAATTCCTTAATGACAGCAGTCAAATTCACCTGCCCCTCTACCACCATCTGACTGGCTGTGTCTTCTAGCAAAGCTAAAAATTCTTGAAAAACTCTATAGTGCCTAACTCTGAACTCAGGCACTACTAAGGCCACCTCTGGATCACTGCTAAGTATGGCACAAAACTCCTCAAATATGGGGCACAGCTCCTCCATACCCACACCAAACCAAAAAACTCGAGCCACTAGATCCCAAAATCGAAAACACGCTTGAAAGAAATCCCAATCCACCTAAACCCCATCTCAAGGCTATCATAATCGCAATCCCATTCCTACCCAAATTTATCTTATCTACTTTGTCAAGTTTTCTTATCCATATGTGCATATAGTGATTAAAATACAGCTCTATATGAAAAAGAAGTGAAAAAAGAATAAGAAAAAGTGAAAAAATGAGTAAAAAAAGAGAGTCGATAAACAGGCAAAGTTTTGGCTCTCAAATAAGAATAAATAGATTTGCTTCAAAAGGTCTGGCTTTATGTAGGCCCCAAGGTGTCACATCAAGGTTAAAAAGTCCAAAAGCTGCTTAGCCAACGACTCTACCACCGGGCAGACTGGCGGTGCCGCCGACCCTTTGGCACAGCCTCTTCAGGCGGTAACCACCTTTGTACTAGGCGGTGCCACCAGTCATTTTAGTTGCACAGCCCTGTTCCGAAGCATTTTGTCATGCCTAATTCACTATGGTCCAATTTTCAATCCCTACAGAACAAAATTTGATCATTTTCTTCCCTCCTTGGGATAAAAAGTTCAGAGTAAAGTCTTTTGGAACATCTCTCAATTGAAAGTCGTCAGGAACAATGAGAGAAATGGAGCTGTAAATCAGCAAAAACAAGTCTTAGGACATGCATTTAAATGTAAACTTGTATCCATGACATACATTCACCATTGTCAATTAAAAACATGCATTCATAACATAGGCATACAGGATGAAATAAGAACATTGGAAGAGTCAAATCATGCATACACGGCATGTGTTGATCATATGCATAACATGAAAGTACATGCACAGTCATCTGAAAAGAAAAAGCAAAATAAAGGTCAGTATAAGCCTCCATATCAATAATCTCATCACTAGTGTCGGTCCCTTCTCCTTCGCCTCTGAGGTGTATCCTCATCACCCTACCCCATAGACTCCGATAAGTTAAGGTGGGTAAGTAAGCCACCTATGGCCATCTCCATCTTCCAAGACATCCAATAAGTATTCTGAGTAAACTCCTAGGGGATCTATATAAAAGAGTGTCAGATATTTTGAATCATTTTCAAAGGGCACAAATGCAATAGAAACCCTACCTACAAATCCTTTTCGAAAATAGGGAAATCAAGAAAACGGAGACATACCTCAACACTAGTGGGAACATCTCGCACTCTGGGACAAATAATATCAGGCATCGTCTATATCTTTGTAGTACTATCTGATCTATAATAGGGAATCTAATCAGAGATATGGTACTCTGTATCCCAGGCCACGAGCCTGAACTCTGGCTAAGACCTATAGCATGACTCACTTCTTGAGTATGACTTCAAGAAGTACTGGCACTATGAACCTTAGAAATAGCCGGAGGGATGCTTTATCTCCTAATGCTAGGAGTAGTGGAAGAGTGCCCATGTGGTGTGATCTTATGCATCAAAAATTACTGGCAAAAGTCATCATAGGAAGAGTCAAGAAACTAAAAGTGGTATGCCTCCTTGTTGATGAAAAGATCTGAAGTAACTCGGATGTCTAAACAGAAAGGGATTGCAACAACACTCTTCTACAAGAAAGGCCCTCTATAAAAGTCACAAAAGAAGCACGCAACATACTCTCTCTAAAAGGCCTCATGATCTACCACAAGCAACCAATAAGTATACCATAGCAAATAATAGTAGAAGAATTAAAAAAAAAAAAAAAAAGAGGAATACATGTTCATCAGTCAACTGGTCAAAAAAGGCTCTACATGTCAGAACACTATGCTAATGAGAGGAATCTTGGTTCAACTCTACCCATCTTTTCCCTACTTAGAAGTCTTGTATTTGCTGCTCGATCAATCGAGAGGAGGTAAACGAGAAGTACTCGTAGGCCCACATCTACAACACAAAGACATCAGAAACAAAAAGAAAAATGCTATAGTGTAACAAAAGATATGGTCAAATTAGCATGATGCACACCTCCTAGATTGGTGTTGTCCTGCTAATAGACATAACATGCCCATGGGACAGATCTATCATGTCGCGGTACATGGCACTTAAGACTACACCTCCCCAGTCGTACTCTGCCCATCTATCAATCTGGGCTAAATTCTTCAAGGTATTCAGATCCACTATATACTTCATATTATGGTGAAAATGCAGCTTGTAATAACTAGAAGACACAAGCAAGCAAGAGTCTCATCGGGGAACAAAATCTCCAGAGGATAGCCCCTTTAACTTCTTATAGAGGAGTATGCGCCTGACAATGGTGCCCTCCATAGGAGGGGCAAAACCAACCAATTTGGTGACTTCTTTTGCAGTATATTCATCTCTCCAATCATTGCACATGTTAAGAGAATGGGAATTGAATCGAACCTCTGTCATCATAGAGAGATCAACGGGGTGCAGGTCATCTTGTCGCAAATAAGTGAAAAGTATTAGTGGTGTCCCACCACCTCTCAGCTAGAGGCTTTATCAAATTCATGTTGATACAATCAAGTGTCCTCAACTCCCAAAAGTCAATAAAGCCTATCAGTTCCAAAAGATTCCTGACAGCATCCCCTATGGCTAGGCACTTTATCACCATATCCAAATTGTGTCGTTCGCCCCGATTTCAAATATTTTTTGTCTACAATGAACCAACAGACATATATAATGCTAGACTAAATAAAAAATCATAGGTGGGCAAGTGAAACACTGACCGCCATGCTCCCATCATATGAGACATGGTCTTGAGGGTCTTGGAGTAGGATTAAGAGATCAAAATTCTCCTTTGGTGCCTCATATAGTCACCCCCGAAGTCTGCCGGTAGAAGGCATGGTAGAACATCCTAACGAAGAAGCCATTGCTGCGAAGTGCCAAACTTGAAAAGCAAGAGAAGATAAGTGAAGAAAATATAAAAGAGAGAAAGAGAGAGAGAGAGAGAGAGAGAGAGAGAGAAGGAAAATTTTTTACTATTATTGTTATTATTACAACAAAAATAATAATAAAAAATAAAATAAAAAATTAATTAAAAAAGAGAGAAAAAGAAAATTTAAAAAAAAGGAAAAGGAAAATTTTTACTATTGATGCTATTATTATTATTATTGTTATTATTATTATTATTATTAAAAAAAGAAGGAAAAAAAAAGAAGAAAAAAAAGGAGGCAAAAGAGCTTATGTTTCAGTGAACAAGAAAAATGGAAAGATTGTGTTGTGTGTAGCACAATCAAAGAAATGAAGCTATTTATAGGTTTTAGAATCAATAAAAGATAAAATAGCGCATAGTAAAAAGTTCTCTGTAATTATTCAGTTGCATAAAAATATATTTCTAACCCATATCAATTCAGAATCTAAACCTGAACATTTCTATGTATTCATGAGATTTTCATCTACCCAAAGACACCTCATTCGCTTATTTTCTGACCGAAATTTAGTTTTTACATCAGAAGAATAAGAAAAATTATGAACCTAAAAGTTTACCAGTATCACAAAAATGGTCAAATCAAGTTTCAAAATTCACCAAAATTGTCTCATTACATCCAGAATCATTTTTCGAACTCAAACCTATTAAAGTCTCGGGTTCACTCTTATCAAAACCATCTAACTGATAGACAGATTTGATGAGAGGGTAGCTGTGAACCCTCATTTCAACACCTCCAAAATTAGTTTTGAACTCTTCAAAACCAACTGAAGTATTATTGGTACAATCTGATGTCTTTCCTAACCTAATTGGAATTTTTGTATTAGACAGTATTTTTTCAAAAATGACTGGATCTTTTCTCAGATTGACTATTTAATCATTCTAAAATTAATTTTGAGTCTATCGACGGTGATCGATAAAATTTCTAAGCTTTGTAACTCCTCAAAACTGACCTAGAAGCCTCAAAACCTGACCGAGCACAAACCAGAAAATCAGGTGACGAGCCCATCGTGGCACTGAGCAATGCTGGCACACTGCTTGCCTTGCCGGCAATGCTACCTATACTGCCTATGGTGTAGGTCCTACTGCTTTACTTGCAGTCTCCAAAATACCCCTAATATGATTTTTCAGCACTTTCTAGCCCTACCTTTCATTATTTTTTCAAATTTTTACTACCTAAACTACCCTCATCTCCCTTTGCCTATAAATAGGCCCTCCATCTTTCATTCCAAGACACACCAAAGTTGATATTGATTGCTATCTATTAACTTTTCTTCGTCTTCTCTCTCCATCCATTCTCTAATTAATTAATTAATCATTTTTATTAATTAATTTTCTCACCCAAACCAAGTTAATTAATCATTTTAATTAACTAAAATCTTTTTTAATCACTCACAAGTTAATTAATTAATTAATTACCTCTTTTTTAAATTAAATCAAAAAAATCTTTTTTTACTCATCCACTATTTTAATTAATTAATTAATCATTTTAATTAATTAATCCACTCACTAATCATTTTTTTTTAATCAATCCAATCGCCCAGTCCAATAAAACAGAACTTTAGTCTGACAAAACACTTTTTCCATCTCTTCCACTAAAATCCAAGGTATTTTCATCAATTCATTCTCCAAACCAAAAATCATTTTAATCAATCTGTAGACCCCTCTACTTAATGATCCCTATTCAATAAGTTACGTAGGCATATTTGGAATTTAAATCCAAATTTTAAATCCAACTTCAAATCCAATCTTTCAAATTTAATTTATTTTCTATTTTGCCAAATGTAATTATTTCTTTGACAATTATAAGGGAATATGTGGTTTTCCTATAATCCAATAAGGGCCAGAGAAGGCATCTCAATTTTTATCAATGTAATCATCTTAATTGGAATTAAGGAGTGATTATGTGATTCCCCTAAATCTTTAAGGATTAGAGGGAACACTCTCCTTAATTTATGAATGTTTTAATTGTTTCATCAACCCTCATGTACCATGTATTCTTATTATACCATATCCATGCATTTTATTTATAATTATCATCTTACAAATATCATTCATGAAACTAAATTTTTTAAAGTCAAATTAAATTTAAGAGCTAAATTTAGATTATTTAAAATAAAAAACCTAGTCCCCAAACTCAATCTAGTTCGAAAACTAGTGATTTTATCTATAAGTAAATTAATTAAAAATTAATGAATTAGAGTCAAATTGGGTTTTCCCTTAATTTTTCCATTTAAATAAATTAGGGTAGCAACTCCCAAAAATTATTTTCAAAATCAACCAATCTGAACTTCGAGGGTTCCATTGTGAGTTTAAACCCAAATGAGCATCTTAATTCCCACTAGCGAATCTAGTCGGTGCTTGGGGTGAGGCCTTATAATATGATATGTTGATAGTGGGGTTAAAAGGGTTAGAAGTGAGTTAGCACTAAATACCCTCACCTGTTATTGCAGAATACCTCCTAAGTAGAAGGTCCTCACAGCTGCTTGACCTATTAGGGCTAATGAGAATGCAGTATTGAACACCACTTCAGATGCTGCCACTGCACTTATGAGGTCGAGAGAGAGGAATACTGACCATGGGCTCTAGTGAGCAAGCCTCTTCATAAGAGGTTTAAGCTATGCGTGAGGAGATGAGGGACTTGCAAAAAGAATTAGATGAGCAACGAGCTTAAAAGTAGGAAGTGCCACTAATGTAAGAGGATAATGGGGTTTCGCCTCCTGTAGTAATGGCATTTACATGGATAGAAAGGAAGCAGCTAACCAATAAAGGAATGACCATTCTAGAATTCAAGAAGTTGCAACCACCTACCTTCTGTGGTGAGGAGGGTGATGATCCTCATAAGTTTCTGGGGGAGATGGACAAGCTAGTCCGTCGACTATCTTGCTTTAATGCTCGAGTGTTTGAGTTGGTAAGACTCCAACTGAAGAAAGAGGTGTGGTACTAGTATGAGAGGAATGTTAAAGACTGGCTTTATGGAGCATATCCACCTACTTGGGTGGAGTTTAAGCAGGGAATGATGATCAATTATTGCCAGAAGGTGAAAGGTAATAAAGGCACTACAGTTTGAATAGTTAAGGCATAAACCCAGCATGTTAGTGTCAGAGTATGCTAATGAGTTTAGCCAACTTAGTAGGTTCACTGCTAACATTATTCCTACTAAAGCTAGTTGCATCAATTGCTTCTTAAGGGGATTGATTACACCCTTATTCAACTCTTTGGCAACAACTGAGTTTTCAACCTTAGCCAAGCTGATAAATAAGGCTAAGACAGTAGAGAAGAGGTATAAGGCCGAGAGATATGAGCGAGCTAAACGTGAGTAAAAGAGCAAGTATAAGAGCAAGGGTCATGGAGGCCAATATAGAGGAGGAGGAGGAGGTCCAACAAAGGAATCTTCGCCAATAACTTCAACACCTAGATAACATAATGGCCAACCTAAGCAGAGTTTCCCCATTTGTGGCCAATATGGCAAGAAGCATCCTGGAGTTTGCCAGAAAGTCTCTAGTGCATGTCTGAAATGTGGTCAGATGGGCCATTTTATTAAAGACTGCCCATAAATGGGAAATTCGAGAAATGTGACCTCGGCACCTCCACCACTTAGATCGTCTCAACCTCAAGGCAAGGAGCTAAGAATAAGGGACCAGCTATTGGAAACACACTGACAGCGAAAATGGGGGTAAAGGTTGCATCTATGCTTTGAATCAGTAAGAGGCCTGTGCTTCATATACTGCCATCACAGGTATCATTCCCATTCAAACCTCTAATGTAAAATGCTTGATAGATTATAGTGCTACACACTCGTTTGTGTCTTCGTGTTTTACTAAGAGTTTGGGTAGAGATAAGGAGTTAATTAATGAACTCCTAGTAGTGTTGACTCCTTTAGGAGAGATGATGGAAGTAAAATACATATTTAAGGACTATGAGGTAGACATTGACGGACGAAAACTTCCAGTTAAGTTGTTAGAACTTGATGTACTATAATTCAATGTAATTTTAAGAACGAATTAGCTATATGAGCATGGAGCTCGTATTAACTGTAGAGAGAAGCAAGTAGAATTTCAAACTAATGATGGGGGAGAGTTTATATATCAAGGTGATAGGAATGAGAGCTCTTTGAGTTTGATATTAGCTTTAGGAGGTAAAAGGATGTTAAGGAAAGGATGTCAAGCATACTTAGCTCACGTAGTCGATACCATCAAGGAAGCCACTGTTTGTGGTAAGAACATACCAGCAGTAAATGAGTTCATGGATGTCTTTCTAAAAGATCTATCTGGAATACCACCGAATCGTGAGATCGAGTTCAACATTGAATTACTACAGGGCATGCAACCCATTTCAATACCACCATATCATATGGCACCTGCGAAGTTGAAAGAGTTAAAGACACAACTGCACAATCTATTTGACAAGGGTTTCATCCGATCGAATAGCTCATCTTAGGGCATTCCAGTGTTGTTGTGAAAAAGAAAGACGGCTTGTTTTGTATGTGTATTGATTACCATCAGCTAAATAAGGTCACCATGAAGAACAAGTATCCTTTGCCAAGGATAGATGATTTATTCGATTAACTACAAAGAGCTAGTTACTTCTCTAAGATTGACTTGAGGTCTGGTTATCATTAGCTAAAGATCTATGGAGAAGACATCTGTAAGACTACTTTTTGTATAAGATATGATCACTATGAGTTCATGATCCTACCGTTTGGTCTGACGAATGCTTCAGCTGCTTTTATAGACTTGATGAATCGAGTGTTCAAGCCATTTCTCGACAAGTTCATAATCATTTTCATCAATGACATCCTGATTTACTCTAAAAGTAAAGAGGAGTATGAAGAGCATCTAAGGATCATGTTATAGATGCTACGTGATCACCCTATGCGAAGTTATCTAAGTGTGAATTTTGGATGGAATTTGTCAATTTTCTTGGACATGTTGTAAGTAAAGAAGGAATTCAAGTTGATCCTAAGAAAGTTGAAGTGGTAACCGATTGGCCACAACCCACAATGGTTTTTGAAGTTTAGAGTTTCTTAGGTATAGTTGGCTATTATCGCAGATTTGTAGATGACTTCTCCAAGATAGCATCACCATTGACCAAGTTGACTAAGAAACATGTTAAGTTTAATTGGGATGAGTCCTATGAAGAGAGTTTCCAAAAGCTTAAGAAGTACTTGATATCGACTCTGGTTCTAGCTTTACCAGAAGGTGAAGGAGGGTTCTTGGTCTACTGCGATGCCTCAAGAATAGGGCTTGGGTGCATCCTGATGCAAAATGGTAAGGTCATTGCCTATGCATCGCAGCAACTCAAGAAGCATGAAGTGAATTACCCTACTCATGATTTGGAATTGGTCGTAATTGTATTCACTCTAAAGATCTGGGACACTATATATATGGAACAAAGTGCGAGATTTTTACGGATCATAAGAGTCTTCAGTATATCTTAAGCCAAAGAGACCTTAACCTGAGGCAGAGGAGATGGGTTGAACTGCTTAATGACTAAATTGCCAAATTTTGTACCATCCCAAAAAGGCAAACATTATGGCAGATGCCTTGAGTCGGAAATCGATGGGAAGCCTAGCCCATATGGCAGTGCACAAGAGATTTGTCATAAAGGAGTTAAGAGGACTATTTAGCCAGGGTATAAGGCTAGAGATTAAAGACTCGCGAGTTCTATTGGCATATTTTCAAGTGAAGTCAAAGTTATTGGAGGAGATAAAGACTTCACAAGATAAGGATCGGCATGGGTTAAGTTAAGGGATGAGGCTGAGAAAGGAAAGAACCCTGAGTTCAAAGTAATTGATGGGGTTCTAAAGTGTGGTAAAAGAGTATGTGTGTCTGATGTGAATGGACTAAAGGAGAAAATATTGAAAGAAGCACATCAGACACCTTACTGCATTCATCCTAAAGCTACTAAGATGTATCATGATGTAAGAGAAAATTATTGGTGGCCTGGTTTGAAGAAAGACGTAGCTAAGTTTGTGGTGTCTTGCCTAACTAGCCAATAAGTCAAGTATGAACATCAACGACCCTCTGGACTGCTATAGGAGATTAAGCTACCTGAGTGGAAGTGGGAGCATATCACAATGGATTTCATAGTTGGTTTACCTAGAACCTCCAAATGATATGACTCTATATGGGTCATAGTGGATCAATTAACAATGTCTGTCCATTTCCTGGAAGTTAAGACCACATACTATGTAACCCAGTATGCATAATTATTTATAGATGATGTCGTAAGACTACATGGAATACTAATGTCCATCATCTCGGACCAAAGCACTCAGTTCATCTTGAGGTTCTAGCAAAGGCTGCAAGAAGCATTACGAACACAATTAGATTTTAGTACTGTGTTTCACCCTTAGAAGGATGGGTAGTCCAAAAGGACAATTCAGACACTAAAAGATATGTTAAGAATATGTGTCCTAGATTTCAGTGGTAGCTGGGATAAGTGCCTAGCTTTGATTGAGTTTGCCTATAATAATAATTACCATTTGTCCATCAGTATGGCACCCTATAAAGCCTTGTATGGTTGTTCTCTAATCTATTGGGTTGAGCCTGGAGATAAATATATGGAGTGCCAGAATTGCTCGAGAAGACTACCATGAAGGTACCACTGATACAAGACCAGCTAAAAATGGCCTTCAGTTGACAAAAGAGCTATGCAGATCCCAAGAGAAAGGACATCCATTTCACTATGGGAGATCATGTTTTCTTGAAGGTTTCCCTAATGAAAGGTGTTATGAGGTTTGGTAGGAAAGGAAAGCTATCGCCTCATTTCATCAGTCCTTTCGAGATCTTAGATAAGGTTGGGGAAGTGTCTTATAGACTTGCCTTATCCCTAACTCTGGCATATGTATACCCGATATTTCACATCTCGATGTTAAGGAAGTATGTGTTGGATCCATCCCATGTTCTGCTACCACCAGATATTGCAATAGAAGAGCAACTGTCTTATGAAGAGATACCAATAGCCATATTAGGTCGACAAGTGAAAAGACTAAGAAACAAGGAGATACCTATGATCAAGGTCCACTAGCGTAATCATGGAATGAATGAGTGTACTTGGGAAGCCAATGAAGGGATGCAGCAGAAGCATCCTAGCTTTTTGAAAATGTATAAGTATCTAAATTCAAGGACGAATTTCTTTTAAAGGAGGGAGAATGTAACAACCCATATCTTTACTGGGAGTTTTGTGACAAATTACTTGATTTTAGAGATATTATGACAAAGTGTGTACTTTCATAAAATTTCATGTGCTACGTGATTTATGAGTAAGTGGCATACTAGACTAGTTTTAATATACATAATATGAATTATGAACATGAAATATGTGTTTTATGTGAAGTGCATATGCATTAATTAATTTAATGCATATAAAATGAATTTTCATGCACAAAGTAATTTTTAAACATAAAATAATTTTTATGAGCATTTTTAAAATATTTTGAATTAAATATTTTTAGGGGAATTTTAATGAAAATAAGAAGCAAAATATTTGATTTTTAATACATGTTAATTAGCCTATAAATTGGATTAAAAATCCAATTTACCAAAAGCCCAAGACACCTAAACACTCCTAACCTAGCTTATTAATAGCAATATTGTAATTTTGCATCAAAACCCTAAAACCTAAGCTATATTCGATCTCCCCTTGTATTTGGCAGCCCCCATTCTATTTCTCATTAGATTTTATAGAATTCTTCTCTTAAAATTTCTCTCTTTGTTGAAAATCACAAGGTCCCTCCAAACTTTGTGATTTTGTGATATTCTTTGTAAGTTTCTCTTTTCTTTCAAGTTAATTTTCAAGCTTTATGAAACCAATCAAGAGTAATATGTATGGGGCTATATAATTTTTTACTTTCTCTTTATTATATTAGGCCTAGGCTTGTTCCTAGAAGAAAAAACCGATTTCCAATTGTAAATATATCTCTTTCTTCTCAAATCCATCAAAGGTGAACCCTAAAATCTAAAAGTTAGAATTTTCATGCATATATATGCATTGGGGGGGTGTGTGATTTGTTTGTTTCCCATCCTAAACTAATTTTAGTCATGTTTTCATGAAAAATATTGATTTAAATCATACGTTTACATATTACTGTAATGATCGAAAAGTATGAAAAGCAAGAAAATCCATGGTTTCCCATGGTTATAATGATTCGGCTGAGGTTGGGATTTTGATCCCAAGGCTTACAATTTTTATAAAATTCATTTAGTGATTGTTGATATATGTATATGAATAATACATTATTTAATTGTATGTTGGTTGAAGGAGTAACTCTAGAAAATTCCTAGAGTAGTTCGGTCAATACTTAGGGTTTCCAAAATTCTACTTGACATGTTTGGCTAATATGTGTACATGGTTAAGTGGCATGTGAATTAGGTTTTGTGATATTTTAATTATGAATTAATGATCTTAATTTGCTTATGGGATTGATTATATAATTCAGCTCAAAGGAGACAAGCCTGACTCTTTTAGGGTTTACTTGTTAAAGTTGATATATATGGAAAGTATTAAGTATACCAAGTTGGAAGTAAATTAAATTGAGATTAAGATTATGATTCATTGTGTTTGGCTTTGAAAAAGTCTTAATATGAATTATTATATGAATTTATGTGAGCCTAAAAAGGCAAGGTGTGCAGAACTTAAAAGTTAGTATGTTATGTACGAGTGATGAGTGCACTTTTAAGTGCAACTCCAAGTATATGTAAATGATATATGCGCATGGGGTAGTTATGGAATAGCATAGCCTAATGTTAAGCCAATACTAAGTATTGAATTGTAATGTTATGTTAGAGATTGGGAATGGTTAGAAGTGCAAAGGCTACGAGCATTAGGAGCTAAGGAATCACAAAGCGAGTAAACATTATATTCATGTTACAAGTACAAGTTATCATGATATGTGAACCTTTAAGATTCTTGAAATCCTAGCTCCTTTCTATCATAAGTTATAATTATATGATTTTTTTGTTAAACTTGGGTTGCCAAAGGACAATTTGGTTCGAAACTATTATCGACCATTCAATGAATAGAAAAGAGCCTATGTGATTATTGCTTTACCTTACATTCATTTTGGAACCACACTATTGTTTATCCTTTATTCAATGAGCTAAACCTCTATTGCTACTATTATATATGTGATTGTATTCTTCGATGCTATTGTTGTAAGTACGGTTGCCATTAGTTTTTCCTATTGTACCTATGAATCCTTATACATAGAAATCCTCGTGTTGATATAGGGAATCATTAGAACCTATGGACATGGTCTTAACCTGATAGATGGGGGTAGTGTATCTACCTCATCTGGAAGGGGTGGTTCTGGCCATAGAGCCTGATCAGTTTTACGCTCCTTTACAAGTTGAGAGTTGGAATTTGGTATGATGCCACCTCTTCCCTATATGATCGAGTGAATAAGGCAAAAGCCATCACTCTACAAGTTACAAGTTTGATTTCTACGAAACTTGCTAAGTTGCAAACTATGAATTATAAACCCTTCTAAAGGGATATATGTTATTAAGTTATATTGTTTACTCATTTACTCATTGAGATCATCTATCTCACCCCTTTTACTTGTGTGGTTTTAGGTGAGCGTTAAGAGGAGACAAGGGGATAGCTCAAGCAATCTACTCCACTTAGAGAGATTCCTTTATCCAAGTCTATATACAAATTATGATATGTAGAGTCGCTCTTAAATGCTCCGGGTGTTTTTTGGAACATTATTCAATTGATGATTAAATTGGAATCTTAATTGTTCTAGTTCTTAAGGATTACTTTTTTTTTTTTCGAAAAGATTATTATATGTCCAAAGAAGCTAATTACAATAAAGATCAAACAACAAACTACAAAATAACCCACCAACACCACCAAATACCCATAAACCAACAAAAATGTAGACCTCTATCTAAAACAAACCAGTCAACAAAAAAAAGAATAAAAAAATTAAAGAATATCTAACTCAAACATCCATCAATCCTAACAATAAACCACATAACTTATCTTAATTGACTCAGATCAATCCATAACCCTGTAGCTAAGCATCTTAAGGATTACCTTTATTATTGGTTATTCAAGTTAATGCATGTGATTTTGGTATGATCCTAGATAGTGTTTAACCATGCATAAGAGGGTTCTGCGGGAATGGGTGACCATATGTCTCCCCATGTTCTAGGACAATCATATCTCAGAAGTTGGGATGTGACAATTTCATTCCTAGTTGCACTCGAGTTAAGAAAGAGTCAAAATTTGACAAGTTAGATTCATGTTTAAAGATGTGGGCATCTTCTTTGAATGCTAGAATAAAGAGAGATCTAGCTAAAGTTAAAAGTTACAAAACATAAAGCAATAATACAACAAGTGCACATGCTGATACATATTCAATTGAGTCATGCATGGATGCTTTAGAGATGGTGGAAAATGTTCCTAATGATGCATATATCAAAGCACTTGAGAAGTTCAAAGATGTAGATTGGGGGATAATGTTTATGAAGATGTCTAATGATAGAAAGAAAGCTTCGCTAAAAAGTTTAGAATAATATATTTATTTTGAGTTATAGATTGTTGCCACTTATATTTTGATAGTTTTTACTTCATATTGACTTTGTGAATTTGTGTTTTCCTTTCTTTTATGGTTGTTTGAACTGTATGGATATTGAATTATTACTTTGGATGTTATTTTTTAGTTAACTAATTGTATAACTTTTTGTTTTTTCCAATTTTTCCTTCTTATGTATAATAATTTCTATATTATTGTGTAGGTGAGATGGCACAAAATTTACCAATCAATTCTCTATTAAGTTCATTGAGCTTTAATGACTCTAATTCAAATGATGATGATAGTGGTAATGATGATATGGGGGACTTGCTCTTGGTGAGATATTTGATGACAAATAAAAATACTTTTGTTGAAAAAATTCCTTATAGAACCTCTATGCTTAGTGGAAAAGAATATATTCTGGAAGTACTTGTTGGAAATCCTACTAAATGCTATGACAGTTTTCGTATGAAACTGCATGTCTTTAGGAATTTATGTGATAGGTTGAAAATGATGAACTTATTGTAGGATGCTTAAGATGTAAGTGTAAAGGAAGGTATGGCAATGGCTTTATTAGTTCCTTATCATGGCACAAGACTGAGAATTGTAGCTGAGCAATTTCAACATTCAACTGCCTCAATGCATTATTGGTTTAAAATAGTTATAAGAGCATTGGTTACTTTAGGAGTTGATTTGATTAAACCAGTGAATAGAGGCGATGTGTAACCCGAAATTCAAAATATTCCAAAAAGGTTTCTTTATTTTCAGGTATATCATGTGATTATTTAACTATATTTTTCATAATATATCATATTTGTATTACATTTATGATCTATTATGAATTTCTTACAGAAATGCATAAGTGCTATTGATGGCACTCATGTTGCAGCTTGGGCTCCAGCTTCTAAACAGAAAACATTTTGTGAAAGAAAAGCCACTCTTGTCACACAAAATGTAATGGCAGTGTGTTCCCATGACATGATGTTTACTTTTGTATATACTGGATGAGAAGGGACTGCAAATGATTCTCGTGTATTTCTTGATGCTTTAACAAGACAGGAAAATGATTTTCCTTTTCCTACTAGTGGTAAGAAGTTTTACTTAATATATTTCATTTTATTATGTAATTGTTAATTAGTAATAACAATCACATGGTATTTTCTCATTTGCAAATTATTATTACATTGTAGATGCTAGTTATCCAAATATTTTGGATTTTTAGCTCCTTATCGTGGTGAAAAATATCATTTAAAAGACATTGTGGATTAGGAAGAATAAGGAGGAAGTATGAATTATTTAACTATAGACATTCATCACTGTGCAATGTGATAGAAAGAGCTTTTGGTGTATTAAAGGCAAGATTTCCTATTTTAAAATCAATACCAAGTTATTCATTACATTGTCAAAAATTGATTCCCATAGCTTGTTCCACATTGCACAACTTTATTAGAAGAGAAGATAGAGCAGACAAGCTTTTTGTATTATACGGTAGAGAGGGACTAGATGTTCATGAAGAAAGTGGGTTTGGTGCGGTACAAGAAGGTGTCTAGATAAACATGTGCCAACATAGCCAAATGAGTGCTATAAGAGAGACCATTGCTAATCAAATGTGGAACAATTATAATAATCATCTATAGCTTTTAAATAGAAATTTATTTTCAATTTAGATAATAACAATGTTGGTTTCTTTTAACTTGAGGACTTAAATTTTATTATAATTATTGGTAGATTGTAGTTGTAATTTTTTTTTTTTGGGTAAGAAACTCTATAATTTTAACATTGTTTATTAATTTTTAAGAATTTTTTTTAGACTTTATTTGAATGTATTCTCACCATATATCATTATTATTAATTATCGTATTTTAGTTTATTGTTATTTAAGCTTACGTACACATTACATACACATTTTATAGGTTATACTTTGTTTAATATAAAATACCATAGTAACATTTTACTCTCTTTATTCTTTGCCTAACATTTTTACACATATTTACTATCATTTTAAGTATTGATTAATTTTAAATATTTATTTGTTAAATAATGTTTTATTAGAAGAGTATGATTAGTTTTTATGTCAAATGGTAATATGCCTAAGATATTGTAATATAAATAACAATAATTATTATAATAGTGATGAAATAAAATAAATAAATAAAATTTGTAAAGGAGGTAGAAAATGAAAACAATAGAAAAAAAAAAGATAAATAAACATGATTTTTTATTTCAAATTTTCTATTTGGAAAATAAAAAACTAGGAAATGAAAATGAAAACTCGAAAAGGAAAATAGAAAATATTCTCCAAAACTAAGGAGCCATTTAGTTGTAGAAAATATGGCTTGTTTTCTACAAAATAACTCCAAGAAAACTGAAAAATAGAAATTAGTGTTTAGTTAAAATTATTTTCTAAATAGAACACTAGAAAATAGTTTTCTGAATTTTCCAAATTTATAACTAATATAAGAAAACTCATTTTAGTAGTTTTCTATTATTTCCCTTAATATATTTTTATTAGAAAACATGGGGTTTTCTCTATATGGACGTTTTTTCTAAACTTCAAATCCCTACATGCCCTTTCTTTAAACATCTATTTCTTATATTATTTATACAATCATCATCTATTAATATCTATTTTGCAAACATTTGAATTCATCACCATCACAAGCTACAGGTTAGTCACCATTCTACTCTCTTGTTTCATCTATTTTTAATATTAATTGTGCTATTTAAAATTGCTTTAATTTATGGCATCATGTATTGCTTGCTTTAATTTCTGAAATCATCTTACTTTAAAGCTAGAACTGATATATAATACAAAGACAATCTTATAAGAGAAGACTGGTAACATAATTGGCTAAAACTGATAATACAATTGGCTAAAACAGTCTCAAATTTTTGACTTATCATTATTAACGAATCAATATTTATGGAACAAATAAATCAAACAAGTCCATGGTTGATCAAATATTTTGAAATTTCAGCCATTCCTTTGGCTCATGTTTCTTTAGTTAGAAGACAAAGTAAATGCAACTTGAAAATCTGTGATTATAGCTAAATTAAATAGTTGTAATTTAAAAAAAAATCAATTTGAGGCCTAAAAGTGTGGTTTCTTGTGCCATGAATCGGATATGAGAAGAATGATGTATGATGTGATGATGATGACTACAAAGTTAATTAATACTAGGCACTACCAAATTATTCATCTTAATTTTATTTTTGATGCTAACAAAGTTAAATTAAAAATTAGTATATCTATGTTTGCTGGTGTTATTTTTGTCTTTAATTAAAGATTAATATGAAATGATTTATAAAAAAATTAGCTACTTGATACAGGCTTTATAATACGTAATGATTTATGAATTAATAATTTGGCATCATCTATCACGGTGTGGCATAAAGCTAAAGAGAGATGAACTATATATTTTTCAACAGTGATAGGACATGATTATGAACAAAAGTAGTTTTGTATGTTCTGCAATTTTCTTAAAATGTTTGTTTTAATGTGCCATATGAAAGTTTATTGTGACTCAATCCTAGTGTTACAGTTACAAAAATACATATAATTCTTAATTAGGTTTTGTCTAGTATATGGATATTTAGAAAATTGAAAGCTATATTAATAAAATAAAAATTTATGACAGCCTTTTTTTTTCTAATTGCTTTCATCCAAATTTTATAGAATGTTATTCCAATTGCTTTTAAAAATATATATTGGGCTTGGTTAGTGTGAAACAATCATGTAATTTTTATTTTCATAATAGATGCAGTTGAATAGAATTAGTTTTGCTATCATAATCTCATGATCATGATGTTACAGAACCAACACCTGATTATCAATTTGTTGTATTTGAGTATATGATTATTAGTTTATCATAATCTCATGAAAGTTGATTGTGAGGTATTTATTGACATATATAGATGGGGGGAAAGATTAGAACTAGTGAAGATGCCAAAGATTGGCCTGAAGATAATGAGAATGCATTTTTAGCAATTCTATATGAAAAAGTAAAGAAAAACCCTAATGGTACACCTGTGTTTAAATCCACTGATTGGCAAGACATTGATGAAGAATTATTTTTGGTAACCGGGGACAGATATGGAATGGAGAGGTTAAAAGGAAAGTATAATAGACTTTGTATCAAGCATCGACATTTTTCTGAACTTTTATATCACACCGATGTTACCTATGATTCTAATTCAAACACTGTATTCGCTGCTGAAGATGTTTGGCAAATGTTTATTCAGGTATGAAATTAATATCTTTTACATTTAGATGTATAAGATATAATTATAATGCATGATCAATTAACTTGCTTCTATACGTTGAATTTCAGAAGCACAAGAACTTCAAGGTTTTTAAGAAAAATGATTGTAAGAATTATGAGATGCTTGGTCAAGTTTTTAATAAATCCATTGCTACTAGGTATTTGCAGCATGCTTCCACTCAATTGCCTCCTACTTTAGATGATGAGCATCTAAATGAGGAAGAATTTCTTAATAAAGGTATTCATATGACTGAGGGTGAAAAATCTAGTATTAATACACTAAAAGGAAAGAGCGCAGCTGATGATTTCATTCATGGTTGTACTCAAGTTAAGAAAGAGTCAAAATTTGACAAGTTAGATTCATGTTTAGAGATGTGGGCATCTTCTTTGAATGCTAGAACAGAGAAAGATCTAGCTAAAGCTGAAAGTTACAAAACACAAAGCAATAATACAACAAGTGCACATGCTGATACATATTCAAATAAGTCATGCATAGATGCTTTAGAGATGGTGGAAAATGTTCCTAATGATGCATATATCAAAGCACTTGAGAAGTTCAAAGACATAGATTGGAGGAGAATGTTTTTTCCAACTTTTTCTTCTTATGTATAATAATTTGTATATTATTGTGTAGGTGAGATGGCACAAAATTTACCAATCAATTCTATGTTAAGTTCATTGAGCTTTCATGACTCTAATTCAAGTGATGATGATATGGGGGACTTGCTCTTGGTGAGATATTTGATGACAAATAAAAATACTTTTGTTGAAAAAATTCCTTGCAGAACTTCTATGCTTAGTGGAAAAGAATATATTTTGGAAATACTTGTTGGAAATCCTATTAGATGCTATGACAATTTTCGTATGAAACCACATATCTTTAGGAATTAATGTGATAGATTGAAATTGATGAATTAATTACATGATGCTAAAGAGGTAAGTGTAGAGGAAGGTACAATAATGGCTCAGAGAATTGTAGTTGAGCGATTCCAACATTCAAATGCTATAGTGCATTATTGGTTTAAAATAGTTATAAGAGCATTGATTACTTTAGAGTTGATCTTATTAAACCAGTGAATAGAGGCGATGTACAACTCAAGATTCAAAATAGTCCAAAATGGTTTCCTTATTTTCAAGAATATCATGTAATTGTTTAACTGTATTTTTCATAATATATCATATTTGTATTACATTTATGATCTATTATAAATTTTTTATAGAAATGCATAGGTGCTATTGATGGCACTCATGTTGCACCTTGGGCTCCAGCTTCTAAACAGAAAACATTTTGTGGAAGAAAAGCCACTCTTGTCACACAAAATGTAATGGCAGTGTGTTCCCATGACATGATGTTTACTTTTGTATATACTGGATGGGAAAGGACTACAAATGATTCTCATGTATTTCTTGATGCTTTAACAAGACAGGAAAATGCTTTTCCTTTTCCTACTAGTGGTAAGAAGTTTTATTTAATATATTTCATTTTATTATATAATAGTTAATTAGGAATAACAATCACATGAGATTTTCTCATTTACAAATTATTATTACATTGTAGATGCCGGTTATCCGAATATTTTCAGATTTTTAGCTCCTTATCGTGGTGAAAAATATCATTTAAAAGACTTTTGTGGATAAGGAAGAATAAGGAGGAAGTATGAATTATTTAACTATAGACATTCATCATTGCGCAATGTGATAGAAAGAGCTTTTGGTGTATTAAAGGCAAGATTTCCTATTTTAAAATCAATACTAAGTTACTCATTACGATGTCAAAAATTGATTCCCATAGCTTATTGCACATTGCACAACTTTATTAAAAGAGAAGATAGTAGACAAGCTTTTTACGTTATACGGTAGAGAAGAACTAGATGTTCATGAAGAAAGTGGGCTTGGTGGGGTGCAAGAAAGTGTCTAGATAGACATGTCCCAACATAGCCAAATGAGTGCTATAAAAGAGACCATTGCTGATCAAACGTGGAATGATTATCTATAGCTTTTAAATAGAAATTTATTTTCAATTTAGATAATAACAATGTTGGTTTCTTTTAACTTGAGGACTTAAAATTTTATTATGATTATTAGTAGATTGTAGTTGTAATTTTTTTTGGGTAAGAAACTCTATAATTTTAACATTGTTAATTAATTTTTAAGAATTTTTTTAGACTTTATTTGATTATATTCTCACCATATATCATTATTATCAATTATCGTATTTTGGTTTATTGTTATTTAAGCTTACGTACACATTACATATACATTCTATAGGTTATACTTTGTTTAATATAAAATATCATAGTAACAGTTCACTCTCTTTATTCTTTGCCTAATATTTTTACATATATTTACTATCATTTTGAGTATTGATTAATTTTAAATATTTATTTGTTAAATAATTTTTTATTAGAAGAGTATGATTAGTCTTTATGTCAAATTGTAATATGCTTAAGATATTGTAATATAAATAATAATAATTATTATGATAGTGATGAAATAAAATAAAGAAATAAAATTTGTAAAGGAGGTAGAAAATGAAAACAATAGAAAAAAAAAAAAAAAGATAAACATGATTTCCTATTTCAAATTTTGCATTTGGAAAATAGAAAACTAGAAAACTAGGAAATGAAAATGAAAACTGGAAAAAGGAAAATGGAAAATATTCTCCAAAACTAAACAGCCCAGAAATTTTCTTCTCTTTTTGCCTCTTTAATTTTATTTTCTACCTCGTTTGCTTTTCAAACACAGCTTTTAATCATCCCTTTTTTCCGTCCTTTTAGAATATCCTTGTCCTGCACGGCTACGTGCACGACAGCTTTCATGCGCATGGCTGCCTTTCGGAGGCTTATTCCATTTCATTCCTTCCAAGTGAGTATCGTTCCACTTTTCCTTCTCTCTCCCTATTTGTATGTCCTCATTTTATTTTCCTTTTCTTGCAGAGAACGAACGTTTCTTCTTCCATCATTTACTTCAACTTAGGGTTTGGAGGAAGTTCTCGCAGCTATAATGCTGTTCACTCGCCGGAGGCAACACTATTGAAATTGGAGGAGGAAGATAGGCGTTGTGAAGTAGGTGGCAATTCAGTTCTTGATGACGATGAAATAGTGAAAATTCGGCGCGAGTTTGATGCAGCCAAACAAAGTTTTCTCAAGATTCCCCATGCTCTTAAGGGAATGCCCAAAATGAATCCTGAAGGTTCTATAATATCTTTTTTTTTTTTTCAGATTTTCTTAATTGAAATCTAGTTATTAATTGTTCTTATATTTGATGAATTAGGTATTTATGTTAATAAGAATCTAAAACTGGATAGCATCCAAGTTTATGGATTTGATTATGACTATACATTGGCACATTACTCTCCTAACTTACAGAATTTGATATATGATCTTGCCAAGGAGCATATTGTTACTGAGGTTTGTTTAGTCCTTTTTCTGTATTTTTGTTTGCCGTTATAATCATTTAATGTTGTTGGAATTATTGTTTTCAAATTTTTTTATCTTTTTTTTTTTTACTCAATTGGCTTCATTGCAGTTGAGATATCCTGAGATATGCATGAATTTCAAATATGATCCAACTTTTCCCATTAGAGGCCTCTACTATGACAAGAAGAATGGGTGTCTTTTGAAGTTGGATTTCTTTGGGTCGATTGAACCTGATGGATGCTACTATGGGCGACGCAAGGTATCTCTTCTGTTTTTGTCTAATCTAATGCTTTCAAATGTTTGTAATTAGTTACGATTATTATCTACCATGCTTACTTCAATTATATTGATGAGGCCTTTAATGAAAATTATATTTGCTAATAATGACCTGCTCATACTCGATTTTGTCTTTACCGTTTATTACACCACTTGAACTCTAATCTTAATCATTCTGCAATTACTTCAAAAACGTGTTGCCTTATTTTTCAATCCCCGACTCTGCTTGGGAGCACATAAATAAAATTTTTTTTTTTCTGTAGCTGTCTATATTAAGCAAGGGATTGTTTTGTGTTTCCTCAATAAATCTCATCACTGTAAAACCTTAAATTCATATTGTGAAACTCTCTTGATAATTCGACCACCTGCAAAAGGATTTTTTCCTTTTTTTTTTCCCTGAAAATTTGGATCCTTAAGAACTTCAAATTTTGAAACTCTCTTGATAGATGCAATCTACTTTTTATATCCTGTATCCAATGCTATATGCTTCAATTGCAACTTAGCTTGTATTCCTACGGATTGCCTTACTCTCTGTTTAACCTTTTCTCTCCTCTTAACCTTTACCTATTGTCCATCTCATTCATTTGTACAGGCTCCCCTCATTTGCTTTCTTCTCAAAAACAATGACTAGCACTAATATTAGACCTCTTGGATGAAATTGGATTTGTTGGGATAATGGCAGGGAGTCGCCGAGTTATAGCTTTATGAGTCTTAAATTTAGTTTCGTCTTGAGTGATATTAATAGCCTTAATCAGTGTAGTCATGTAAAGGAGGGGTCTTTTTAGAGGAGTCCAGATCTGATATGGATTTGGAATCCAAGCAATTTAAGGGTTTAAAAATTAATGAGTGTAATATGACCTAAGCTACTAGCCTAATGGCAAGTGTGAAGCTTTCTTAATGGGAGTGAGTCCTAGATCATGTTAGTGTGAGGTTGGTATTAGTTTGCTTAAGTTTTTCTTTGATACTGTGAGGATAGCAAGATCTTTAGTCATCTTTGAGCCTTAATTTCTTAAGTTGTGCACGGCCTAACCCTAGACACTAAAAAAAAAAAAATTTACCTGGAATTCTACAAAATGTCCATTTGTATCATTGTATTGAATATTATAATTGTGTTGTACAGCTACAAATTGATGATTTATTTGCTTCATAATGCATACACCATTACTTATCTATCTCTCTTTATACAGCTCAACCAGAAGGAAATAGAACAGATATATGGCACACGACATATTGGTCGTGATCAAGCACGTGGGCTTGTTGGCTTAATGGATTTCTTTTGTTTTAGTGAGGTTAGTATCTCTTTGTTTTCCACAATAAATTTTGAGAAAAAAAAAATGCGGAGTTCCGATATTATATGTATCTCTTGATTATCCTATCAAGAAATTAGAGGCAAATGTAAAATGTCATTTCTTAGGAAATCTGGAAGCATTTACTAAAGAGATGCGAGGGACATGCTTGGATACACAACGTACATATATTTTTCAAAAAGATACATATAAAGTTATGGATTCATACATGCACATGCCAATGCAATTCTACAATTGTCAACTACACTTATTCAAGAAAGATTTTTTCTTTTTTGGTGGGTTGGGGGGGGGGGGGTGGGTGGGTGGGTGTGGAAGATGGATGGCTGGGTTTGGGGAGCTCTTGCAGCATTCTAACTTCATATAAGCATCTATTGCCTCAATTACTTCTTATTTTTAGCGAATTTTAATTGAAGGTTGATAGGAAATTAGCCTTAAGACTTGCAAAGCCCCCAACATATTCTATGAACCATGGTTGAACATAATCATAATCACAATCAAGTTATCAACCCCTTGATGACTTGGAATTCTTTCTGTTCAGTACCTAAATAGTGAGGCTTGATATTAATCTTCAAGATTTTATAATTGGCTACTATTCTTGAAATTTTGATGTTTTTTAGGAATTTCTTTCTAGGTCTTAAACCTTATTCAATGTTGTCTATCTCTGGTCCTGCTTAATTGTGCTATAGATGTGATGGGGTAATGTAGGACAACTTTTAGGCAGATTATTTAAGCTAGCGTTACTTGTTTATTTGAAAGATAGAATGGGTAGAAATTTAGGTGTGCAATTAGGTCTCGTGGGGGAATAGGTTTAAAAAGTTGAATTAAAAAAAGGAACAGACGGTTATGGGGATGTTATCAATGCGGTTCAAGCTCTGTTAAATGTGAAACAGGATTGATGAACAGTACCTCTGAATAATACTCCAATTAGTACATTGTGTGCGCCTTTGTATGGAATTTTTGGCTAGATGCTTCAAGTTACCTCCTTTGCAAGACAAAATCTTTTTGAAGAAATATATGTAGTATCCCTCTTTGCCAAATCTATGGGGATTAGGGATTGCAATGGGATGGGGAATCCTCGTCCCTATCAGGGACCTGCCCTGTTCAATTCATTCCTATGGAGCGGGGATGGGGACTACACCGATGCCCCATCCCCGTGGGAATTTATCTAATATATTAATATATTTGTACATGTTTACTAAATGTAATAGGTATATTTTAGTATGTCATACGTTAATATATTATTCATAATTTAAAAAATGAAAATAAAAAATATATTATATTGAAAGAAAAGGAAAAAAATTAATTGAAATGGGGAAGGGGAATCCCCGTGGAGATGGGGACTAGGAGAGTTTTCTCCCTGCTAGGTGGCAAGGACAGGGACAGGGACAGGGATGGGGGATGTCCTGTTGCCATTCCTAATGGGGATGCATACCAAATTCTAAATTTTCCTGCATTTTCATTAAAATTTCATTAAATTATTTTAATGAATAACTGAAGGATGTATGCCACTGTTGACATGGCATTTACTACGACATTAAAAATGATTTTTCTTTGGTAACATGCTTGCTGGCTTGGCATATTGTAGATGTATGTGAAATAAACTATCTTGTTGATGTGACTTCTTAATTAATTTTTTAATGATTCCTATGGCCAAATGACAAAAATCCTGAAGTTACTATATCCTTTTGATTCTATCAAAGTCTTTGAATTTTATTGCAAGGAACTATATAAATATTTAATTGCACATACTTCTAAACAAAATACAAACATTGTATTCAAATTGAATTTTCAATGGCTTATATATGAGAATATTCATTTTATGAATATATATCTAATCTGATTGTTAAAATTTTAGTTCATTTTAAACCATTAAAATTTTAGTTCATTTTAAAACAATTAGTGTTTCATAAATTATTTGGCCAAAAAATATAAGATAAATCTATTTCCACCGTTGTGTTTGCTATATGTACAACCTAATAATTACTTGTCAACATGGTTGGATGAAAATGTCCTCATGATTAATTATTTTCCTTTTCCTTTGTTAATTCAAATATATATTTTCTTTTTTTGATCTCTCCTTTTTGATTATCACTCAACCATTCATTTTCTCCTATTTCTTATGTAGCAATTTTTTTTTCTCTTTTTAATTCAATCAAAGCATGCACCTCCTCTCTTTCATCAAACTCCTTGCTCTACCCTTGGTGTGTTTGTCATTGAGTTTAAAATGCTTTTAGTAAACTGCTTTGGACTTTATAAGGCTTAGAAAACCACAGTTTTGAAAAACTAGATTTTATAGCTTTTTCCAAACCATGGTTTATTAAAAGCAATTATTTTTTTTTTTGAAAAAATAAAAAAAAAATTTAAAATACAATTTTCAAAAGCAGGTTAGAATTCAATCTCAAACATGCACTTAAAATCCCTACTCACGACCACGATAACCCCTGTATGCATCTGTCTCCCTTACTATCCTTGTTACATATGATTACACCATACAATGATTAGATTTTGATCCATTATTACATTTGATAATAAAAGATATGGACATGATCCATACTAGACATTATCATAAGAGATTTTCTCTATGGTAGTTTAACAGGCCTTTTTTTAGAAACTTCTCTGTTTGTATGAGTTGCGCATTTTTTTCTCTTTCCCTCTCTTCAAATCCATGAATATTCTCTGATATAATTGTTATTTGCAGGCATGCCTCATTGCAGATATCGTACAACATTTTGTTGATGCTAAGCTGGAATTTGATGCATCATACATCTATCAAGATGTAAATCGTGCAATTCAGCATGTTCATCGTAGTGGGTTGGTTCACAGGGGAATCCTATCTGATCCTTGTAAATATCTTGTAAAAAATGTACTTCTCAACTTTTCTGAAATTATGATGGCTTTTACTCTGTTCTTACCACTATGTTGAGTTGGTTATTCTCCTCAGACTTCTGACCTGTCTTTAAGTGGATGGATATTTAGGGCCAGCTATTTCGCTTTCTTAGAATGTTGAGAGAGAAGGGGAAGAAACTTTTTTTGTTGACCAACTCTCCTTATTATTTTGTGGATGGAGGCATGCGTTTTTTATTGGAGGTAATCAACTCAAAGGAATGTGATCATCTTTGTTTTCTGTCATTAAAAGTAAAAGATATATGGACCAATTGAGTGTGGCTTTGTTTTCAGCATTGGGGGGGTGGGGGGGGTGGTGTGGTTGGGTGCGGTTGTTAATAATTTTGGTTTGAGCAATGAATATGTTCCTTGCTTCATGATATATAAATTCTAGTTGCAACTGATTTTGGGAGATTGTTATTGATGTCTTTGGGAAGAATATAGAAGAGGATCATGGAAACATGCATTATGTGTTATAAATTATTGAAGTAGTCAGCTGCTTGGATCATGTAAATTGTCCAAAAAACGAATTTATATATGCTCTGCAGAAGACATAGGACATTATTACACAGAAAGAGGACCTGGGAAAAAAAAAAAAAAAGAATAACTGAACTCTCCTTCCCTTCCTCTCTCCTTGTGTGTGTGTTTGTATGTGTGCACGCGCGCTCTTCTGCATCCATTCACGTCTGCATGGGTGTTTTCTTGCACATGCTTGTTCTTTGAGTTGTATACATCAGTTCAGCTTAAAAGAGTAAAATTTAAATTTCGCATATCAAGGTATAAGGTAATTTTTCCATTTTCCTGTGAAAGAATATTTCTGCATGCAGGAAAATTTCTTTGCTAAAGTCAAGGATAATTATCTGTTTCTATGGATGAGGAAAAAAAAAAAAAAAAAAAAAAAAAAAAAAAACCCTAAGATTCCTTTTATAAAAAAGAGGAAAGGCTTGTGAATGCATTTTAAAAATTCATGATATGTATTAGAAATATAAGAAGTTTAAAATTGTGTGGAGAACTCATTTAACTAATTGGTTCAGCTTTTGCATTTCTATTTATAAATAATTTTATTGCTTTGTTGCCCCCATTGTTACAGTATTAATATTGTTATCACTGTCTTTGATGTCATGTTCTTTCATTGATAGCGAGTTTTCTTGACTTGCTTTGAATTGCTCCTTAGGATTGTATGGGTTGCAGAGACTCGTGGAGGGAACTTTTTGATGTGGTAATTGCTAAAGCCAATAAACCAGACTTCTACACGTCTGAGCATCCATTCCGGTTAGTGTCTTCAACTTGTGAAGTTACTTATTTGTTGTTTACACTATTGTAGTAAGATCAAAATCAGAAATCATGCTATGCACATATTTATTAGGGAGCTGAATTTAGTAGCCGTTGATTTGTTTCAAGTAGTTCTATTTATTTTTTCATTTTTCTGTTTTTTCCTTGTGTGTGGGTAAAAAAAGTGGATAGTTTCTTTATTAGTGGGTAGTTTTAAGTTTCTCTCATCTCTTTAGTGGGTAGTTATTAAGTAAGCTTCTTTATTGTAAGTTTATCTAATCTCTATTAGTGGTTAGTTATTAAGTAAGCTTCTTTATTGTAGTAGGTAGCTATCTAGTATTTGTTATTGTATTTCCCTCTTTAAAAGGCTGAGTTAATAAATGAATGAAGCAGAATTTAGACAAAGGTTTGAGTTCCTAAAACTCAGAGATTGTAGAGTTCTCTTAAGTGAGCTCTAAGACATTGTAGGGTCCTCTCGTAATGAGCCCTAATTTTATTTCTATATTCAATCATATACACCCATATATCCAATCTTAGGACTACAACCTTTTGATATCAGAGCAAATAGTTATGGGGGATTTACAAAGTTTTCAGCAGCAATTTCAAGCCTTCTTGTCTGTGTATCTAGAAGATAGAGCTGAGTGAGAGCAAGAGCGTGCTGCCTATGCAGCAAAAAAACAAGAATTTCCATCTCTGCTAGAGTTGGCAGCCTCTGGATTGGAAGAATGGGGTGCCATAACTAATCAGAGTCAAAAAGACCAACAAATGGGGGAAGAGAACGTGGAAAGGGGAAACTGAATTCCTTAATACTCTCAACTGGACTTTCCTCATTAACGATCCTTTGGGATGGATTAATTGTTTTACTTTTAAAGATGAGATCATTTAGAAAGGGATGCACAATTGTGCTTCCTCAAATTGAAATGGAATTGACCAAATTTACTAAGGGAAGATTTTAAACAACAATGTAACTTGTGTTTTGATTCTCCCATTCAAAGTAGTAAATTAGGACAGCTTTCTATGTTTATCAGCAATTCAAGTGTGTTCCCTTACTCGAGAACAGGGAGTGTTCCATAGTGCCTTTTTGAGGGGGAGTGTGATGTTAGGGAGCTGAATTTAGTAGCAGTAGATTTATTTTAAGTAGTTCTATTTATTGTTTCATTTTTCTGTTTTTCTCCTGTGACTGGGTAAAAAATATGGATACTTTTCTTTATTAGTGGGTCGTTATTAAGTAAATTTATTTATTGTAGTGGGTAGTTATTTATTGCTTGTTATTGTACTTCCTCTTTCAAAGGTTGTGAGCTAATGAATGAATTAAGCCGAACTTTGACAAAGGATTGAGTTCCTAAATCTCAGAGATCGTAGAGTTATCTCAAACGAGCTCTGAGAGATCGTGGGGTTCTTTCTTAATGATCCCTAATTCTGTTTCTATATTCAATCACATACATCTGTAACTACATCCAAACTGGGGACTGTAACATTATCCTTCCGCATTTGTAGTTTTTCTATTAAATATTCTAAGGGCTTTATGAGAGGGACTGCAACTCTAATGAATAATGAAGTAATATTGGTGGCTTCACTCCAGATCCTCTATCAATTGGTCTTTTATTTCAACCTATGTGAAAATTAATAAGTGGAGGGAAGAAAAACTTAATACATATGTATATATTTGTACTAAGAGATAAGTTGTGACTTGTTCCTGCTCTGCTCGAGTGAATTTGCCTCCCTACATCAGCCACAGTTCATATTCTTAGAATTAGTATAGGTGAAATGTAAAATGAAACTGGCAATTGTATTTTTATGTTGCTAAGTTATTTGCCTGCTAACCACAATGTTATCCACTGTTACATTTCAGTAAATTAAAATGTGAAAAAAGAGGAAACCGCCGATAGTTACATCTTCTCTTATGTTATACTTATTAGGCAAACTGAACTGATCCTTCATTCTGCATCTTTTATTTTCTCACTTCATTTCCTCTTGGAACTTTATTTCTATGTCGCTTTGCAAGGAAATATATGTTGTACTAACATGTAATTTGGTGATCCACCTTTTGGAACTTTCCTGTAGCTGTTATGACACAGAGAAAGACACACTAGCTTTTGTGAAGGTGGATAGGTTTCTTCGAGAAAAAGTTTATTATCATGGATGCCTCAAATCCTTTCTCCAAATTACCAAGTGGAATGGCCCAGAGGTATGCCCAACAACCCAATTCCCCCTCCTCCCCACACCCACCCACCCACCCCCCCCACCCCCCCCCCCCCCCCCTCTCCTCTTTTCTCTCAACCCAAACACCCACACCCACTTTACATTTGTAAAATACCAATAAGTTCTACATTTGTAAGAATAATAAGTTCATTTTTCAAAATTTCCTTCGCAGAAGTTCATACTCTCTTGTACTTCATATTTTACCTCTCTAAAGTCGGATTACATATTTGCTATCATCTTCTTGATTCAGGAAAATGAATAACATGTCTTCAATTGTAGTTTCTACCTTATTTTGTTTATCCACTGTGATTTTTATTTTTACAAAGACCTATATTAATTTTAATATAGGTTTCTTTAACTCTTATTACCTTTCTCTACTTTTCTTTTTTCTCTTTAGGCTTCTGATATTTGGTTGACAGCCTGAGGTAGATACCATAACTCCAAGTTCGTAAACTGAAAGGTCTCTTAGCACAACCCCCACACCATCTTTTTTTTTTTTGGGAAAATTGAATTATCTGATATTATGGTGGTTTTATTTGATAATCTTGTTTCTATGAAGAATAAATGGGGGAAAAGCTCAGGAAAACTCTAGAGAAATAAGAAAATTATCATTTGACTGATAATAAAAGGTTGGTTTTTGTTAGCATTTTCTTTTTAGGTTATGCACTTAAACAACTAATGAGGGGTTGCTTTTGCTACAATTATAAAAGCAAAGAAGTCAAAATTTTTATAACAAAAAGGAGGTGAAAAATCTTTGTACTATTCTTTCTGCAAGGGTAGAATTGATGGGACAAGCTTTGTTTATAGTAGAAAAAGATTTAAGAACAGATTTTGAAAACATTTGTTTATAAGAAAAGATTAAAGGAGCGTACAATGTGGGCCAAGGGTCCTAAAAAACACAACAAACAACTACTAACAAGAACACAAAAATAAGCTAAAAAAGCAATGCCTCCAATCAAGTTGGATAACACTCAGAGAAACCCTTTTCAAAGCTCCAGAAGCTAGTGTCTGCAAAAAAGCCAATAACACTTTCTTGTCCCACAATAAATTGAAAGAAAAACATTGATTTTGAAGACATGTTTATATCTTCCCATCCACAGAAAAAGAAGAAGAAGAAGAAGAAGAAACGAGAAAAAAAAAAAGCATGATTTCAAAAAACTTTAGCACCTATACCATCTCTTTCCATTTTGAAAGCACTTGTTGATCTGATAAAAATGATGCACAAAATATTAAGCAATACTTGTGAGTTTTTGTTTTGTGTATATATATATATATATATATATATATATATATATATAAATCCATGTACATTTAGATATGTGTATGTGTGTATAGCTAGCTTTTATTTGCTGTTTGAAGGAAGACAAAACTTAATGTCTTTAATGACTTACAAATTTTTGTTTGGCAGGAATATGCTTATTAACTAATTAATTTATTTATTTCTGTGTTGAAAAACACATGGTCGCTTCTTCTTTTTTGCAGGTGATATACTTTGGTGATCACCTATTTAGTGACTTGAGAGGGCCTTCAAAGGCTGGTTGGCACACTGCTGCCATTATCCATGAACTGGAAGTATGTCCTATCATATTCTTTTTAACTTGCTTCTAATATGCTTAAAGCAATCATTTGGAACTTGGAAATTTTGTCCAATCGATGCTCCTGTAGCTTTCATGTCATGTTTCTGCTAGAGAAGAAAGGTGGATATAGAGCAAGACATGTTCTAGCTGTTGGTGTTTATAAGCCCTGTGCAGGGGAGGTGGGGGTCAGGGTGGGGGAGATGTTGGAGCCTTGGAGGTATTTCATACTCTACAACAGGCTTGTTATCTAGGCTGGCATGGTTCCGAATAGTTCGTTTAGTGTTGTTCTTTTGTTTTCTCTTCTCCTTCCCACCTCCTTGTGAAAGCCCTGCTTGGGTGTGGCATTTAGAGCACTCCTCCTGTGTAACCTATAAATGCAAACTAGCATTTCCTCCTTTTGATTAACATGCAACCTCTAATATTTATACTCGATAAACTTGTTCATAGAAAGTAACCTGTTTTATTTTGGAATATCTAAAATGGATTGTAACTATTTTTTTTGGAAGTCACTCAATCCTCTAATAATCATCATAATTTAGTACATACTAAGTAAATTTAATATCTATGACTTTTTTATCCAGGAAGGTGAAAATGTGCTGCAAAACCCTAGAGCATCCCCACAACCTTATGTGAAATGAGTGAATTATCCAGTGTTGAAGGTGATGATTAGCTGCTCACACCTCTTCATAATTCCATTCTCTAATTTCCACTACTTAGGGTGAATTATTGTTCATGCTTTCTTCCGCATAAGAGAACTTCTTTGAGTGGACTGATTGGGACATTATGTAACTTATATTTGCATGTACATCATGCGTTTCTAGCTGTAGTATTTGTTCTAAATGCTGTAGATGTACAGCATTTGAAATTTTGGGGTTATTAATGTAAAACTTTTAGATCAGTGATAAAAAATTTGTCGTATTTATTGCTTGTGAAAATTTTTACGATGCTTGGGGCAAATTGGTGTAGAATGAGAACTCCACACCAAATTAGTTGGAAAAAATTGAAGTGAAGATAGTGTTTATTATTTGGATTCATCAATAAGATGAAACACCAAGAATCAACTAGCTTGCAGACAGATAATCCTATTGTTTGAATGTTGAAAGAGCAACTATTCTATAATCCTAAATGATTACTCAAGTAGTTGTTAGAGCTTGATGACACTTCCTTCTCTTTCCTTGCTGAAAAATTTGTTACTAGAATCTTGGGAAAAGGTCAAATTAATCCCCAATTAGGGTATTGTCCGATAGCAGTTTCTAAATAAAACTCACATTTGAATATACAAATAGTTTTTTGCTTTCAAAATGATCCCTGTTGTTAAAATTTCATTTTTGTTAGTCATTCACTAAAATTGTGTTTTGTGGAGTTGATTATACATTATTATTAACCCTGTACTGTCATATTGACTCTTTCGGATTATTTTTACATGAAAATGGTAATTTTTGGCAGGTTTTATAGCTATCGATTCCTCTGTTCTAGTTTGGTTTGTCAAGCGGTGTGATATTTTTGATAAGTGGGGTGTGAACTTTAGTTTTAAACTTGATTAAAGAAAGAAAAAGATGTGGCTCGAAGATGTAGCTCGCTGTGATCAGTTAGACCATGTCTTACATGCCCCTTCACTGCTCTTGCCACTTCTTTTTTCTAATGACTTTTAACTGGAATTGCAGAAAGCCTATCAAAGATGAAAAGTTCTGTTGGATTCATCATCTATTGTTTTACATGCCTATGCTGCATTTTTATATCTACATTTTTCCCCTTCTTGACAGGGATGAATTCTTTTGCAGCATCAACTGGCATCCTTAATTTTGGCTTATGATCCTATCCTTTGCTTTTTCTTGCGGGAACCATGCCCTTGGATGTGCTGTCACATTTCCATTTTATAGATTTCTCTTTCTGAATTTTCATCTGTCAATTATTTTATTTATTTTATGTTTGAATCATATCTATCCTAAATAACTTATAATCATCATTCTTTTTCTGTGTCAAATATGCATTGTGTTTTGTGGTGGCACATCCTTGAGAGAGAGAGTTTTTGTCTTTGAATTTCCATATCATTATGTAAACCATTTTCCCAATTTCTAATAGTAATTGAGCATTTAAGATAAAATTGCCATACCTATTTAACTAAGTAGCATTATACATTTCTAGACTTGCAGTTGGCCAGCTAAAGTTAAATTCAGTCTATGCCAGCCTTTCATGTCTGGAGCCCTAGTAGAGCCTTATTTGTTTGTTGATCTGCTAAAATTTCATTTAGATCACCTGAGTATACTTGGTTCAATTCAACTGCATTGTGCTAAGTTCAATTCATTAGATAATGCTAAAGGTATCTATTGGATGTGCTTCTCTAGATTGATTAATATCATTTGAAGTTGTCTTTTTCTAATACAATTTTTTGTCTTTTAATGCTTCTGCGTCAACCTTCTTAATCTTATTATTAAAATGCCACCATTGTCAATCTAATCGCCACAAAATCAAATTGGTTTTTAAAATATTATTGTCTTGTCTTATTTTATGATCTATTAACCTCTCCCAAGTTTTCAACTACTTATGACATGAATTTGGTATTTCTATGGTTTGAACAACTTTGGATATTTTCCTTATTCTTAAATATAAGGAACAAGAATGTTCCTCTGGTACCCAGGCATCTTAGATCTGTTTGAATCCATGAAGATGTGTCAAGTGTATGCTATTTACCTAAATATAAGAACAAGAATGTTCCTCCACTACCCTGGCATTTTAGATCTGTTTGAATCCATATAATAAGATGTGCCAAAGTGTCTGCTAGTCATCACCTACTGCAACCCTCCTTTATCCAGGTTTGTTATGGGTCATTTATGATCTAAGATGGGTGGATTTCCAGATAACCTTATTTTTCTGTTTTGAAGTGACTTCCATATAACTTGACCATATAGGAACATAAAATTACCTGTAGAAATTTAATTTTACTTATCATAGCACCTCAAATAGGGTTTATGATACTGTATGGAAGTAACAACAAAATCTTTACAATTAATGTGCACCTTTGAGAGTTAAATATTTATTTTTCCAATTCAGAGCATTAAAGTGAAAGAGGCTCATAGGTGCAATGAACAGGTTTATACTCTTAAAAGAGTGGGGGGAAACGGAAATTGTTAATCGCTGTAATAATACTTGTAGAATTTTGTGGGAAGTTCCTTAATTATTATTTGTTTTATTCGTTTTCTTTTTTCCGTAAGTGAGAGTTTTCACTTCTCTGCACCCATGGAGCCTCACCTTCTGTAAAATAATTTAAAATTTAAGCTTATTAATTGTTGGCTTATTCTGGAGTATTTTCTTAATGCAGGGTGAAATACGTATACAGAATGATGACTGCTATCGTTTTGAACAGGTTTGTCTTTTTGTTCAGCTTTGTTGATATTAGTCATTGGCAATTTGTTGTTTTTATTTCTGATTTTCACCTATGAGTTTCAACTGTTCAACTTAAATTAGTTTGAAGTAAAGCTTTATTGGATAGAGTGCAATGCAGAGTGCTTCAATTCCTTTTCTTCTAATATTTGCTGTGCAGAGATGAGATGAGAATAAGGGAGAAAGAATGAGAATTATGAAAAGAAAGGGTGGGTAAAAATATCTAAAGATTTTTTTGTTGGGGGGGGTGTGTGGGGGTGGTGTGGTGGTGTATAGAAAAGGAATGTGGAGAGCGACCATGCACTTCAGTCAGTTTAGTTTGCTAACAGAAGCTTTTACCTAAGGTTTTCTGTAGCCCGATACCTAATATGGAGACAAATATAAGATAAATTGAACTTAATAGCTGTTCGTGGTGGTTCTCATAACATTATCAAAATACTAAACATCCTTTGTAATGATGAGGACTGTTCTAAGTCTGTCTCCATATTGTGTCTGTGTGTTTTGGAATTTTGGATTGATAATGGCAAGCAAACCAATTCATAAAAGATTTCAAAAAAACCTTGAAATTGTTTACTTGGCATATATGGTTTGTATCATATAATTAACTAGGCTGTTGAAAATTCTGGTCTAGAAGATCTTTGTTTTGACAGATCGTAATCCTTTTCTTGGTCCACTTTTCTCCTGATGCAGGCAAAATTTCATATCATTCAAGAACTACTTGGAAAATTGCATTCAACTGTAGCTCATGGTAAGAGAAGTGAATCATACCAATTGCTTATGGGGGAGCTAAATGAGGAGAGGCAGAAGGCACGGCAGGTGATGAAGCAAATGTTTAATAAGTCTTTCGGAGCCACTTTCCTCACTGACACAGGTCAAGAATCTGCATTTGCTTATCATATCCATCAATATGCTGATGTCTACACCAGCAAGCCTGAGAACTTTTTGCTCTATTCACCTGAAGCATGGCTGCATGTGCCCTTTGATATCAAGATCATGCCACATCATGTAAAGGTATGTCTGACTGTTCCTATGGATAATCAATCTTCTTTTACCTGAATGATAATTTGTGTTGAGAACTTTGACATGTCTTAATTCTCTGTGGATAAAGCTCCTCATAGTTGATTGGCTCCATGTGTAAAATTAAAGGATCACATACCACTGGATATGCAGGGTTGTCAAAAATATTTTTGCATAGTTTCTATGTGAAATTTCATCCATAGTAGTGGATCTTATGAGTTGTTTGTCTTTTAAATCTCCTAGTTAATTCTTTTAACTCCCATGCCAGTGATTTGTGATAAATAGTTCACCCAAATTTTGTTGCTAGTGATTCATTTGTTCATGTTAATTATTATTGTGTAAAATTGATGCATGTGTTTTACATAACATTTTTTTACATTTAATTTTCTGATATATAAATGCTGGTTTGTGTTTGTGCTTCTATTTTCCTTCATTTGGCTTTCGATAAGCATGAATAACTCAAAGAACTTACCTTCTTACTAAATTTTAGCCTGTACAGATTCTACAGAAACCAATTAATTATAGAATGCTCATATGAGTTTTTTATTAATTTTGATTTTTTTTATCTACAAATAAAATTTTTATCCCAGTAATGCATATTAATATCTATATAGTAAATTTTATGAAATATTAAGAAAATAATAATTTTTAGCATTATTATATTAATTATTTAATTTTCTATAGTATTGATGATATTAATTATTTTTATTTGAAACACTCACGAGCGTGCAGCCAAGCCTAAAAATGATGAAGATTGTTTGAGAAAAATAATTGGGTTTTATTTTGTGTTTGAAATTGATTTGTTTTGATTAGTGAACGAGCTTGATCGAGTTTTTCACAAGTCAAATTGAAGCCAAGCTCGAGTAGCTTGAATTGTTTTACAGGCTAATGGCAAATTAATCTAGGGAATTGACGTTGAGATGATCAGACAATGGAGGATTTTCAATAGGGATAAGGGTTTGGAATTTGGAGGATTTGGAAGCTGAGTTTTGGAGAATGGGCCATCATGGATGGGCCAAACTTAGACTTTATCAAACAAAATTGGGCCTTAAAGAAGTGGTACCCATAGTTTGGATTGAGGAAGAGGGCCGATGTTTCCATATAAAGATTATAAATTATGATTTCTATAATTTAATTTAACATTGTATTATATAAAAAATAAAAAATGAATATAATAGTTTATTTTAAATATAATAACTATTATATAAAAATATAATATAATGGTAGGAATGAAAAATGGCATGTTTTGCTGGTTTGCCCATTAGATTGGTGGATTTTCTTCATGAAATATTATATATATATTTTTTTTGTCAATTTTAAATTGTTGAATTGCTTTAAATATATTTTTTTGAAAAAGTATTCCAAATATTTTTGCAATATTAATATAAATATTTTGATCTACGGGGTTTATATTATGTATATATTTTTTTAACAATTTTAATTTGTTAAATTACTATAAATATTTTTTTAGAAAAAGTACTGCACATGTTTTTAGGAATATTAATGTTAGTACTTAGATGTAGAATTTTTTTTTTCTTCCATTAATTGTTTTGATTTACAATAAATCATGTCTGCTTTCTTGGATGGTTATTTGCTTTGAAAAACATTATGGATTGTACAATTTAACAAAATTTATCGTTTTTAATACAAATTTCATGCTTTACTGACATAATATCTTGTAGAATTAATAAATTTCATAACATTCTCCTGATTTGAGTTATTTGCTAATGGTTTCCAAAAATTCACGGTAGCGGCAGACAAATATCTAATTTGGGCTGATTCAATCCAGTTTTGATACTTGATATCTGATTTCGGAATTGTTCCAAAACTGTTGTTTAAAACCCTACTCCTATATTTCCATTAATACATCATTCATACTAACCTTGTATGGCCACACATCCATTTAAACATCCTCAACTGCAATATTCATCTTTTGTATATCTTGTCTTTTGTCCAATGCTCACTGCCAACATTTCTATCTTTACTGGGCTTCTAAATTTCCTCAAGAGGATCATTTAATTTTTGATATTGCAGCACGCTTAACATTTAATTATGAGGGGATTATATTCCTCTCATCATCATTTTCTTTGGTAACTGCCTGCTCGCTCTTGTTTTTACTTCTGTATTTCTCTTGTTTTAAATCATTCTTCTGAAATTTGAATGGTTTTCCTAATATTCACCAGTTTTTCATTGCCAAAAATATCACTATTTGAATTGCTTTTGCATATCTCTTAACTCTTTTCTATTTTTTAATTCTGCAAACTTGTTCAATATTGCATGCCTAGGTCTGAAATTTTCTTTTTGTTTGGTTGTCTGTCCACCCTTCCTGTATGTTGCTTTTATGGTCGCCACTCACAAATCTAGACACTCATAATTTCTTTCTCAGTAACTATGATTCCTTCTCCCAAGGGTGAAAGCTAGGGGGTAAATTTAAGTCTGACTTTAGCATTTAACATGTAAGATACCATATCCCTTTGGCAGCTGATACTCTTTTGGGATATTGAATAGTTTCACCTGACCAATAACAATAGGTCAAGCTTGACCAACAATCACACACCCAACCCTGCAGGGTATTCCTCTAAAAAAAAAAACTCAAAGGCAAAATAAAGCTCTTGACAGATTAATACAATATTTACCTTAGCCATAATTGTAAGCTTGTTGAAATCAACTATAAGGATCCTTTTCCTCTATTTTAATGGATTTTGGGCTATATCCAAACAGTCTAGCGATGCTAAATCTTTTCTTAATCGCTTCACTTCTTGCCATCTTTGGTGCTATGTCTTTGTTACTTTTTGAACTTGGATGTGCTAATCTTTCATATTGGCGACCATCTGAGTTGTCCCTTCCTCAACTTATAATTAAAGGACGCCACTTAACATTCTTGCATATTTGGCCAATTATTATTGGCTTTGAGTTGTGGCTAGGGTGTTCATGAGTCAGTCTGTGGCAGGTTGAGCTATTTTGTCACGCTGAACTGATGATGTCAGTTTGTCATAATTCAAACCAGAGTCAATCATCTAAACTGGAAATATGATAATTCAGTTTCACTAGCTAATTCGGTTGTCTGAACTGGTTTAGTCGGTTTTACAGTTTTCTTAATTGAAATTCTTCCTTTGTGTTGCACGATGTAAATCCTTCATGCTTTGAATTAAAAGAAAGATAGAGAGAGAGAGGAAAAAGAAAAAAAAGAAAAAATCTGCCATTCTTCTCTCTATGGCAGAATTGGGAAGAAAAGGAATATGGATATTCTTGTCACTTTGTCTTTTTGCCCTTGTTCTTTCTTCTTATTGTAGAGAGCTTTGTGCAAACTGAGATCAAAGTTGCCACACTGCAAATGAGTTTTGAATGACTGAATGGTTGAAGAACTATCGCAATTGGCAGCAGCAAAAAATGATGATAAACAATAATTAGTTTATTTATGTTACATGTAAATGATGAAACTGCATGTTATTCTTTTTTATTAGGAACAAGTGTTTACAGGGTTTATTTGTTTTCAATATAATGGTTCGGTTGGTTTTTAAAAAAATTAGTATCATTAACTCGAAGGCCAACCCGATAATGTCGGTTGCAAAAATTTCAATCCGTAGCTGAATTCTCTTCTAAGCAATCTGTTAAAATGGGTCAGTGGTAATCGGTTTTGTTGGTGTGAGGGGTTGAGTGGTTTTTTGAATAACCCTAATTGCGGCCCTTTCATTACAAAACCCAAAGCCTAATATGGCAAATTAGGCCACCTGAAACCATATTACATGGTCCATGAACAAGGAAAGCTTCTTAGGAGCTTGCTTGAAGTTGGACCCAAGTTGCAATGCATGGCACAACTTGGCAGCCATTTGAGTTGATTCACTTGTTTCCATTGTTAAACCCTCTTGTTTCCTCATATAAATAACAATGTTTAATGATAGGAGGCTTGTAGTCGAACTGCTCCTAGTTACACAGGCATCAAATTATAATATCATAAATGCATGGGTATGTTTCATCTCACAGACTAGTAGTAGCAACTGCACAATCTGTGTGTGGATTGGCATTAGCGTGGATGTGACATCTGGTGTCCTGCTGATCACTAATTAATGATGACGTCCCAACTGAGCTAGTTTATGCTGTTCTATTTTTGAACATGATTCTCAGTTGAAATATAGAAAAGCTAAGCTGCTTTATAATTAATTTGCTTTTTTTTTTTTTCGTGGTTATATAAAACTTCAATACATGCAGACTTCTAATAGGTAGACATGATTTTTCTGCCTAATTTGACTTTTCTGTATATTCCAAATTCTGGATCTATTGTATTTACTTTGAAATATATGAAGATAATATAACCTGTTCATTTTATTTTCTGTTTGTTTTTTGTTCTTTTTAAAATCGTAACTACAAATGATCTGTTGTTTTGTTTATGATTTTCCCCTGTCAGGTTCCATCAAGCTTGTTCAAGAATCAATAGATTTTAATCCTCAAATAATTTTCAGCCAAGTCTTACAATTCCTCAACTGCTTTTATTTTTTTTATGATGGAACTGAGTCGCCGAGTCGATGTTGTTTCGGTAATGAGGAGGATGTTTCATCTGCTTTCCATGATTCAAGTAGGGGGAAGGCGCAAGCAAGCAAACGGTATTTACTTCATCTGTAGGTCATGACTTATTCTTTAATTATGTATTGAAGCTACAGAGAATTTTGACGAATCAAAAATGCAGTGAGCATCCTCATCTCAATTATTCATATCATGTTATATTTATCTTTTTGAATTTTGCAATTTTTATTCCTGGTCCAGAGGAAATGTCAACGTGGGTGCCATTTACAGTATTGTAGGAGGCATGCTATTATGATGCTCAATAGATTATTTGATTTGGATATGCCCACTAAATCTGAGTCATTGAGAGGGGAAAAATGAGGTTTTAAGGGTTTATTTTGTATCATTTTTGTTTCAAAATTTTTGTTTATCTTGGAAAATGTGTTAGTTGAAACAGTGGAAAAGCATTTTTTTATAGTTATCTTGTTTTGGCAGACCTTTTCTATTTTCCATCATCAAATAATAAAATAAATGTATTTTAATAGAAAGTTTTTCTTTTACATTTGAGGAAAAAAAAGTCAAAATTAAAAATCTATAAATTTTAGAAACTTATCACAGAAGTTTCAGATAAATTTTAGAAACTTACCTGATGTATTAACACGGATATACTGCATGAATACGAGATTGTCCATTATAAGTAGTAGAATAAAAGAGGAATTCTTATGAACAGGAGATCTGAAATCAATTGTGACTTTATAAAACTACATTATGCCCCTTCTTCCAATTTCTGAAAATGACTCCTTTTGAAGGGTTAGATGTGTATTTTTGTCATTTTATGGCATCTGCTAACTGAGCATTTTATTGTTCATACAATCGCGCATTTCGATTTCTTTGTTTGGCTGGCTGAAATTGTGTTGTTTGAAGGGCTGTATTGGTCTTTTAATGATTTATTCTGGATTCGTGCACAGATGAATTAGATTGAATTTACTGCTGTATCTTTAGTTATCTAAGTAGCTCAGTGTGAAAACGTCATTGTATGGATCTATTTTTTGAGATTTTAACGGAAATCATCTATTTTTACTGTTTAGTCTTTTTATCAATTATATTGTTACATTAAAATGCCATTGTTTCAAATGATGAAATAGTCTTTTCATTTCTGTGCCAAAAAAAAAAATTGTCTTTTCATTTGTAAGTGGTTTATAAGTGGGTTCATGTCATAAATATTATTGACTAACGCATTTTTATATGCTTGCCCCTTTAATTTATTATTGGTTATTGAAAGTGACACTGTTTTGTAGGGCTATAAGGTCTTTTATTTTCCAGTGGGCCACGGTCACGTGTATGTTGCTATTCCTTTATCAATGCCTTCAGTAAAAATTAAGTTCAAACATCTTGCATTTTATTATTTGGCAAAAAAAAAAAAAAATCTTACATTTAATCTTATATAAATAACTACTTAAAACGTAATTCTAACTGACTGTACATTTCTTAAATATTCATATTGCGGGCCGAGTTCTTCAATCCTCTTAAAAAAAAAAAAAAAAAGACTCTTAGCAACAACATTAAGAGGGAGAAAAAGATAAAATATATTTTTTAAAGATTTAATCCTTTGTAAAAAAATAACGGCAATTTTTTTCTTTGCAAATTTCTACGGTGCGTTTTGTAATCTTCAAAAACGTTGTTTATTTTTATGCTTTATTTTATTAGTGTAATATTGTTAATCCAAGTACTTTTAAGAGATTATTTTGTTTCGGATAATCAAAAACTAACTAATGCTTTAAATATTATTATATTTGTTCTTTTGTGTCACGCCCCAAATCGAGGGCACGTGACCGGCACTAGGACACGGGAAATGCACATGGCTACCAGTACCCGTAGTAAACCTAACCCAAAACAGATAACTAAAAGCTCAACTAAAAAGGGTTATGGGTCCAAATAAGTTTAACATATCCAAAAGAATTTCAATTTAAAATGATATCAAATTGGCCCAATAACTTGCTTATCTCATAGATGCAGTAAATTACAAAAAGGTTTTGTATAACAATAAATTACAATTCTTCAGGTTCATAACTGCATAATAAACAATGTACAAATACAAATTATAACACTGCGGAATTCTAAAGTTATAATTATAAATATACATCTATTACATGTGTTCTTAATATCCCCTTAATACAAACTACTGCCGAAGGAAAATGGGCAGTTTGCACAAGTACAATTTCTTCACAAGCTCATTTCCTGACCTGAAAATAATAAGATGAACAAGAATGAGCGTTCGACTCAGTGAATGATACCAGCTAATATATTAAACTGGTATCCTACAAATGGACTCTAATGCACATGTTATGTATTATATCACAGAGAAAGACAATTCATATCATCAAACAAGAACGAGATACGATCCATAGTACCACTCTAATCTCAATATGGGGAGCCGATCCCCCTATCCTGACTCTTTGAATCCAATAATCTGTCTCTTATATCCAAGGAGCCTGGCCGTCACTGATCTGTACCACGCAGCCCTGACCCAACTGACAGCGGCCCTGGAGATGAGCAGGCCCGGCCAGCATCCATCAGTCATAACTCATCTTCTGAATCTCAGCAAAATCATAATCATAATAGTATCCATATCCATATCCATCTCTAAAGTCCCTAAGTGGTACTACATCCTCCCGACCTCCATTCGTCAGTCACAACCACAATATAGCACAAAATACAGAATATTAGTTTATCATTCCATTCACAGTCAAATGTTACATGCTTATATATGCAGTAGTAGTGCATAGTATACATATATATACACACAGCAATGCATATGAAATGAAAACAGGATAATATATTAGTGAGTATTACTCACTTAGTTGATGACACGTCCGACTAACTTCTCTCGGAAGTGCGACCTTTGACGACAGAAGCCAGAGACATTGACTCTGAATAACAAATGATATCATTAGAACAAGAGCGACTCACTTATCAAGACACGGGTGACAGACTATTGAGATCCTTGTTGAAATTACAGCAACATCTCATTTAGCTAGAATATTACTCAAAATCAACAAAAATATAACACTTCTAAAATAACTTCAACAGTCCACACAACCTAATACACTCCAGAGACCCCTCCTGGTCCTCCCAACTCACAATCATCATCACAACTCAATAAGCAATTCCAACTTATCAATTCATTAAGTACTAACTAAAATATAATAAATATAACTCAAGAATAATTGAAATTCAAGGGATCTGAGTTTACCCTTACAAAATTAGATCGTACGAACGTCGAGGATCACACCAAAATGATGAGATGGAGCTGCTAAGTTGAGGTTGCCGGAGCGTCGCCGGAACCCCATCGGTGCCACCATCGTCCGGCCACGCGCCACCGTGGATGGTGGTCTTAGATGTCAAAACTTATACCAAACCACTCGTCACGATATCAGGACAACAGACATACCCTTCACTCTCCCTCACTCGCCGTCGATCGTCGAAAATTAAGCTTCAAAGTTTCAGCATCGCATCCTCCGATCTCTTTCTCCAGTCAATGAAATTTTGCAAACTTCGTATCAAATTGAAGCTGGTGAAGAGAGGATTCCAACGCATCTTGAATTACTTGAATCGGAGCTCGGATGAGAGAGATATGGCCGTTTGAATTTTCAGTCATTGGAGTTCGCTGGAATTCGCCACAGTCAACTTTGGGACGCGCATCCAGCGCTGTCCGGTGTCTGATCGAAGTGATTTTAATCCCGTTGGCTTCGTCTAGATGTTAGCTTTCCAACTCAACTGGCACTGTATCAATCCGAGGTAGGATGACAAAGTTATAGCCTGAAAACCACCAGCTACTCCTTTTTCTCTCTCTCTTCTTCTCTCTCCTTCTTCCTCCTCTGCCACTTCTCCTTTCCTTTATTTCTTTTGTTTCTTCTTTATTTCCCACGTTGCTAACATATATATATATATATATATATATATATATATATAATAATAATAATAATAATAATAATAATAATAATCATAATTTACAACATCATTGAAAATAATAATAATAATACTAATAATCATCATAATAATAATGATAATAATAATAATTTACAGCATAAATATATATATATATATAATAATAATATTATTATGAACGGTAATAATAGTTCAATTAATAAAATTTATTCGTAATAGTAAATATATTTATAACGGAAATACAAACTTTCGATAAAGATATTAAACTTATAATATTAATTAATACCTTTATTAATACTTAAAATACAATTCCTCCAAAAACCCACATTAACATTTTCATAATAATATATATATATAATATTGTAATATAATTTCTATTACTAACACAATTTCAAATGATCTATAAAAATATACATTTAATAAAATATAACTTTAATATTTATTTAATTAAATAAATAAAATAATAAAATATTATCATTCCGTACAAAATAGAATTTTTGAAAAATAATTAAAAATTCAGAGTATTTCATTTTGATTCTATATTTTAATAGTCAGATAAAATTAATCAATAGTTTATTGATAAAAATATGATGCATTAATAGTAAAATATATTAAATAATGATATATTTGTAAATTAGTAAATTAACTACCCTTTAAAAGAGAAAAAAAATCTATAATTTAAGACAGATTAAAAAAAAAAAGTGAATCTATTTTTTCCGGACGGAGGGAATATAATTTTTGAAAGTTAAATAAATTTAATTATTAAATCAAAATGATGAATCTTAATTTATGGCATTTTAATTTTCTAAAAATGTTCTATATCTTCTCTAGGAAGAAAAATTCTTAGATTTAATTTACTACATTTATAAATTAAATTAATTACACCTTGATATTGATATGTAGCATTATTTATTAAATGTATTTACATTGGTTAGCTTATTTATTACCATTAATCATTCATGATTAAATACTAGTTAATACAAATAATATATTTAATAAATAATATTATATGTTAATGTGTAATTTGTTGAATATATAGATGACATAACAAACTAAGTTTATCTGAGCATTTTTTCTCTAGGAAATATAACTTAAAAGGTGCAAATAATTTATTTCTTAAATACTAAGAGTCAAAACAAATTAAATCACCATCGTATTTCTCTTCCTTCTCCGAACACACCGTTTTACAATGTGTCTCTCTGTGATTCGTGGGGTACTTTTTTGCCTGCTTCTCCTATGTTCTTTAGCATAGAAAAGGAAAAAGTTCCTGCAATTCACTTCCTTTGCCATTTTCTTTGAATAGACTTTGTGTATTTTTCTTCAATTCACGCAAAAATTAATGCCAATTTTTTTTTTTTGTTGCAGATTTCTCTGGTGCATTTCGCAATATTTGAAAATGTTTTTTATTTTTGTGCTTTATTTATTTTTATTATGTAAATTGTTTAAACAAATTATTTTTTAAGACACTATTTTATTTCGGATGATTAAACTAAATTATGCTTTGAATATTATTATATTTATTTTTTTTAACTCTATATTTTAATAACAAAATCAAAATGAAAATATATTAGCTACAATTCATTTATAAAATTTAACTAACTTCATTAAAAATAAAATTCTACCTGTAGGAGGTAGAATTTTATTTTTTATTAAGTTATTATATATATATATATATATATATATATATATATATATATATATATATATATATATATATATATAAGCACAAGGAAATCATATTAATTTTTTTTTATTAATTATACATTAACAAGTAATCAATTAGACAAATTTTTGTAGGTAAAATAATGTTTCAAAGGTAAATTATTTTTGTTCAAGTATTTTTTCCTCTAATGTAGTGAGATAAATTTCACAATATCGTTAACTACCATCGTATATCTAATGCACTGAAATAATAAAATATAGTTACAAACTAATTTGTAGTGGTCTAATCCATTCATAATTTTTATAAAAAAATTCAAAAAATGTTAATTAGTGTAATTGAAAATTTTACTTACTATTCACTAATAAATTTTTTATTGACAATAAGAATTGAAATGTATTTGGTGATTAAAAGGATTATATAAGGTTGATTTTAAAATATTACTCATTTTTATGTTGATATCCATCTTATACTATAACAATTCATTTTCTTTGTATGTTTTTTATATTTCTAAAATAATTTATTTATTTCTATATTTCTAAAATAATTTATTTATTTCATTGCACTTTGTGAGCTAAACTAAGTTTAGTTTACTATCATATTGAAATTTAAATGTATTGATTTAAGATTCAGTAATATAATTTTTCATATGTAATTTTTCATTTCAATATATATCATTTTTCATTTGGCAAAAAAAATCTATATCATATATATATAATAAAAAAAATACTAATTATCAAGAAAATTTATATTGTTATTACGCTTTTCTTTTCAATATAACATTGATAAACAAAGCATATTTAGAATTTAATTATAAATACTGATCTTTTACAATATATATAATTTTCTAAAAATCTAAATAGTGTACTTTTATAGTATGCATTAAATATTAGTTGCAGAGAATGCAGATGATTATTAAAACAAATAAATGCAGAATTTTTCGATGAAATATGAGCGTAGAAAAATTTAAATTTAAACGGAGTTTGAGTTAAGAAAAATGCATATAATTGAGTAAGGGATAATGTACAAAGAAGAGCTTATTGAAAAAGAAAAATAATTGAGTGCTTAAATTTTTAGAGAGAGCTGGGAAAAAAACTAGTAAAAAGAAAGTTGTTAATTTGTTGCGTACTCTAGAGTTAATTTCATTAGTTGTCTTCTAATTTTTGGTGCACTGCCATTATTGTCCTCCAACTCAATTTGTGTGTTTAAAAATCCTTGAACTTCAATGGTTGCTCCCTTAAAAGTACTTCCGTCAATATTTCTTCTAAAATTAACAGTTAACTACAATATACATGACACGTGGATAAAATTTTGATTTTTTAAATTTAAGAAATCCACGTAAGCAATAGGAGCCTTCACATCACGCTTTGGCTTTCTCGTTTCCTCTTTATTTCTTTATAACAGTCATGACCCCTGTTGATTTTTGGTCTCGAAATCAGAAGCCAAAATTTCTTTCTTCCTTTATTACTAAAATTATTGAATCGAACAGGCCAAGGATGGATTCTCAAGATCCTGATATCATTGCATACTACCTAAGTTCATATGGCCAACCCATCTGTGAATGTGGAGAATAAGTTCCTTTAAGAACCTATTGGATAGAGGTAAACATAGAGAGGCATTTTTTTGGCTGTCCACATTAGGGGGTGAGTGATATATTGTTGTTTCTTCTTATACATTTTGTTTATGGGTTGGGATTTGAATATGCTAATTTGAGATTTTTTCATTTCTGTTTGGTTTGTGTTTTGAGTTTGCTAATTTGCGTTTTAATTTCTAGTTGATTTATGTTTTATGAAACAATAGACTCTAAGAGGCAAGTGTAAATTTTTTGTGTGGGTGGATCCTAACTTTCCAAAGTGGGCGAAGAATGTAATAAACTTTCTTTTGAGGAGGACAGAGAGATGGGAGAAAAAGAAGAAGGAAATTATGAAAAGGCAGAGGGTTATGTCTTTGGGCAAAGGTTTTGTGTGGACTATTGTTGTACTCACCATTAGAGTCCTTATGTTTACTTCATTCATGGGTTTGAAGAAAAAATGAGCAAGGAATTTGGAGAGTATTGGTTTAATTTTGTTTAGGGTGTAGGGTGTAGCTTAGCAAATGCATGTACGTTTGAGATCTTTTTGTATGAACTACATGTAAATGAACCCACTGAATGAAATCGATGTTTGTTAATGAAATGATATGGAATCTATTTCTCCTTTTTTGTCCTAATTGATTTCCAGTTTTATGTATTGTATATGCTTTGTGGATATGTGAATACATTTGTTGAAGATGAAGATGCGAATACCTAAGTCTAACTACACTATAATTTAGCAAATGAATACTAACATGCACACAATACAGTGACATAGTATATACAAGCATACCACAAGCACAAGCACAAATGCATAATAAGCACAATCACATATTATAAGCACATAACATCAATTCCATACCACAAGTAATTACTTATAGAAACAAAAGCAGAAGCACATAACTGTCTAATACATTCTATTTAGTCATGATTTGTATAACTAGGACCATCATAACATGCATAAATAATACATATTTAACTTCAAATTGAAATTTTAAATTAAGTATTCCATTGATCATCCAAAAATGCACTTACATTGTTTCAACAAATATACATAACATGCATAGCAGTTACACTTATGTCACTATGGCCTACCAAAATATGTAGATCATGTTCTTATATCTGATATGCCATTTCTAATAAATCAGTATGGTCTTTCCAAAATAATATGGATGTATGTTCAAATCACAATAGTAGTTGTGTTAAATCCCAGCACCTCCACTTGCTCTTGTTGTCCTTGATTTGGGTGATCTAAAATACACATCTCAAAATCTATCTGTATCTTCTTGTGCTGGGATTTGCCTCTCCTGACTTTGCAAATCTTGGCTTAGCTATGTCAAACTGCTATGTTGACTGTCCATTTACTGTGTGCAAAAAAGTAAAATTAAAAATTATTTTAAATTAATTTAACATTTCACAAAGCTTATAGCCAACACATATAATATTAATGTAGAACCTGAACTAATCCTTCTTGAGAATATATAGGTGCTTGAGGTGGATGAGGTGAAGTTGTTTGGTTCTAGCTCCTCCACTCATTTGGTAGAAGGGCCTATAAACAATATTGGTATTCACATCAGTTAATTAATAGCTTGAATTCAAAAGTATTAAATTAATTACTATATTAGTAGTTTATATTAATACCTCAGCCCCAATGTGGTTTAAATTAATTGTAGTTCTCCTTGGTCTTACTGTGGGGTCAATTTTTGTACTTTTCCTAGCTATTGCACTTGCTTTTGGTCTAGCCTACACAGTAAAAGTCACAATAGACAAATTATAAAAGTTATAATAATACAAGTGGAGACGAAGCAAAATAGGAAATGACATATTACCCCTTGCGTACTTGATTTTGTGTTACCTTTCCCATCTTGCACCCATTCTTATTGTGCTTTACCTGTTTACACTGACTGCATCTCATTTTTGTAACACCTTTCCTTGACATCTTAATTGTAATCCCTTCACCCCCTTTTGTAGGTTGCACCATAGCTAGTTCCCTTCCCCTTTTTGCAACAGCTGCCTTTTCTACTTCTTCAAGCTATGATCTCTTCTTTGTTGGTTTTCTCCCTCTTTTTTTCAAAACCACTAATAAGGGAATTATCACATATTTACCACTGGCTTTTGGCCTCATTGATTGCCCATTCAAAGGTTCAATTGTGTGATTATAGACCCTCAATGTTGTCTACAAATGGTAGAGTGGATCAACATAACTTTTAAGCTATTCATTATTCATAAAGATGACAACTAAACCATGTTGACAAGGGATGTTGGTGAGGCCCATCTCCTATAACTGCAAGTCTTTGCTATTAAATCCATAACAAAACGGTGTCCTTTGCCAAACACTTGCACTCTTGAGTGAGCCAGCAAACATTGGGAAGTAATCACTTGAGGCTTCTTTGATTTTGTTCAATTTTTTTCTGAATTTTGGGACACAAATCTGTCCCACCTTGATGCAACTTCTTTTACCCTTTTTTCTTATTAGCAACCCTTCTTATGAGCTGGTTTCTAATAATCTCTAGCATGGTTATGATTAGCTTAGTTCTACCTGATAATATGTACCTGGTAAAATGGTTACAAAGATTCTTTAGTAACATGTCACATCTAGTTTCAGCCTTGAATAAAGCCCTGCACCAGTTTTCACATGGCCTTTCCCTTGACCATTCTCTACATTCTAGTGACTTCTTTTCCACATCATTTAAACACTCTTCTAACCAACTCATGTAGCTTGATCTTGCATAGTTCCATAAGAGATCTTCATATACTTTGCCCTTAAACAATGACTATATATTTGTCCACATATGCCTCACACACATTTTGTGTTCTGAATTAGGGAACATTTCCCTTATAACACTCAACAAATCCTACATAATGAAAAACTAATATCAATTTACTTATTAACAAATTAATTAACATTTAAAAAATGCATAAACTTACCTTCTGTCTATCACTTATGAAGGTATAAGGATGTGAATTGTAGATCTGCAAATCATCCTTTAATTTGGTTAAGAACCATTCCCAATATTCCTTATTCTCCTTCATCACCACTGCCCAAGCAATAGGATAGATGCTGTCATTGGGATCAATCCCTACAGTAGCCAAGAATTGTCCACTATAAGTCCCCTTTAGCCATTAACCATCGAAGCAAACTAGTGGCCTGCAACCTTCCTTGAATCCCTCTCTCAAGGCTGCTAGGCATATGTACATGCCATCAAACATCCATTTTTCTTCTTCAAACTCAATAGTTGAACTAGGATTAGCTCTTAGTATTTCAAGCTTATAATTGTGAACCCTTAATTTTACACCCTCAACATCCAACCGCAGCCTTAGCACTTGCTGAATTTAACTCATTATACAGAGCTATTACGGTGGTCCCGCTAACCGGTTAAGCTATTTCTAGCCCTACCCCTCATGGTCTTTTTACATTTTCATTGCCTAAACTACCCTCAACCCCATTTGCCTATAAATAGGTTCCCCATTTCCTCATTTCTACACACCTCTTGAATTTGAGTAGATTGCTATTGTCAAATTCCTCTCTTCTTCTCCCTCCAATCACTCTCTAATTAAATAATTAATCTTTTTAATTAATTAATTATCTCATCCTAACCAAGTTAATTAATCTTTTTAATTAACTAAATTTTTTAATTAATCACTCTTTTTTCAAAAATCATTCCCTTTTCAAAAATCAAATTAATCATTTTTCTTAATTCACTTTTCATCCAAATTAATTACTTAATCTTTTTAATTAATTAATCCATCCATCCCTTTCATCATATTAATTAATTAATCATTTTAATTAATTAATTAATCTTCTAATCTATCTAATCACTCGGTCCCGATAAAACAGAACTTCAGAGATAGCGAAAGCATTCCACCCCGCGACGAATCCCTAATCATTTCGGTGGTGTAACGAGCAATCAATACTGTTGGACCCACGCAAGGCTCTTTGTCTCATATGTGGTTAGGTATATCGATGCTCTTGTGGAATGGGGACCCTTAAATCAAACCACCCTTCACCCTTATGCATATAGTTGCCCTAGCCTTTGACCTTAGGTTCCATGTACCGTAATAATCAATACTCTTGCATGTTTATGAAACCTTTTTCATCATGCATCACGCCATGATTATGCATACACAACATGAGAAGCTCAAACAAGGTCAACCCTCAAACACCTCAAAGACCCAAACCAGTGGTTTGTTACCCCAAAATACCTCACATACTCACCCTGTCAACATATAAACCTGGTGACCAAACACGTGGAGGGAATCCTTTTCTCGACACACCTTCACATTCATGCCATTTTTCTTCACAATTCTATTTTCTTACCCCTTTTTTTTCTGTTTATTTTCTGTTTCAAGGTACCAATGGCTAATACCTTCAACTTCGATCAAGATGCCATGAGTATTTTCTTCACCAGCCTCCTCAAGAAACAAGAGGAAACTTTTCAAGCTGCACTTACCACTGCTCTTCAGACCTAAGCTGAAACTTTCACCAATGCTCTCAATGCTCAGTCTGCTACCTTTACTGATGCCCTCGACTCCCAACACCAGTCCATCATCAATGAGGTTAAGGAAATGACCAATGCCACTGTCACTCCCTCTCCTGCTCTTGTTAAGCTTGCATCTGCCCAAGCTGGGACTATCCATGCCCCTACTTTTACTCCTCCCATTATCGATCTCACCGATAAAGGGAAAGCACTTGAGATTCTAACCTCTCTTACCATGGACTTAAACACAACCACTCCCTCTCCCATTATGAATCATTTTCAAAGTGGAGATTTCTTTAGCTTTCCCAAAGCTAAGAAATTGATGGAGAAAGTTGAGGTCATGGAAAAAATGCTCAAGAACGTCAAAAAGCATGAGGACATAATAAATGTCGACTCCTTAGCTCTCTTCCCAAATGCACGAGTTCCACCAAAATTCAAAATGCCGATCATAGACAAGTTTAATGGTGCCACATGTCCCAAAATTCATCTCAAGATGTATGTGGATGCCATGAGACCTTTCGGTGTGGACGATGAGCTCCTTGCTCAGTTATTCCAACAAACCTTGACTGGAGCAGCTATTAAGTGGTTACTAGATCTCGACAAAAATCACAAGAAGACTTGGGATGACATATGTAATGCATTTGTCAAGCAATACCACTACAATATCGAGGTGGATGTCACCCGACGAGATTTGGAAACCACCAAACAAGGGCCAAGAGAATCCTTCATCGCGTTCCTTATAAGGTGGAGGACAAAAGTGGCTCAAATGGTGAACTGTCCATCTGAAATAGAGCAAATTGACATCATTTTCAAGAACCTCCTCCCCCAATACCAGATGCATTTGCAAACACAGTACCTCTCTAACTTTAAAGCTCTCATTGCCACTGCTACCATGATTAAGGATTTGATTCAATCAAGACGAATCAAAGATGAATCCTTTAGGTATCATAAGAACAACAACTACACCACCAACACCACCCAAAGAGAGGGAGAGATAAATATTGTGTCCTATCACCAGCAAATGAATTTGAAAACAAGGAAGACTTTCTTTGAGCTGGGCATGCCCCTCAGCCTCGTTTACAAGAAAGCTTTAGATGCTAACATGGTTAAGCCCTTAGAACCACGACCTCCTCTAAACCCCTTGCCCAAGGGTTATAATGCTAATGAGTACTGTGACTATCATCAAGGACCAAGGCATAAAACTGATGCATGCCAGGCTCTGAAGCATAAAATCCAAGACCTCATCGATAGTGGAGACATCATTGCTCCCAAATCCAAAGTCTAACACCACCACCAATCCTTTACTGAACCACTGAGACCATCTCAAGCTTCACCTGATAATTGGCACTTTGAGAAGAATTTCGCCTTGTTGTGTGCCTATCCAAGTCCTTCGAGTCCATGTCCGAGTCATTTGAGTCCTTGTCTAAGTCACCTACGCCAGGGTTTGTGTCTGTTTATGTCTCTCTTTGAATTTGAGTTTATCAAGTCTTGTCATTTTGAGTCTATATTTTGCCTTTCAGCTTATCCTTTAATGTACTCGTAATGCGACTCTTTTTTTAGTAATAAAAGTTTGAATCTTTTAATTTTTTTTAATTTTTTCTGATTCATCTTTAAATGGGACATCATAAAAAAATGAAAACAAAAAAAATGAAAAAATACAAAAAAATGAAAAAGGCAAAAGGATCAACTAATTATGGCATAGAGGAAAAAATAAAAAAAAATCATACATTGTATCTGCATGATAGTAGTGAAAAAGATCATGAGCTATTATGCACAAAGACAAGGAAATGATATGGATACTCCAAGCATCACAGTTTATAAGATCTTGACCTACAAGAAGCTTGGTGAGAAGAAGCTGCGGAGAACGAAGACAAAGTGGGAAGATCCTATCCGACAGAGGCACTATCTTCACGGACGTGAATGGAAGTGAATTCTCCCATCTTGGCAACCTGGATCAGCTGAAAAGATACATTATCCGAAGATGACATCTGTATTTCATTTTTATTTCTCATGCATATGTAATCAGAACTACGTGGACCTGATTCTCCCTAAAAGAAATAACCAACAGAAAAGTGATGTAAGGGATACGTAGGCAGCCCGATTTGGATGCGGTCCAAATCATAATACAAAATATTTTATTTGTATCGCATTCTCATTTTCTTTATGCCTAGTACATCATTCACTTGATTCTTTTGCCTAAACAAAAAAAAAAAAAAAAAAAAAAGAAGAGAATGCTCGCTAAGTTGAAAACCTAAAAGGGCGGTTTAGGCAGAAATTAGAGCAAAAAAAATAAAAGATGTCTCATTTAGTGATGATTAAATCTTACAAAATACAAACCCTTCATAAAGGATAGCCCTTTCATTATTGTCTATTACTTATCCTGTTTTGTGTAGTCCTGTCAACCTATAATTACTTCAAAAAAAAAAGAAAAAAAAAGGTTATGTTTGAAGTCATGGTCTAGCTAGTCTTCCTCTACCTCTTGAGATGCAAATCTCTCGTGTCTTCATCAAAGTCAAAGTCTATCATAATCTTCTTTTTTCAAATCACTACTGCAATCTATGATGTTGCACTTCTAGTAGATCCTCGAGTCTCCTTCAAAGATTGAGTCACCCCTTTATCTATGCTACAGTCCTCTTGCTACCAATGGCTCCTCATATAGCCTCTCATTCCTCAACTACTTCATCCTCTATTCCTCTCAGCAGGACAGCCTAGTATTCTTTCTCAATTGGCTAAACCACCTTTATCAACTGCCTAGTATACCTCTCTGTGGTCCCAAGTAAAATCCCAAAATAAAAAGTATGATAACTCCTCAGCCAGTCATCACCTGATAACTCTAGCAGTGGAAGATATGATATGCACAAACTCCAAGAAAGAAAAGTTAGGGGCACGTCCTGAATCTGTCCCATCTGCCTCAAGACCCTTACTCCCTAGTGGAAAGTCATTCAAACCAAGCCTAACAGGCAAACCACTCGACACCCATGGCTCCCAGTCATAAGAGATAAAATCCTCTACAATTGGTAGTGCTAAAAATGTGTCTTCCGGGGGCAAGTTGTAAGCAATCATCCTATCTGATCTCTGACCGAGTATCAATAAAGCATGAGCAAACTAAAAAGCAGGGGCCACCACCTGAAAATGATCCATCAACCATGCTTTCGAGATAACCCAAAACCTGAAACAGACATCCACAAAGCACCCAAAGCAGAAAGGGTAAGAATAGATAAATTTTTATCACCGGAGAATAACTAGCAAGACAGTTCATCTCTCTAAATCTTTAATAAAGCAATTGAGGCTCATCAGTGTCTTTGCCAGCACAGCTCCAGCCATAAAATGCCTCTGTTCTATCTGCCACTACGGCATCACCCTAATCAACAGACTCGTAACTGACACTCAAACAGAAAATTAAGGCCCTAATGTTGAGCCTCTGCACCCCTCATATCTCCCTATTCACCGGAATCATGGAACTTTTCAATCATAGTGGTCAAATTCACTTAACTATCATCTGGCTTGCAACATCTTGAGGCAAATCAAAAACTCTAAAAAATTCAAAAAATGCCAGACTTTGAACTTTAGCACCACTAGAGTTGCCTTTGAGTCACAGCCAAGCCATATTCCCTATCTATTTGGAATAGGCACAGCTCCTTCTTGGCAGCACCAAAATAGAAACCACGGGCCACCAGATTATGAAATCTGAAGCAACCCCTTGAACTCTTCATAATGCCACCATGGCAATTTTTCCATACCAACCCAAGTTGAATTCCTCAGCTTTATCGAGTTTCTTAGTCCACACATGCATGTCTCCACCCTCATGCATTCATGCAATCATCCATTACAGGCATCATCACAAATCATGCATGGCATAGAAATTAAATAAAAGGTCTATGAATTCTGAAACATGCATGCATCATCTGTGCACTAGTACCTATGCAATCATCTGCAATCATGCACCATCATGCATAAGCTGAGCTAATAGCCTCACCGACATCTCCTAAAGCTAACCAATACTTCCTCCAAGCTTACTAACACCTCCTAAAACTGACCAATGTCTTTTTGAAGCTAAATGATACCTTTTCAGATCTAATCAATCAAGTGTGACTTCCAAAGTCCCCTTACTCCCAGTAAAGTTCCTTTGAGCCTTTTGAAAGGTCCAACCCCTCATATTTAGAAGCCTAAGTTTCTTTGGCGCAACCAAAATCTTGTCAGGATCTCTTGAGCTGACTGGCCATAGGTCGAGGCTCTTCCTTTACCAAAATCTTACCAAAATTTTTTGAGCTGACTTGCCATAAGCTGAGGCTTTTCCTCAGAATCTCGCGAGCTGACTCACCATAGGTTGAGGCTCTTTTTTCACTAAATTATCTTGTCCAAAATCTTCTTTATCACTAACATCAAGGCCAAACAGATAGCTTTGATTGAGATTTACCCCAAATCATCTTTACCTCTAGCATTAAGGCCAAACAGATAGCCTTGATTAAGATTTACCCTAAATTGCCTTTACCTCTAGCATTAAGGCCAAACAGATAGCTTTGATTGAGATTTACTCAATCTTCTTTACATTAAGGCCAAATAGATAGCCTTCATTGATATTTACCCAAATCTTCTTTACCTCCAACATTAAGGCTGGACAGATAGCTTTGATTGAAATTTACCCTAGATCATCTTTACCTCCAACATTAAGGCTGCATAGATAGCCTTGATTCACTTCAAACCTTCTCTATCTCTAACATTAAGGTCGGACAAATAGCCTTGATTCACTCCAGACCTTTTCTATCTTCAACATTAAGGCTGGACATATAGCCTTGATTCACTTCAGACCTTCTCTATCTTTAACATTAAGGCCGAACATATAGCCTTGATTGAAATTCACCAAACCTTCTCTATCTTCAACATTAAGGCCGAACGGATAGCCTTGATTGAAATTCACCAAACTTTCTCTACCTCCAATATTAAGGATGGACATATAGCTTTGATTGAGATTCGCCTCAAACATTCTTCATCTCCAACATTAGGGCCGAACAGATAGTCTTAATTAAAATTCACCGAGACCATTTTCGTAACCAACGTCAAGGCCAAATAGATAGCTATTGATAAAGTTTCATTTATGCTAGAGGTCCTCCTCCCAAAGGACATGACAAGAATACACAAGCCTAGAGTCTGACATGGCACCTCTTCCCAATGTTCACTATCATCAGAATCACCTTTTATTCAAAGCCAATTCTGATGAGGGAGCAACTGTGAACCCTTAATTTTACACCATTAGCATCCAACCGCAGCCTTAGCACTTGCTGAATTTAACTCATTGCGTGGAGCTATTATGGTGGTCCTGCTAATCGGTTAGCAGGCAAAGGTTTAGGGGCAACGCCCCCGAAAGAAAATTTTTTAGACTTCATTTATATTACCACCAGGCATCCAAATTTCTCAAACTCCATACTAACAACCAATCTCTAAATAAAAAAAAAAGAACTACCTTGAAAAATGTGCCAGCACCACGTGGCGTGCAGCACCGCGTTAGTGCTGTGTGGCGCCGCATGCCCTTTGTGTGGAATGGCGTAAATGTCTGATGCAGTGCCGCACAGGCTTGGTGCGGCGCCGCACCAGGCTCTGTGAGCCTTGGTCCCTGTGGGCCCCACCTGTGTAGAAAATGACCCTTTTACCCCTTTCAGTCCAATTTTTAGCTATTTCTAGCCTTACCCCTCATGGTCTTTTTACATTTTCATTACCTAAACTACCCTCAACCCCATTTGCCTATAAATAGGCTCCCCATTTCCTCATTTCTATTAACCTCTTGAATTTGAGTAGATTGTTATCCTCAAATTCCTCTCTTCTTCTCTCTCCAATCACTCTCTAATTAATTAATTAATCTTTTTAATTAATTAATTACCTCACCCTAACCAAGTTAATTAATCTTTTTAATTAACTAAATTTTTTAATTAATCACTCTTTTTTCAAAAGTCATTCCTTTTTCAAAAATCAAATTAATCATTTTTCTCAATTCACTTTTCATCCAAATTAATTACTTAATCTTTTTAATTAATTAATCCATCCATCCCTTTCATCATATTAATTAATTAATCATTTTAATTAATTAATTAATCTTCCAATCTATTTAATCACCCGGTCTCGATAAAACGGAACTTCAGTTCGATAAAATCCTTCACCCACCAAAAGTCAAGGTATCAGCCTTTTTCCTCACTTTCAACACACCCAAACCAAAATCAATATGATTAACTCCTAAACCCCTCCATTTAACCGTGGAAAGAACTACGTGGGTTTTGATCCCCATTCAATGGGGTACGTAGGCATGTTTGGAATCTAAATCCAAACCTCAAATCCAAATCCCAATCAATCCTCTTTTCCCTTTTTTTTTTAAAAATTAATTTGTAAATATTTTATTTTCACCATACATTCATGTTTTGCTATATTCATGCATTTTTTTTAAATCATCTTATAAATGTCATTCATGAAATCTAATTTTCAAGTCAAATTAAACTTAAGAACCAAATTTTGATTATTTAAAACCAAAAACTTAGTCCCTGAGCTCAACCTGATTCAAGGCTAGTGATTTTATCCATGGGCAAATTAAATTAAAAATTGATGAATTGGAGTCAAATGGGTTTTTCTTTAATTTTTCCATTTAAAAATAAATTAGGGTGGCGACTCCCAAAAATTATTTTTCAAAATCAACCAAATCCGAACCCGAGGGTTCCATTGTGAGTCTAAACTCGAATGAGCATTCCGGTTTCCTCTAGTGGACCGGGCCGGTGCTTGGGCGAAACCTCACAATAATTATACAGTTTAGCGTACTGCTCTACCTCATCTCCATTAATATTCTTCAATACAATATCTCTTGCCCTCCAAGCCTTCATTTAGGATATTAAATACCTTGTATCTTTTTGAACCCTTGCCATGAAAGCTATGAATAGCCAATTAGGGTTATCTCTTATCTCATCTATATAATGAGATGCCAACCACTTTGCAGTTATGTGAAAGCTCTTGTACACATATCCACATGTGTGTTTTAGGTTTACAGCCTTTATTTAGAATGTAGTGTCACCAAGGTCTTTATTATCAGCTAGGGAACCTGAAATTCTCTAACTACAATTGTTATTCTTGCATTTAGCTACAACCCTTGTCTTGTCATTTTTAGGAAACCATATCTTAAATCTATTTTTTATTCCACACTTCCTTCAACTCAAACCTATCCTAAAACAACATGCTAACTTGAAATACAGGATCATCTATGTCCCTGCATGCCACAAACTCTAGATATTTTGGCTTTCCTTCACCCTCAGAGTCTGACTCAGTATGCAGCTTATCACTTGCTACATAATTTAAATGTTGTTCCAATTGCTCATCTACTAATACCTCATCAGCAAGTGGTTGGACAGATGTTGTAGTCCCCCTAGGCCTCCCTTTCTTCTTTAAAGAAGTAGTTGCTATATTTTCCTCTATTGATGTATTGGTTAAATTCTCATTCAATGCTTTAGCAAGGTCATCATCACCATCAATGAGGTCATAATTAGGATCATGGAGGTTTGCATCTGCATCTATCCCATTTTTTATACCCTAAGCATTAGCATCTTGTGTTGCATTTACATCTTCATTTGTTGCATTATCTTGATTATATATACTTGCATCATCTGCATGAACATTTTCATGAGGACCTACATTTGCATTAGGTAACCTAACATTGTTAACTGCACTTATACTAGCATTTTGTAATCCAACATCTTTACTAGCACTTGGAGTTGTATCATGTAGTCCAACATCATCAAAATTGAAGTCATTCATCCATCTCAATGCTACTTCAGAAGCAGATGTAAATGCACAGCTTACCTCAGAAGTCAACAATGGAAGTAAATTCTAATGTACTTTTGAGTACCTTGGTTTTGACTTTACAAGAGTTGCTAGGTTTGCAACATTATTACCATCATCATCACTTAGCTTTTCAATAACCACACCTCCTTTCATTGGTGTGTTTCCAATGTCATCCACCTGATCATTAGTTAGATGCTCCATATAGAGATCAATCTCACCTGCATTAGATACTGTTAATGCAAATTTCATATGATTTTGCATTGTTTCCATTCAATTTTAACCCATCTTTGTAATCCCTACCAAGCAGCATCTGCCAATACCTTAAATTGCCTTGCACCCTAATCTTAGACAAAATATCATCAATTTCAAGTGTGTCAAACTTGTCTAGATCAATATCCCAAATGTAGTGAACCTCCTCATTATGATATGCCCATTCACCCTTAACCCAATTGTAGTGTATCTTTATAGTAAATGATCCATTTGTTACAAAATCAGGTAATTTGATTAATTTAGCTATCAAAATTTGTAAGAATTATGATGATTTCCTTTCATAAGTATTCAAGTGACAAACTCTATGGCCTAGAATATTATGATGTTCTTATCACTATTCCCTAGTATTAATATTCTACCATTTTCAACAGTAAAGATTACACAAATGCATTGACTACAATGAAAGAGACAAATAAAGTTCTCCATACATACTTGGATTTCAATTCCTCATTAGCAGTGGCTTAGTCTGGTCCACCCTTAATGAGTTGTCTTTAAGATAACTTTTTTACTTTTTAAGTTTTACTAACCCTAGTAAACAAAAATTTTAGGAGTAAAAATCTCACAATGAGTGGTGCGAAATTATCCTACTGTGAGGCCTCAAATTTGCACCCTTAGGATTTGACTGCAACTTGACACTTGTTAAGATTCGTGCGCTATGCATACAGCAGTCTCGCTAGCCGATTAGCAGGCAGGGGTCAAGGGGCGCAGGGTAGCGCCCTGTTAGAAGAAAAATTCTTGAAACTTGCACCTTTAGATGATTAGCACTCAATTACAAACCCATAGAATGAAACTGGGCTCAAATCGGACCAAAGATGGAGAAGAACAGGCCAAAAAATGGAATGCGGTAACCCCCGGGCCCGTTGTGGTAACTCGCAGCCGACTGCGGTTATTGCAGCCGCCTCTGGGTTACTGCAGAGGCCCTGTGATAGCCAATTGGCTACCACAGCCGGTGCTCCGGCAACTGCAAACCCCTCTGCCGTTGCCGCAGTTGACGTTTCAATTACTGCAACCGAGCCCTTTTCTGAATCCTACCCAAAAACTGTTAATTTTTAGCCCTAAACTCCTCCTATAAATACCTTGCACCTCATAACAGCTAAAGGCACACAATTACATGCTTCTATACTCTCCATAAAGCTTTCTAAACCCTATTTCTAAGCTTTTCAATCATTAAAACCCTCTTCCTAAACCTCCAAATCTATAAAATCTCATTCCAAAAACCTCCTCCATCATATTAAACCTCATTCATAAGTTTCCTAATCATCTCAAATCTCCATTCACAAGCCTCCTAATCATCTTAAGTTCTATTCTTAAGCTTTCTAATTAAGAAAAGGTTTAATTCAGGCCCCTTTCTTTCAAAGGGAATTCGTGGTAATCAAGCAAAGGTATTATCCAAGTCGCTCCAAGAAGAGTTCACACTATTCAAGGGTCCTTCTTCCATAAGGAGTGCTAGTGATATCCCTAGGCCAAGGTGGAACTTAGATCCGGTGCTAAGCTCACTCCCTACGTTCCTCGCCGACGTAAGTCAAAGGTAAAAGTTCTTTCCTTTTTCTTTTTCAATTTCAATTTCAACATCTAAATATGAAAAGATCTAATTTTTGCTAATTAAAATCTGACCTAATTAACAAATCCCTTAAGCCCTTTAAAATCAATCAAAACATGATAATAAAGGCAATGACTTAAAAACCCCTCTTTCTCAAGAAGAAAGAACTGCATGGGGTTTGATTCCCATTCAAAGGGATATGCAGGCTTGCCATCTTTAAGGCATTCAACTCCGTTAAAATTAATAACTCTTTCTCTCTATCACCTTTTTCACATAGCTTAGGATTGAAATTACTTTTCTTAAATGAAAATCAAAATTTTAACTCTTTTTATTATAATTATTTTAATCATCTTTTTCATATTTTAGTTATTTAGATTATGTTTGGGGAATGTGTGCTTTTCCTAGAACCCATTAGGGTTAGAGGAAAGATCCCCTGATTTTAATATTTTGACTTGTAATAATTCTAAGTAGATTCTCCCTTATCTTTTTACATCTTGTGATTAACATTATTTCATATTTGTCATGCATTGCATGAGTAATATTTGTTTCATGCATCATATTATATCTACTCATGCGTACATAAAAACTTCTTTTTATAAAAGCTATTTTGTATGTAAGCCAAACTAATTTTTTTTGTATTGTTTTAACCAAAACCTAGTCCCCGAACCCTCTTTGGTTATTCGAGGATTAGTGCTTTTCCTTGGGATAAATGGTATAATTTTGGAGTCAATTAAATTGGGTTTTTCCTTTAATTTTCCCAACTAAAATAAACAAAATTAAAGTGGTGACTCTTTTGCAACTTACAACTTACAAAATACAAATTTTCTGAACTCATAGCAAGTTCCAATCATGATGTTTCTCCCAAATGGGCATTTTCGATTCCCCTTTAGCAGATCAGACCGGGTGCTCGGGCGAGGCCTCACAACTGGCGACTTCACTGGGGACTTCAAAAATCTTTTTCAAATAAAAGATAAAGTGGACTACTCTTGGTAAAGCAAAAGTTTGGCTTTTATTACAAAATGGCTTTTTTCATGCATCACTATATTGGGGTCCTTGTCCAAAACATTAGTTTCTTAGGAAAACAAAGGATAGAAAGTAATATCGAGTGGGCAACCTTCCTTAGGTCTACTTGCCGATAGTGAAATCATCCAGCCCATGACGTATCCTCTAATCCTTTTAGAGGTGTAATGAGTATGCATGTACTGTTGGACCCACGTGAGGCTCTTTGACTCACATATGGTTAGGTATATCGCATCTCTAGTGTGATGGGTTCCTTTCAAGCCACCCTTACCCTTTCATATAATGACTCATAGGACCTTCCTTTAGGATTGTATGAACCATAATATTAAACTTGGTATTTCATGAAACCTTTTTCAATCATTCATTCATACATGTATGCATAGATTGAACCTTGTGTCTAAAACTTATCCAAACACCTTCACACCTAAAACCCATGGTCAAAACTCAAAACCTATGGTCCACCTAAACCTATGGTCAAAACCCAACATCTATGGTCCACCTAAACTCATGGTCAAAACCTAAAACTCATGGTTCATCTAAACCTCTAGTCCGGTCCTACCCAAACCCATGTTAAACTTATGGTAAAAATAAACTCATATATGGTACCCCTATCCAAATCCATAATCCTTGTTTAAGCTAAACACTGACTTAGCTCTATTTTAGCTTCATCCTTCATAATTCTTACTCAAGCTAAACATTGATTTAGCTTTACCCTCAACAATCCTTACCAAAGCTAAACACTAACCTAGCTTCACTCTTATCCTTAATCATTACCCAAACTAAATGTTGACTTGGTTTCATCTTTTACATTACTATCCAAACCTATGCTTCTATTTAAACCCATGGTCCAGTCCACCACTATCCAACTATCACCAAACCCATGGTCCACCCAACTTCCAAATCTATGGTACATCCATGACCCAATCGCAAAACCCATGGTTCCTCCATCCTTAAGCCCATACTAAACCATCCATAAATTGCAAATCCAATTACTTGAGGCTAAACTCTAACCTAGCCTTCCTAATTAAACTTTGGTTCCTCAAAAACTAAAATCCAACCTAACTACTCAAAGCTAAAAATCTGACCTATCTACTTAAAAGCTAAAATCTGACATAGCTACTCAAAAGCTAAAATTTGACCTAACTACTCAAAAGCTAAAATTTGACCTAGCCACTCAAAAGCTAAAATCTGACCTAACTACTCAAAAGCTAAAATCTGACCTAGCTACTCAAAGCTAAAATCTGACATAGCTACTCAAAAGCTAAAATCTGACTTAGCTACTCAAAGCTAAAAATATGACCTAGCTACTTAAAAGCTAAAATCTGACCTAGTTACTCAAAAGCTAAAATTCGACCTAGCTACTCAAAAGCTAAAATCTAACCTACCTACTCAAAAGCTAAAATTCAACCTAGCTACTCAAAGCTAAAATATGACCTAGCTACTCAAAAGCTAAAATCTGACTTAACCACTCAAAAGCTAAAATCCAACCTAGCCACTCAAAAGCTAAAATTCGACCTAGCCACTCAAAGCTAAAATATGACCTAGTTAACCAAAGCTAAAATTTGACCAAGCTTCCCTAGCTAAATGCCTACCTAGCTAACATCACACATCTCTACCCTCCTTTTTTCCATACCCTGTCAACCTAGCCATAAGACACCATCAGCCCAACATCGTTGGCCTATTACTTTCAAAACCAATCCATTACCCCCAGATTGACAAATGCCTATAAGCCTACCCTAAGCCCAATACCTTTAGCCCAACACATTACCTTATGCCCAATACCTTTGGCCCCAGTACAATACCTTAAGCCCAATACCTTTGGCCCAATACACTACCTTAAGTCTAATATCTTTGGTTCAACCCGGTACCTTAAGCCTGAGACCTTGACCTGTACAACATTAGGAAATCATCAAAAGCCCAAATGCAGTCAGCTTACAACATCAATGGGAGACTTTTTCCTCAAAGTGTGCATGCCCATCTCATTGCTTCTTTTCCAAGCACTTACCTTGTTCTTTGACTTGGTTTTAAAGGTACTAATGGCGAGCCTAACTGATATGGAAGCTATAACCAACCTACTCAAGAGGCAAGAAGAGAACCTTCAAGCTATTCTCATCTCCACCCTAGACACTCAATGAGCCAATTTCAATCAATCTTTAGCTAGCCAACAATCCAGTTTTAATAATGCCCTAATCCATCTTACTTCTGCTTTCACTAATGCTTTGAGTTTCCAACGCCAACTTATCATTGATGAAGTGAGAGGAATGTTGAACCAAGCTAAGCCCATCAATGCTGCACCCACCATTGACATGACCCATAATTTTACATCCTCAATCTCAAACACTAAGGCCATTCTAGCCTCAGCCATGCCATCAGTCTTAGATACTAACCTTGCCTCTTTTTTGAATCCTTTTCAAAGCAAGGAAAACCCCACCTCTTCTACTATCAAAAGACCTTTAAACCTCAACATTGATGCACTAGAGCAAACCCTCACAATGGAAAAAGGGTGCAAGAAGAGCAATACTTCCACTCCCCTTGCCTCTACTGAATGGAAGGATATGGATACCTACACTCCCCTTGTTGATGTCAAGCGAGAGAGTATAAAGCTAGCTACCATGACTAGTAGGCGACCCTTGAAATCTCAACGAAGTGCTTTCACAGATTTGGGAGTTCCATTAGCAATGATGTATGAGAAGGCTTTGAAGGTGAGAATGGTAAAACCACTAGAACCAAGAGTCCCTCCTAATCCCTTACTAAAGAGCTACCACCCCAAGGAGTATTGTGAATATCATCAAGAAGCAAGGCACCAGATCAATGCATGTAAAGCTTTGAAACATAAAATCCAAGATCTAATTGGTAGTGGAGATATCATCCCCTTAAAGCAAGACCCAAGACCCTAATTCAACCCTGAGTAGTATAACTTGAAGGAGTTTAAGCTTAGCTAAATCTGACCTATCTAAGGTTGAATTCCAAGTCTGAGTCTTAGTCCGAGTCTAAGCCAAAAAGTCTGAGTCTGAGTCTGTCAACCATATCAGCCTCTTTTTTCTTTTGTTATTTTATAACAAAGTTTCCTTTATAGTAATGCATCTATGTTTTCTCTTCCTTATTTATGCATTAACTTTCTTATCTTCCTTGATTGAGTCTGACACGAATGAGCTTAAAAAGAAAAGAAAAGAAAAGAAAAGAAAAGAAAAGAAAAGAAAATGAAGAAAAAAGGGGTAAAGATTAAATCCACCACAATTAGCATATATCAAAATGTGGGGTGTCCTCATTATCTCGAATCAATAAATGCTTCACAAGCTCCTAACCAAAGAAGGACCTCTCATCAAATAGTTGAAGCACAAGGAGCAAGTAAATGTAATTACCTATTGCATAATTAGGTAGTCAAATGATGCACCTCAACAAGGGGCAATAAGTTCAAAGAAGACCCTTGACAAACCTATAATTCAAAGGTTAGAGCCACTCGACATGAAGAAAAATAGCAAATCATGGTGGAATTCTTTCTCCCAAATTTCATTAATCCAAGCTCGCTAAGTTAAAAATCTAAAAGGGCCGCTTAGACAAAAGTTAGAGCTAAAAAAAATAAAAAATAAAAAAAAGTAGAGAGAAAGAGAGAAAGCTCATCCAAGTCACCTTCCCTTATGTCCAAAGTTGTTAAATTATCAATCTATCTGGTCTCATGTCTCCAAGGTCATCCTTCCTCATCAAAGGTTCATTCTTTAAAAGTTATGTTGTCTTCTATGCCCTTATCTTACAATGGGGCCATGTCTTTCTAGAGCATTATTATTTGTTGTAAATCCATCCCATCACTTAGTTCAAAGAGTTAATACATATCTCCAGTCTATCACATCCCTATCTCTCATTTGGGACCATGATCCCTAAATTGTCTTCCTTTATTAGCCTTTTAACCATTCCTAAGGGCTCTTTGTTCTAGCCAGTGCAGTTAGTGTGTCATCAAGTCAAACCAATTAAGTGTCACTCCAAGAGTCTCTTCAATCTCAAATAACTAGAAAAGCTTGACTCGCTCTTTTCCATGATTTATGCTACAAAAAGCAAAACCATACAACATCCATGATTCTTTTTAGAAGTTTCAGCTTTCCTTCAAGCTATTCTCGAACTTTTCCATCTAAGCCTCATTTGCAAATCATACCATCATTTCAAGCTCAAGCCACGTACCACCATTTTTTTTTGGCAAAATCTCATCACGGGCAGAACCAAAATCCCAAGTCTCTCAAGACTCATCATTTTTGAATCTAGTTTCTTTGGCAAAACTAGAACTCAAGGCATATCTCCCAAAGCCTATCATCCTTAAGTTGATTAAGGAGGACTCGAACCAATCAAGGCCCATCTCATGCCTCTTTGGCAAATATCTCATGATCTTTGAAAGATTAAATTGGAAAAACACATAATCCTTGAGAATCAAAGCCTTTTAAAGCCTGCAAACTATTCTGATGTAACCATGTCAAAGGGCAAACCCTTGAGCCTATAGTATCCTTATGACCAAAACCTATAGCACCATACCTGAGCCAAAGCCAGCCATCCAAACCACCCTCGTAGAAAACTATCCTCAACACCTAGAAGCCTTCACCTTGAAGCCTAAATTTAGAAGCCTTCACCATGAAGCCTAAAGCTAAAAGCCTTCACAATGAAGCCCAAAACCAAAAGCCTTTGCCATGAAGCCTAAACCAAGAAACGTTTGCCATGAAGCCCAAATTTAGAAGCCTTCGCCATGAAGCCTAAACCAAGAAGCCTTCACCATGAAATCCAAACCAAGAAGCCTTCACTATAAAGCTCACTCCTAAAAAGCCTTCACAACGAAGCCCACTCCTAAAAGGCCTTCATGATCTCCTCTAAGGCAAAATCTAACTAAGCCCTCCAAATTGATTGCCTAGCTTAACCTTTTCCTCTAATCTAAGATTAGTCTCCTAGGTTTAGCATCCTAATATGATCTCTCTAACAAAATCTGGCCAAGCCTTCCAAATGAACTCACCAGAAGGCCATAACTTGACCGAGCATCTAATATGATCTCTCACAAAGCCAAACTAGACTGAGCTTCCAAATAAACCTAGCTGAACTTGACTCAGCCTTTTAAGATAATGCACTCATTCTAAACAAATCTCCCCTAAAGCCAAAACTAAAAGGCCATAACTGACCAAGCCAATTGCCAGACCTAACCTTCCCCAAAACTAGACCTGACCTAAACCTTAACATCTCAAAGGACTTGACCCCCCTATTCAAGCTTTCCAATCCAACCTTAAGCCAAACATTATTGCAAACCAACCATACGTAAACCCTGCCTGACCTTTTCCAGCCATACTTGGTTTAACCTCCCAAAGTGACTTTAATAATAGCCATTGACCAACCGGCCTCATACCTAACATACCCATTTCACCTCTAAGCTAGCCGATCATTAAAAAAAAAAAAAAAAACCAAACCGCTTTCCTTTATCATTCTAAAGTGGGGGCACCTTCCTTTCAAACATTCACCTTTCTAAAGTCGGGGCATCTTTCTCCATAAGCTCAGCACTCTCCTACCACACTGACCCTTCACAGGTTCAAGGTATCCAATCATAGTTAAATGCATTTCATGATAGAACAAGTTGTAAGTCAAACTTCTAAATCAAAATAAATCATCTCTTTCCTACTAGACAGTGTCGTCATCATTCCTACCAGATAAGAATATAATTTTTTAGCTCCTACCAGAAAGGACAACCTTATGATCCATACCTTAAATCTGAATTAGGTATCTCTCTTAATCAAACTCATCCTAAGATAGCCTTAGGATCTATACCTTAAATCTAAAATAGGTATCTCCCCTTCTATCAGACACATCCTAGGATAGCCTTAGGATTCATACCTTAAATCTGAATTAGGTAGGACTTATACCTTAAATCTGAATTAGGTATCCCTTTTGATCAGACCCATCCTAAGATAGCCTTAGGATTCATACCTTAAATCTGAATTAGGTATTTTATCAGGCCTATCCTAAGATAGCCTTAGGATTCATACCTTAAATCTGAATTAGGTATCCCCTTTTATCAGGCCCATCCTAAGATAGCCTTAGGACTTATATCTTAAATTCAAATTAGGTATCCCCTTTTTTATTAGACCCATCCTAGGATAGTCTTAGGATTCATACCTTAAATCTGAATTAGGTATCTCTTTTGATCAGACCCATCCTAAGATAGCCTTAGGATTCATACCTTAAATCTGAATTAGGTATCCTCTTTTAATCATACCATCCTTGGATAGCCTTAGGATTCATACCTTAAATCTAAATTAGGTAGGATTTATACCTTAAATCTGAATTAGGTATCTCTTTTAATCGGACTCATCCTAGGATATCCTTAGGATTCATACCTTAAATATGAATTAGGTAGGTTTATACCTTAAATATGAATTAGGTATCTCTTTTAATCAGACTCATCTTAGGATATCCTTAGGATTCATACTTTAAATATGAATTAGGTAGGATTTAATCTAAATTAGGTATCCCTTTTGATCATACCCATCCTAAGATAGTCTTAGGATTCATACCTTAAATCTAAATTAGGTATCCCCTTTTATCAGACCCATCCTAGGATAGCCTTAGGATTCATACCTTAAATCTAAATTAGGTATCCCTTTTGATAAGACCCATCCTAAGATAGCCTTAGGATTCATACCTTAAATCCAAATTAGGTATCCCTTTTAATTAGACCCATCCTAGGATAGCCTTAGGATTCATGCCTTAAATCTGAATTAGGTATCCCTTTTAATCAAACCATCCTAGGATAGCCTTAGGATCATTTCACCCATAAATGTTTAAAGCATCTAAGCATCCCTATGGTTCCTTTTTTCACCATTTTTTAAGAAATCGACCATCTTCACCCAAACATGTTTAGACGCTGACTTAGACATCCATTTGGTTCATTTTACCATCCCTCATTCTGGGGTTCACTATCATCAGAATTGCCTTTTGCTCAAAGCTAATTCTAATGAGGGGGCAGCTATGAACCCTTAAATTTGTACCCTTAGGATTCAATCACAACTTGACACTTGCTAAGATTCTTGCGCTATGCATATAGCGGTCCCTCTAGCTGGTTAGTAGGCAGGGGTCAAGGGGTGCGGGGAAGCACCCCTTTAGAAAAAAAATTCTTGAAACTTGTACCTTCAGATGATTAGCACTCGATTACAAATCCACAGAATCAAACTGGGCTCAAATTAGATTAAAGACGGAGAAGAACAAGCCAAAAAATGGAATGCAGCGACCCGCGAGCCCGCCGTAGTAACTTGTAGCCAGCTTTGTTTACTGCAGCCACCTTTGCAGCTACCACAAAGGCCCCTGCGATAGCCAATTGGCTACCATAGCCGGTGCTGCAGCAACTGCAAACTCCTCTGCGGTTGCCGCAGCCAATGTTTTAGTTACCGCAATTGAGCCCTTTTCAGGATCCTACCCGAAATATGTTAATTTTTAACTCCAAACTCCTCCTATAAATACCTTGCACCTCATAACAGCTAAAGACACCCAATTACATGCTTCTATACTCTCTATAAAGCTTTCTAAACCCTATTTCTAAGCTTTTCAATCATCAAAACCCTCTTTCTAAACCTCCAAAATCTCTAAAATCTCATTCTAAAAACCTCCTCCATCATATTAAACCTCATTCATAAGTTTCCTAATCATCTCAAATCCCCATTCACAAGCCTCCTAATCATCTCAAGTTATATTCTTAAGCTTTCTAATCAAGAAAATGTTTAATTCAAGCCCCTTCTTTCAAAAGGAATTCATGGTAATCAAGCAAAGGTGTTATCCAAGTCCCTCCAAGAAGAGTTCACACTATTCAAGAGTCCTTCTTCTATAAGGAGTGATTGTGATATCCCTAGGCTAAGGTGGAACTTAGATCTGGTGCTAAACTCGCTCCCTACGTTCCTCGCTGACATAAGCCAAAGGTAAAAGTTCTTTCCTTTTTCTTTTTCAATTTCAATTTCAAGATCTAAATATGAAAAGATCTAATTTTTGCTAATTAAAATATGACCTAATTAACAAATCCCTTAAGCCCTTTAAAATCAGTCAAAACATGATAACAAAGGCAATGACTTAAAAATCCTTCTTTTGCAAGAAGGAAGAACTATGTGGGATTCGATTCCTACTCAAAGGGATACGTAGGCTTGCCGTCTCAAAGGCATTCAACTCCGCTAAAATTAACAACTCCTTCTCTCTATCACCTTCTTCACATAGCTTAGGATTGAAATTACTTTTCTTAAATGAAAATCGAAATTTTAACTCTTTTTATTATAATTGTTTTAATCCTCTTTTTTGTATTTTAGTTATTGAGATTATGTTTAGGGAATTTGTGCTTTCACTAGAACCCATAAGGGCTAGAGGAAAGATCCCCTGATTTTGATATTTTGACTTATAATAGTTCTAAGTAGTTTCTCCCTTATCTTTTTACATCTTGTGATTATCATTGTCTCATATTTGTCATGCATTGCACGAGTAATATTTATTTCACGCATCATATTATATCTACTCATACATACATAATAACTCCTTTTTAGAAAAGCTATTTTGTATTTAAGCCGAACTAATTTTTTGTGTTGTTTTAACCAAAACTTAGTCTTCGAACCCTCTTTGGTTATTCGAGGATTAGTGCTTTTCCTTGGGAGAAATGGTATAATTTTGGAGTCAATCAAATTGGGTTTTTCCTTTAATTTTCCCAACTAAAATAAACAAAATTAAAGTGGCGACTCCTTTTGCAACTTATAACTTACAAAATATAAATTTTCTGAACTCATACCAGGTTCCAATCGTGATGTTTCTCTCAAATAGGCATTTTCAATTCCCCTTCAGTGGATTAGACCGGGTGCTCAGGCGAGGCCTCACACCTACCCAATGCCCTTGATGGATCTGACTATTTAGGCCAAAGTCAAGTGAAAATGGACAGAAGATTTGGTGAAATTTTGAGTGATAGTGAAAATGAAAGTATGAGGTTCAAGGAAGAAGTGTAACTGATAGGAATTTCTCACCCGCAGATATAGGAAGATGATATGCAACGAGGTCTCTTATGTGGCAAGTTTTATTTTAAATTTATCCACGTGTCATATATATTATGGCTAATCGTTAGTCTTAGAAGAAATATTGATGGAAGTACTTTTAAGGGAACAACCATTGAAGTTCAAGGATTTTTAAGTGAGCAAATTGAGTTAGAGGATGATAATGGTAGTGCACGAAAAGTTCAAGGATGACCAATGAAATTAACTCTTTACTATGGTCTAATGATAAAATGTACATTTATTCAATTTAATTTATAGGACAGGCTGATTTTTTACAAGGACTGACAAGTGTAACCATGCATGGAGTGAACACATACATGACTTACAACACATTATTTACAACAATTAATTGGCATGTATGACACATGCATATGTCGTATAAGTTCATTCTCTTTTTTGCCAAATTTGTACAAGTTCATTCTAAGGAAACCTATTTATATAATATTACAACATTTACATAGTGACATAAGAGGAAAACACTTGCCTCTTTCCTCCCACATTCCCACTCTGATTTCTAATATATCCATCCTTAGGTTATTGACATGGAAAACCACCGGTGGCTTTGATTTTGATGGGAATACCTTTGCTTTTCTCTTCGTCTACTGTCTATTTCTTTTTTTTTTCTCCTTTTCCTTGGTTTGAATAAAGGACTTTCAGTGACCTTTAATGGTTCCTTTATATTTACCGGTGCTTTCGGTCTATTCTATCTTTAAGATGAAAATTTGTTTGTATTTTTTATGGCCGTTTGTTTGGTCGTGAATTGCATGGCTTCCTCATCCCTTTATTGAGGGCATTTTTCTAGACAACAATAGGGAGGATGTCACATCCCAACTTCTGAGATATGATGGTCCTAGAACATGAGGAGACATAAGGTCATCCGCACTTGTAGAACCCTCTCGTGCATTGTTAAACATTACCTAGGATTGTACCAAAATCTCATGCATTAACTTGAATGACCAATAATAAAGAAGATCCTTAACTAGCGGAAGAATAGTTTAAAAAGATACTTTGAATAAAATCCATAAGAAAAAGAACAATTAAGGCTCCAAATTAATCATCAAATGAATAGTGTTCCAAAAAGAAACTCCTAGAGCATTTAAGAGCGACTCTTGCATATCATAGTATGTAAATAGACTTGGATAAGGAAATCTCCCAAGCGGAGTAGATTGTTTGAGCTATCACCTTGCCTCCTTATAATGTTCACTTGAAACCATACAAGAAAAGAGGTGAGATAAGTGATCTCAATGAGTAAACAATACAACTTACACATTAATACATATCCCTTTAGAAGGGTTCTAGTTCATAATTCATAGTTTGTGATTTGGTGAGTTTCGTAAAAATCAAACTTGTAACTTGTAGAGTGACGGTTTTTGACTTATTCACTCCAGCAAGAAAGGGAGAGGTGGCATCATACCAAATTCCAATTCCCAACTTGCAAAGAAGCATAAATATGATTAGGCTCCATGGCTAGAACCGCCCCTTCTAACTAAGGTGGATGCACTACTCCTATCCATCAGGTTAAGACCACGTGCATAGGTTTTGATGATTTTCCACATCAGCAAGAGGATTTCTGCATATAAGGGTTCATAGGTACCATACCCAAGGCTAATGGCAATCACTTGTAACAATAGCATTTAAGAATACAATAATGTGTATAATAGTAGCAATAGAAGTTTAGCTTATTGAACAAAAGATAAACAAAAGTGTGGTTACAGAAAGAATGTAAGGTAAAGCAACAATCACAAAGGCTCTTTTCTTGTCATTGAATAGGCAATAATAGTTTTAGACCAATTTTCCTTTGGCAATCCAAGCTTAACAAAGAAATCATATAATTATAATTTATGATGGAAAGGAACTCAGGTTTCAAGAATCTCAAAGGTTCACATATCATGATAACTTGTACTTGTAACATGAACATAATGTTTACTCACCTTGTGGTTCCTTAGCTCCTAATGCTCATAGCCCTTGTACTTCTAACAATCCTTAGGCTCTAGCATAACAACGCAATTCAATACTTAGCATTGGCTTAATATCATGCTATGCTATCCCATAACTATCCCATGCACATATAATATTCACATATACTTAGAGTTGCATTTAGAAGTGCACTCATCACTTGTACATAACATATTGACTTTTAAGTCTTGCACACTTTGAATTCTTAGCCTTATATGAATTCATATAATAGTTTATATCAAGACTTTTCTAAAGCCAAACTCAATGAATCATAATCTTAATATCAATTTAATTTAACTTCCAAATTGGTAACTTAATACTTTCCATATATATCAACTTAACTAGTAAACCCTAAAAGAGTTATGTTTGTCTCCTTTAGACCAAATCATACAATCAATCCCATAAGCAAATTAGGATCATTACTTCACAATTAACACATCATAAAACCCAATTCACATGCCACTTAACCAAGTATACATATTAGCCAAACATGTCAATTAGGGTTTTGGAAACCCCAGGTATAGGCCAAACCACTCTAGAAATTTTCTAGAGTTACTCCTTTAATCAACATATAATTAAATCATATATTATTAATATACACATATCAACAATCAAGAAAATAAACCTTTCAAAAATTATAGGCCTTGGGATCAAAATCCCAATTGTGGCCAAACCAACATCACCATGGGAAACCATGTGTTTTTCTTATTTTTATGCTTTCCGATCATTATAGTAATATGTAAATGCATGATTTAAATCAATATTTTTCATGTAATCATAACAAAAATCAGTTTAGGATGCATAAACACACAAATCACCCCCCCTAATGTATATATGAATGACAATTCCAACTTTTAGGTTTTAGGGTTCACCTTTGATGGATTTGAGAAGAAAGAGATATGTTCACGGTTGGAAATCAGTTTCTTCCTCCAAGAACAAGCCTAGGTCGAATAATAAAGAGAAAATCAGAAAATGTACAGCCCCATATGGATTACTTATGATTAGTTTCATAAAATTCAAAAATTAACTTGAAAGAAGAGGAAAACTTACAAAGAAGATCACAAAATCATAAAGTTTGGAGGCACCTTGTGAATTTCGGCCAAGAAAGAATTTTTGAGAGAAAAATTCTATAAAACCTAATGGGAAACATTATGGAGGCTGCCAAAATACAAGAGTGGCCAAATATTAGCTTAGGTTTAGTGTTTTTGGTGCAAAATTACAAGATTACCATTAATGAGCTAGGTTAAGAGTGCTTAGGTGTCTTGTGCTTTTAGTAAATTGGATTTTTAATCCAATTTATGGGCTGATTAAAATGTATTAAAAATAAAATATTTTGTTTCTTATTTTTGTTAAAATTTCCCCAAAATATTTAATTTAAAATATTCTAGAAATACTCATAAAAATAATTTTATGCTTAAAAATCACTTTGTGCATGAAAATTCACTTTATATGTATTAAATTAATTAATGCATATGCATTTCACATAGATCACCAATTTCATGTTCATAATTCATATTATATATATTAGAACTAGTCTAGCATGCCACTTGCTCATATATCACATAGCACATGAAATTTCATAAAAACACACACTCTGTCATAATAGCTCTAAAATCAAGCAATTTGTCACGAAACTCCTAGCAAGGATATGGGTTGTTACAGAGGAACCTGAGGTTTCTTTTGTTTCCAGGGATGGTGCATTAGGGTTTCCTTGCCAATTGGGTGGCTTATGGAGTCTAAGCATCTGGAGGAGCCAAATTCGGTTCCAGTTCAAAATTAAAGGCTTTTTTTGGCCCTTGATCTAAATTTGTGTTTTAGAGATGGGGATGGGTTAAGCTTCATAATGACTTGGTATGTCTTTTGGGTTAGGATTCAAGCCTGATCGGCTAGTTTTCACTCTTCCTTGCCTTGGTGTCGGCAGTGGCAGACCTGGGTCCAAGGGTCAGAGGCTTTCGAAAGGAGAATGATAGATCATGGTGAAATTTATAACTAATTGTTTGGGCTTTAAGCCCCCTGTTGTAACCCCTAAGTTAGATATTTTTTTAATCTTACTCTTGAACTTGAATTGAATAGTGCTTACATTATACCATGTATGATGATGGGTTGTATGCCCTATTAATGAACTTTATATTATTAGGGGAAAAAGAACATAATAAGAGCAAATGTGAATGCTTTATAGAAAAGAATTCAATTTGTGACATAAAAAAATAAAAGGACAAAAATAAAAAAAACATAAAATTATAAATTTTATACACATGGATATTTAAATTACAAGAGGATAAAGTTTATGTAACTTGTAAATGTTGGACTAGTTAATCTACAGGAGAAATGATTGTTGTAAATGACAGAGTCAGAAATTTTTTTTATATGATTTCAAATTTTTTGGACCATAATTTATATTAAGGTAGTATATACAATTAAATTAACTTCTATAATTTAAAGAAAATTTTCACCTAAAATAAAGGGACTAAATACAATATATAGTCAAATTTTTATAACTTTACACCTATTAACCTATATTGGTTTACAATTTAATCAATCTCTATTTTGATCTTGACAATCAAATTGAAGTACTCTAATGTTTGCATTTAGTGTTTGTTTTACATAGAAAATACTTAAAAAAGGTTAAGAAATCAATATTTTGAAAATTCTCTAAGTATAGAAAGTAGACCTGTAAATCGCGTTTGCAACTGGATATAGCGCCCGTAATTAGTATATCATGACTGTGATTTATTTAATGAAAAAGAAGCATGTGAGATAGTAGAGTTTGCGGTTAGTCTCATGACCATGAAATATGGATGCGAAATGCATATCGAAACTACAACAAAGGAATTGCCACTATGACCTTCAATCTACAGAAAGCCGCTTTAATGGCTAGTAGAAGGAACCAACGATCAAATGCCACATGTCGCTGGTCATTGCAGAAATGTGAATATGGGGACTGTGACTGCGATATAGTCTTAGACAAACTACTTTTTCATAAGCTATTTGGAACTTAGCTTTTGACCTGTATCTTCATTTGTAACAGCTCTTTGGAGTATGTAAACTATAAATACCCCTCCAAATGCCTTAAACAATGTTGAACAACTTATTAAGTGGCCAAAGTCTTGCAATTTCATTTCTCAAGCCTTAAATCTTTGTAAAACACATTTTGCATTAATTGGTTGGGTGTTAGCCATCAAAATATTTGTGTAGGTTGAAGATTGATCATAGTTAAAACTCTTGTGTAGGCTTGAGTGTGAGCTTTTGTAAAACACTTGGCTGGGTTTAAGCATTAGCCTAGATAAAATACTTGGTTAGGTTTAAGAATGAGCCTTGAGAATACTCTTGTATGGTTTGGTGTGAGCCTAAATACTAAGTTAGAAGTGAACTTGTTAAAACTCCATTCGTAGTGAAATGCTCATTTAAGGATTAGAGAGTGGATTTAGGATTGTTATAATTTGAACCACTATAAGTCTTATTGTTCTTTCTCTACTTCTCTAATCTCTTCTCTTAAATTTTCTTTAATCACCCATCAATTTAGCCCTCCTTCTTGGTGTATTTTTGGTAACAAGTGGTATCACAACTTTGGTCTTATTTTATTGCATGAGTAAAAGTCAACTATGGCCAATACACCATCTCAAGCCACATTTTGATGGCACTGATTATGCCTTATGGAAGTATAAAATGGAGGTTTATCTTGATAGCGATCTTATAAACATATGGGATTGTGTTCTTAAAGAATGGAAGCCTCCTTCATAGATGGTTGATGGTGTAGAAGAGTTAATTCTAAGAGAAAAATGGGTAGAGACACAAAGAAAGAAAAATGGGAAGAATAAGAGAGCAATAACTATTTTTCTTAGCTCATTATCTAGAGAGGAATGTAGTAGAGTGCAACATTATAGAAGTGCCTATGGCATTTAGAGAACATTTGAGAACTACCATGAAGGGACAAAACAAGTCAAGTCCAAGAAAATCTAATTGCTCACTCATGAGTATGAATTCTTCATAATGAAGTCAAATGAAAATGTTATTGATATGACAAATAGGCTTCTAGCTATTGTCACTAACTTGAGGAAGTTTGGCAAAATGTATTCTTTAGAGGATTTTAACCACAAGATCATCCTTAGACCTTTCCAAAGAAGCATTATAAAGCTAGAGTGGCCGGCAAGGAGGAAGCTAATAAAGATCTTGGCAAGCTTCTTATGTAATACCTAAGGATTCCATATATTACTATTGTCACCAATGACACTATATAATGTGATTTCCAAATATTAACATGGCATAAAAGTGAAATGGAATTAGGAAGAAACCTTGTGATGCCATTTGCATTGTTTGTTTAGTTTATGATATTATTAAGTTGAATGGTGCTTTAGTGAATTAAATAGAATGTATATGACAATAAATGGGGTCCATAAAGAAGTTAAGAATGTAAATTAGAATGTCAAAGTGAAAGAAAAGAAAGAAAGTTAAAAGAAAAATTTCTAAGGATGTTAATGGGCTTTTGATCATCAAACACCCAAACCCAATAAGGGTGGTCAGCCCATGGGCCTATGATTGAACAAACATCAAAGCTTTTAAGTTAGAATAGTTAGCCAAAATAAAATAAAATTTGATGTTGGAAGAGTAGCCACCAAATTTGACTTAGTAGCCACCAAAATTGACTAAGTCAAATCCTTAAACAAATTGAATTCCCATCCTTTCTACATAAAAGTCTAAATACATTTTTTTAGCATCTCAACACCATATGATGACCATCACCAAATTAGATGAAATCCTAGCCATCCAATTGAATTAGATCATAGCCATCCATTGTGATTAAATCCTAACCATTAAAGTAAGCTTGATCAAATCCACACCATTCAACCTATCATATATAAATGCAAATTCATGTACATGTACACCATTTGCCAATATTTACACCAAAAATTCACACCAATAAAAGAAAACTCTCTCCATATCAACATCAATAAAGAACCTTAACAAATCAAAGTTACCCAAGGCAACAAGTCATGTACATCATTTCCTTTCTTTGTTCTAAGTATGATTTTGGTATTTTAGTTGTAAAATTCCTCAAAATTTTCATCTATACAATTCAGCCATATAGGAAAATATATAAGAAATATTTGATTTGGATGTTCTAGATGAAATATGAAAATTTGACTTGAGAATTCAAGGATTAATGTGAAGATAGATAAAGGATGCATGAAAATCACCTAAGTTCCATCATAGGGGAATTTCAGCCACTCTAGTGAATTGCTAAGGGAAGTGTTCTCAATTTTAATTGAAAGCATATAAGGTTATTTTAGGTGGAGAAAAATGATTTGAAAGTGTCAAAATGAATTATGGAAGCTTGATTGAAGATTTGAAAATCTTGATGGCATAAACTTAGCTAAGAGGGTGACCTAGTGTTCTAATGCTTGTTTTTGATATTTGAATGATCATATAGGTTCTTTGTTATGTTAATTTCATATTTAATGATTAATTTGAAGATTTGATAAGGAATTATAGGTTTTCCATAAATTTTCCCTAAGTGGGACAAGTTAGGGTTTTATGAATCAAAGTGATTTAATTTCAATTAATTGATGCAAATTAATTGTCCAAGCATTAATTTGATGAATCTATGATCAATTTGATGTTTGGAAGAGGAATTTATGGTTTTCCTCAAATTCTAGGGTTTATGGATCAATTTAGTGATTTTGGGATTGAAACTTGAATTCCTAAAATTGAATAAGAAATTAAGCTTGGCAATGATTGGAAATGGGAATATGTATAAATGTAATATTATTGACATACCCCCATTGTGAGTTGAAATAATGAAACAAGTATAAGATAGATAAATCATGATTAGTAATATTATTAGTTACTAATTAATATGTAATTAAAATAACATGGGAGTAAAATCTTAAGGCAAGGGCAAGGACATTGCTCATGACCGTGAAGGATATTATTTTAACAAAGAGTGAACACTAATAGGAGCAAAGGAGTTTAAGGTGAGTACTTAATAATATGATGTAATTGTGCCATACTTGTTGCAACCATTGTTTGAATTACCACCCATTGACATACACTTTGATCTGATGTTGAATATGTGTTGCCCATTGATTGTTGAACCTTTGGAATCTCATATTCTTCTTATATGGCATTTGGCTATTGTGAGCCACTTACATTGGTGCCATATTATGACCAATGATGAGAAGCATTGATATACCATTCTATTTTCTATTGAATTTCTAATGTGGACCTTATATGTGTCATTTTATTGATATTTATTATTAAGTAGAAATCCTCTCTAGTATGAGAAAATGATTAGATCTTGTGCACTTCATATAAGCTTGCAGGTAGGGTGAGAGCACCCAACCTCTATTTGGGGGGAAAGCCTAACCATAGGACCTAATCAATCTTGCATAGCATGATGCATGCGAGTGAGTAAGGCTTAGGCTACGACTCTTTAATATTTATGTGTAGGAAGCTTTTTGCTTCTAAGACATTATCATTTTTGCTAAAATTTATTCTTAATTTGAAATGACCAATTTTGATTAACAACACTCCATTGCCATGTTGAATCTATCTGAATGATAAACTCTTAAAATGCCTTTATATTATGTTATATTATTATGTACTCATTAAGATTGTCTTATTCCATGGTTGTTGAACTTTTTCAGGTTAGGGTGACATATTAGCAAGGTAAATTCCAAGCTGTGTTCCTTTGCTTGGAAGTTGCTATGCTAATTTTTGTGTTTTGAGTTTTGCTTATGTTACTCTGAAGACAATCGATATATAGCTCCATAATGTTTAAAGTTCTAGTGTTAAAATATATGGAATTAATAAGTATTGTAATCTATATTGTAGTAACTGATGTATGTTGTAGTAAGTAGGAGATTTATGGATGATATTTATAATTATATGAGATAAGAATATTCCAAGTAACAAATATGACATGGCATTAAAGAGCATTGGCAATAAGTAAAATGATAAAGTAAAGATTGGAAACAGGAAAGCATAATTGGGTTTCGATCTTAGGATGAGATGTAATATGGTAAATGCTAATTGATGATAAGTTTAATAGGGTTCTATGGATTTAGGTGACCTTATGTCTCCCTAAGCTGTAGAACCATTACTGCCTAAAAATTGGGTTGTGACATCCTACCAATTAGCTCATTGGAAAACTTCTTGCCCATGAGATGACAATTGAGAAGGAGGAGCCACAAGTGGAAAAGAAGAAGATGCTGGCTCAGTCAATCAAGTGACTCTGAGAGTCTTGCCTAATGTAGTTTACGATACTAAGTTAGCCTTCTTCTTCCTTCCAACCTTTATTGAGGTGAATTGCTATTAATGAAAATTAATTGCATAATTATTAGTAAACAAAACGATCGAATGGAACTCAAATGAAGCATTTTTCCAAGGAGGGTTACAGAAGGCACAAAAAAGTGAAAATAGGTAAATCAACATAAATGCAAGAAAAAGAGGAAGTGAAACTTCCGACAAAGCCCTCTAATGATAATGAAGAGGAGGAGTTGACAATGATCACTAGAAGAATGAAAGTAATTATCAAAAGTAAGAAGAAAAAAAAAAGAATAAACTACTTGCTTTGGGTGTGGAAAGCAAGACCATCTAAGGCCCTGTTGTCCTAAGAACAAGAAGAAGAAGAAATGGGATAAGGAAAAGAAGAAAGGATTTAAGGCTATTTGAAATAACAACACTTTAAGTAATAGAGAGGAAGAGGATGTAGCCAACATTTGCTTCAAGGCTTTAGAAGATTGTTCAAATAAGGTATGTTCCATATCTCACTCTAGTAATGATAATTATGATGATGATGTTTGCTCTACATCTCATTCTTGTGGTAATGATGTGCATGATGTAGATAAGGATGAACTTTTAGAATTCATGGCCTCAAAATGTAAAATCATCTTTCAAAAATGAAATTTTTCAAAGATAAATATTCAACACTTAAGGAGAGCTTTAAAAATATTAAGAAACTAGTTTTAAATTTAAAAACGTTAAATGTTGATATCAAGAATTCTTTGGAAGAAATTTCCATGAAAATCTTCTTAATAGAATCTTTGTATAAAGAAAATGATTCTTTGAAAATAAAGGTTGAAGAATTAAGAGCTTCAATTTCAAAATTTCATTTAGGGAAGGAAGCTTTGGATACATTTATTATATCTCAAAGACCACTCCTAGTGAGACATGGTTTTGGTTTTGATGGTTCATCAACGTTTACATCCTCTCCTCCATTATTTGTCAAAGCCTCTACTTCTCAAATATTGAGTATTGAGGTAATCCACAAGGAGGCTAGAGCACACATTAAACCTTCCAATCCTAAGAGGACTCAAAAAGGGATACAAGGCTCAAGAGCTAAGTCTCAAAGAGCTAACCATGCATACATATATAAGAAGCATGATAAAAAACATACAAAATTATAGCATAATACTTGTTCTTGTTCTCATATATATTATAATAATGTTGTGAAGAGGCCACAATTTTATAACAAAATGGCAAAGTCCAAAAAGACCTTTAGATCAAAGCTTAAATGTCATTATTGTATGAAAAAGGGGCACATAAATGTGTTTTGCTATATTAGAAAGGTCAACTAAAACTTAAGGACCCTTCCAATGCTAACCTCGATGGACCCAAATATATTTGGGTACCAAAGCAAAGATTAATTTCTTTACTTATAAGTGTGTCTTAAATCTATTACAAAGGAAAGTGAATGACAAAAAGATAGTAGATGCTTAAGACACATAATTGGGAATGAGAATCCTTTTGATTATGGTAAGGAAAAACTTTGATGGGACATCACACTTGTAAACAATGCCAAGGGAAAGACAATTGGCATTGGCAATATTGGTAAGCATGTTTGGTCCTTAGTTGAGGATGTTCTTTTGAATAAGTGTGAATATGATTGCAATTATTGATGAATTGAGTTAGTAATATGCAAAATCTAGATGTTTGTTTGATTTTATTTTAATCATTGTCATTGATATGAGAGTAACTCATACTTTTATGAATTTTCAATGCTTATGTGATCAAATTAATTATTTAAATACATTTTGATCTTGCAAATAAGTGCCAATTGCATTGCATAAGTTTTTTTTTTTTTCAATGCTTCATTTTAAAATTTTGAGAGCCCTATAAATCAAGCTAGCTATATGTTTTTGCGAGCTCAAATTTTAAAAATTCCTATCATCTTTCAGAGAGATGTAAATTGCAATTGTGAGTCTATACCGCAGACACAAATTTTGAAAAATTCAAATTTCACAGTCGCGACTTCCATTTCATGAGCACAATTTACAATTCTAATAGAAAAAATTATAGCTATTATAAAACCGTCAGATTTTTTAATGCAAAACTAGCATTTTTTGCTAGTTTTTCTCCATTTCCATGGCTATAAATACCCCATTTTCCTCCCAAAATTTATTTTATACACATTTAGATTCTCTTTAAACACTTCTTACTCATTTTTGCTCTCATACTTTCATTTTGTTCATCTCTTTCTATATATTTTCTACTTTGCTACTCATTTTCTATTAGTAATGGCTCCTAAAACAAAGAACTTTTAGACCATCTAAGGGAAAGGAACCAATAGTTTCTCACGTTCCTCAACCTACCCTTTTGACCTTATGATGGGTGTCACGAAAGAAGAGCAAGAAAACTTCAAGAAAATAGAAGACATGATTCTTCTTGCCAATAAGGTTTCAGATTTATTTGCCTTAAGGAAATTGGATATTGAATAAGGCATTTTTGCATACTTAGATAACCTTCAATGGAGGAACTTCATTTTTGTGAGTGAAGATGGACATGAGGAGTTAATCAAGTGTTTGCCCTTATGCATTAAGAAGGGGGGTTGAATTGGTGGGAAATTAAAAAATAGATAGAAAGACATAGGGAAGGAGAAGGAACACAATCAATTTTATAATGGTTCGAGTATTAACAAACCCTACATCTAGTCTCCAATCTCAATTGGGTATTCTACTACTAGATGATACTTACAAAGAGTTTCAATCTCACTTTAAACTTACAATGTGTTTTTAATGGCTCACACATGACCCTTACAAGTGTTTCCCTTAGGCTCACACTTAAACCTATAAAAGTGTCTTCTAATGACTCACTCTCAACCCAACAATATGTGTTTTCAAGGCTAACACTTAACCCTTTGAGCTATTAATGCTCTTATAACAACCAAATGATAACAATTAAGAGGCAAGGCTTTGAGAATTAAAACTGTAAGAGTTTGGCTTAAATGAAAGTTATTAGATTTTTAATGGGGCTCTTTGGAGGGGTTATTTATAGCTTCTTCCCTCCAAATTCCCATTACAAAGAGATACCAAAAAGGATCTTCACAATAGCCATAATATCTTGCATTAAATGCACTGTCAAAGCTAGGTCACGGTCACTAATCTTTTTTTATGGTTGCGAGTCCTTTTTTGAGGGAGCGATTATTATTTTGTGATCACGATCTTCATAATCCATAAGGGCTAGATTGCACGTGGCATCTTCTCTTTGATTTTTCAATTATTCGTTACAAGCTCTGAATGCTGTATGAATTTCGCAGTCGCAACTTATAATTCACGGTCGTGAATCAAGTATCGCACCCTTGGTAATGATCAGGACTAAGGTCGCGATTCTCTTTGAGTCTCTAGGCTGAAAAATGAACAATTTGCCTTCTGATTGTCTTGGTCACGAAATCTTAGTCGCAATCGCGACTTTTCTGTCTTGGGCGCGACTCAGAAGTCATCTTTTATACTTTGGGAGATTTGGATTTCCTTTCAATTTCAATCAATAAATATGATATATTTTGCAAAACAAACACTTGAACAAACATTAGATAACCTTCAATTTGATTGACAAGATCAAAATAGAGATTAACTAAGTTTTGAAATAACTTAGGTCAACAATCTCCCCTTTTTTGATTTTGACAATCAAATTGAACTTAAATATAAAATAAAAGTTAAATGTAAAATAACATTCAGTTCATCAAGAGTTCTCCCCCTCGGTTTATGCAACAAATGAAAAGAAATATAAAATGGAGAACAAAAAATTATAAAATGGAGAACATATTCTCAAAGATATCTCAAGGTTGTAATCAAGTGATGTATATTTGAGTTTATTTAAGTTCTATGTTTCTCCCCTATTGGCAATATCAAAATGAAATATAGAAAATATATTGCAAAGGGAACAAAACAAAGAATAAACAAGATCAAAATAGAGAAAATAGATAATTGTATGAATTTGAAATTGATTGATGCCACATTACAATGCATGAAAAACATAAGGAAGAAAATTTGAAACAGAGCAAAAGAAACAAAAGAAATAAGAAATTTTAAAGAGAAAATTTAAGAATCTCCTCCATCTTTGGGTTCCTCTTTTTCTTGATGAGGGGCCTCTTCTTGTGTCTCCTCCTCTTCTTCTTCACTAAATTGCCAATATTGGAGGTTGCATTGAGGAAGACCCATATGACCTTGCATATCAAAAATGTCTTGATGAATGTGGTCTAAAAGAGAGAGTCTCCTCAAGACTTTTTAAAGAAGGCAATTGGTCTCATCTTGAAGTTGAGATGGAGGGGCAATAGGTGCTACTTGGGGTGCTTCCTCTTGTGGTTGACTAGGTTCACCTACCACCACCCTTGATCTTTTCCTAGTCCTCTCTTGGATGCCAATATGTCCAAAAGGATAATCATATTTCCCTTCCTTTTCTCTTAATGCCTTGGCATTGATCATGTATTAAAAGTCAATGAGGGATTTTTGATTGGTTTTTGGAGAATGGCTATGTTGGGTGGAGTAAGAGCCCCGATATGTTTGGCTATGGTCAAAATGTGGGAAGAGAGGAGAATGGTGCCTTTTTTTGTGGAAGATAGGTGAAGGAATTGGTCTACAAGAAACCTAGTGGATTGGATTGGTTTTCCCTTGACAAGACCATATAGGAAGAAGAGATCTCTTTAGGAAACCTTTTCATTTCCATCCCCTCTTGCATTGATGGTGAGGGTGACAATTCTATGAAGAAGCCAAAGAGAAAGGGTCTTGATGTGTTTGGTTAGGGAGGATTTTGGATCGAATTTTGGCTCAATGGAAATTTCGGTCCAAAAAGAGTTTAGGTGAAGGAAGAAATCATTGATGGTGTAGGCACCCTCAATTTAGAAACCAAAGATGTTGGCAAGATCACTAAGAGAAAGCTCATAGAGGTGACCAAAAAATCAAAAATCTATGGCGTAATGGCCATAGGTAGGATGAAGTTTTTTTGTGGACAACTGGGGTGGCAAGGAATTCCCTAGTTAGCTCATCATACCCATCTTCATCTACAAAAATGAATTGTCCCTATTCTAAATTTTTAAGGTAGCCGATGTTGCTGTCCTCAATTCCTAAAGTTTTGAGACACACTAAGGAAGGAATTTTGGAGGGTAAGATAGTTTTCTCTTGAATCCTAAGAAAATTTTGCTTTTCCTCTTGTGTAACACCCCCCATGAGTTCAAGAGGAGAAGGTTGAGAGGAGGTTTGGACTTCTTTCCCTTTTCTAGAGGGTCTCCTTGAAGCCATTGATGGAGAAGTAGATGGAGAATGAGAAGAGAATTAAAAGGAAAATGAGAGGAGAGTTGGAGAGAGTAAGGTTTTAGCTTAGAAAAGTCTTTGGAGATGTTCGAAAATAGTTAAACTTGAAATAGGAGGGTATTTATAGGCAAAAATGGGCTGAAAAATGGTCAAGAACAGCTAGTTTTTGCATTAAATTGATTTTTGCCAGTTGAAAAATGGCTAGTTTTAAATGTTGCTGAAACTCTGTTTTTTATTGTTTTTGAAAAAACTAGTTTTAAACGGCTAGTTTTAAATGAAATTTGAAAAAATCAAAAATCGCATTCGCGATTTTCTCATCACGAGCAAGATTTTGGAACACAAAGATAATGGCTATAAAATTTAAATTTTGTGACCGCTAATTGTATGTCGCGACCGCAAATTTTAAAAAGATAGAAATTCTTGAAAATTTTTGAAGGAATTTGAGTGCAAAGCAATTGGCATTATAGTTCAAGATTAAAATGAATATAATTATATAATTTCAACAAACTATGATAAAATAAATTAATGAAAATTAAATTTAAGCAATTTGGATCAAATATACCAAAAATCAACTAGAAATATACCAAAATATAGTAAGTCAAGTAATTGAGGTTAAATATACCAAAAATCAACCATAAAGCAACCAACATGCACCAAATTGCAGAAGGTAAAAAAAAATTAAATTTAAATGACTTAAGGATTACCTCAATACATGAATTTAACAAAATAAAAAGTGAAAGATAAATGTCATAATATGCATAAAATTTTAATGCAAATGAAAAGCTTTATGTAATTTTGAAAGTCTAAGGCAATGAGCTCCCATCAAGCATGCTAATTTCCTTTTTTATGAAATTTAATCTTTCTTCATTTAGGGGTTTTGTGAAAATATCAGCAAGTTGGTTAGCTGTATCAATAAATTCTAACACAACATCACCATTTTGCATATGATCTCTCAAGAAATGATGCCTAATGTCTATATGCTTACTCCTAGAATGTTGGATGGGATTTTTGGGAAGATTTATGGCACTAATGTTATCATATTTGATGGGAATGTGATCAATCACTTGACCATAATCCTTGAGTTATTGTTTCATCTAAAGAACTTGAGTGCAACAACAACCCGCCACCACATATTCTGCTTCGGCGGTGAACAAGGCTACCGAAACTTGTTTCTTGCTAAACCATGAAACTAAACATTCACTAAGAAAATGACAAGTTTTGAAAGTGCTTTTTCTATCAAGCAAGCTACTGGCATAATCTGTATCCGAAAAACTAATTATTGTAAAAGATGAATTTCTAGGATACCAAAGCCCTAAATGCAATGTGCCATGTAAATACTTCAAAATTCTTTTAACCGCATGCAAATGAGATTCTTTAGGACAAGGTTGAAAATGTGCACACAAATAAACACTATACATTATATCGGGGTCTAGATGCCATAAGGTAGAGAAGAGAATCAATCATACCTCGATATTTCTTCTCATCTATAGGCTTACCCTTTTCATCTTTGTTAAGATTAGTTGATGTGCTCATTGGAGTCTTGCTACTTTTGCAACCATCCATGCCAAACTTCTTGAGAAGCTCTCTTATATATTTGGATTGGTTGATGAAGATGCCATCTTTGCATTGTTTGATTTGTAGCCCTAGGAAGAACTTAAGCTCACCCATCATTCTCATCTCAAATTCCCTAGTCATACACTTGGCAAATTACCCTTAGATGGATCACCTATGATTTGCTCCTTGGGATGATTCTTGGGGTATCTCCACTCCTTAGGAAGTTCTTGAACATCTTCCTCTTGTGGATTTGATTGATCCTTATGATCTTGTTGGTTTTCCACTTGGTCCTCAACTTCCTTTAGAGTCTCATCTTGATCCAATCCAAGCTTTTCAAATTCACCTACAAGATCATCAAGAACACTATCTTTCCCAAGATCAAGTTTACTAGATTCATCAAATACAACATTCATAGACTCTTCAATTACCATAGTCTTTTAGTTAAAGACTCTATAAGCTTTACTAATGGTGGAATATCCTAAGAAAATGCCTTCATCGATTTTAGAAGCAAATTTCCCAAGGTTATCCTTGGTATTTAATATGTAGCACTTACAACCAAAAACTCTTAGATATGAAATCTTGGGATTTCTTCCATTCCATAACTCATAAGATGTTTTATTCAAAATGGGTTTAAAACTCTATTTGAAATGTAACATGAAGTGTTAATAGCTTTTGCCCAAAAGTAAGTTGGTAAACCATATTCATTAAGCATGGTTTTAGCCATTTCAATCAAGGTTCTATTTTTCCTTTCTACAACACCATTTTGTTGAGGTGTCCTAGGAGATGAAAAATTATGCGAAATTCCATGTTCAATGCAAAAATTTTCAAATAATTCATTTTCAAATTCTTTTCCATGATCTTCTCTAATTGTGGAAATGAAATAGCCTTTCTCATTTTAAACTTTTTTTGCAAAACTTTTGAATGCATTAAAAGCATCACTCTTATGAGTTAAGAAACTAACCCAAGTGAATCTAGAGTAGTCATCAACAAGCACATAGGCATACATTTTTCCACCTAAACTAGCAACTTTACTAGGTCCAAACAAATCCATGTGAATAAGTTGAAGGGGTCTAGAAGTACTTACAATATTTTTTGATTTGTAGGATGACTTGTGTTGCTTTCCCATTTGACAAGGTCCACATGTCTTGTCCTTTAAGAATTTGATCTTTTGAAGTCCTTCAACAAGCTCATCCTTGCAAAGGCTATGAAGAAGCTCCATGCTTGCATGTCTAAGCCTTCTATGCCAAAGCCAAGATTCATTGCTAATAGACATGAAACACATGACATCTTGGTTAGCCATATCATCTAAGTTAATCATGTAGGTATTGCCCTCCCTTTCACCCTTAAACACTACATTGTCATTAACTAAAGTGGTGATAATGCATGCTTTATAGTCAAAGGTGACTTTATTACCCTTATCACATAATTGACTTACACTAAGCAAGTTAAATTTTAAACCATCAATAAAAAGAACATTTTTAATGAGAGAAGGTTGTTCTTACCAATGGTGCCAATGCCAACTATCTTACCTTTGGCATTATTACTAACTGTGATGTTTCCACCTCTTTTTTCTTTCAAATTTATGAAGAGGCTTGCATTTCTGGTCATATGTCTTGAACATCCATTATCTACATGCCATTTGTTCTCCTTGGTAGTGGATTTAAGACACACCTACAAGAAAAGATTAATCATCTTGTTTTAAGTACTCAAATATACTTGGGTCTTTGGGAGTTAGCCTTGGAAGGGTCCTCAAGCTTAAGTTGAGCCTTCCTTATATAACAAAATACATTTATATGACCATCTTTCATACAATAATGGCATTTTAGTTTTGACTTGAAGGTTTTCTTAGCCATGTTGTTAACAAATTTTGGTCTTTTCATAACGTTATGACATGAATGCATACAAGGACAAGTATTATGTTGTGATTGTGGATGTCTTTGAGCATGCCTCTTTTGATACATGAATGCATGGTTAACTCTTTGAGGCTTAGCTCTTGCATCTAATGTAACCTTTTGAGTCCTTTTGGAACTTGGAGGTTTAGTGTGTGTTTTCACTTGTGAATTACCTCAATGCTAGAGGTTTGAGGAGTTATAGCCTTTATGAACATAGTGGGTGAGGATGTGGATGGACATGAGCTATCAAAGCCAAGACCATGTCTCACAAGGGATGGCCTTTGTGATACAGTAAGAGTATCCAAGGCTTCTTTTCCTTTGTAAAATTTTGAGATTGAGTTTCTTAATTCTTCAATTTCAATTTTCAAAGCATTGTTTTCTTTATATAAAGAATTAAAAGAGGAGTTTTTTGAAGTGATTTCCTCCAATGAGCTTTTTAAGCTAACATTGGAGGTTTTCAAGCTTAAAACAAGTTTTTTTAATTCTTTAAAATTCTTCTCCAACTTAGAATGCTTTCCCTTAAAAAATTTCATTTTTGATTTATACTTTTTGCATTTCAAATTCACAGCTTTAATTAGCTCATCCTCATCATGCATATCATTATTAATATCATCACAAGATTGAGAGTTAGAGCTTACCTCATTTGATGAGTCCTCTAAGGCCATGAAACATAAGTTTGCAACATCTTCTTCCTCTTCATCACTTGAGAAGTCATCATCCCATGTTGCTTTGAAGCGCTTCTTCTTCTTCTCCTTGTCCCATTTCTTTTTCTTCTTAATGTTGGCACATTCTATTTTTATATGACCTTGCTTACCACATTCATAGCAAGTAATGTCATTCTTCTTTTCTTTGCTTGAGCTTGAGTTGTAATTTGATGATGATCTCCTAAAGGCCTCTTTTCTTTCTTTCTTCTCTTGATGATGTCTTTGACCCTTTTTTAGAGTATAGCAAGTTCTTCATCATCATCATCTTCACTTTCCTCTAATTCACTTGAGCTCCCACATTCCTTTTGCTTTTGAGGGAGGATTTGAGAGCTAAGAATTTCTTTCTCTCATTCTTTTGATTCTCTTCCTTTTCTATCAATAGAGACATTTCTTCGGTAAGGAGTTTTCCAATGAGGACATCGATAGGAACCTTTCCAAGATCCTCATTAGCTTTTTCTATGCTAGCAATTCTAGCTATATAATCTTTCTTTGGGAGAGTTTTGAGAATCTTATAGTTTATGTCATTCAAGGTGTGCACTTTGCCCAATTTCTTCATGTTGGTGACAAAGGCTAGAAGCCTATTTGTCATATCGGTGACGCTTTCATTGGGTTTCATCTTGAAGAGCTCATATTTAGTTGTGTACAACTAAATCTTTTTCTCCTTGACTTGCTTAGTTCCTTCATGGTAGTTTTCTAAAGATTTCCAAATGCTAAATTCACTTAAACAATGTTGAACTCTACCACATTCTTTTCTTGAGAGTGAACTAAGAAGAATTGCCATGGCTCTTGTATTTTTCCCATTAGCTTTTCTTTGTGCATCCACCCATTCTTCTCTAGGAACCAATTCTTCAACATCATCAACTTTTCTTGATGGAGGTTTCCATTCTTTGATTATGCAATCCCATACATCAATGACATCACTATCAAGATATACCTCCATTCTATATTTCCAATACGCATAATCGATACCATTGAAGTGTGGCTTAAGGTGATGCATCTCTTCATTGGCTATTTTGATCTTTTCTCACACAATTAAGCTTGAAGAATGAGACCAAAGCTCTGATACCACTTGTTTGCCCTTATGCACCAAGAAGGGGGTTGAATTGGTGGGAAATTAAAAAATAGATACAAAGAGATAGGGAAGGAGAATGAACACAATCAATTTTATAGTGGTTCTGGTATTAACAAACCTTACATCCACTCCCCAATCTCAATTGGGTATTCTACTACTAGATAATACTTACAAGGAATTTCAAGCTCACTCCAAACTTACAATGTGTTTTTAATGGCTCACACACAACCCTTACAAGTGTTTCCCTTAGGCTCACATTTAAACCTATACAAGTGTCTTCTAATGACTCACTCTCAACCCAACAATATGTGTTTTCAAGGCTAACACTTAACCCTTTGAGCTATTAATGCTCTTACAACAACCAAATGATAACAATTAAGAGGTAAGGCTTTGAGAATTAAAATTGCAAGAGTTTAGCTTAAATGAAAGTTGTTGGATTCTTAATGAGGGTCTTTGGAAGGGGTATTTATAGCTTTTTCCCTCCAAATTCCCATTACAAAGAGATACCAAGAAGGATCTTCACAATAGCCATAATATCTTGCATTAAATTCACTGTCAAAGTTGGGTCGCGGTCACTAATCCTTTTTTTGCGGTCACGACTCTTTTTTCGTGGGTGCGACTATTATTTCGCAGTCACGTTCTTCATAATCTACACTGGCTAAATCACACGTGGCATCTTCTCATTGGTTTTTCAACTATCCGTTGCAAGCTCTGAATACTGTATGAATTTCGCAGTCATGACTTATAATTCATAGTTGCGAATCAGGTATCGCGCCCTTGGTCGTGAATTAGGTATTGCGCCCTTGATTGCGGTCGTGACTGAGGTTGCAATTCTCTTTGAGTCTCGAGGCTAAAAAATGAACAATTTGCCTTCTGATTGTCTTGGTCACGAAATCTTGATCTTGGTCGCGACTTTTCTGTCTTGGGTGCGAATCAGAAGTCATCTTTTATACTTTGGGAGATTTTGATTTCCTTTCAATTTCAGTCAATAAATATGATATATTTTGCGAAACAAACACTTGGACAAACATTAGATAACCTTCAATTTGATTGACAAGATCAAAATAGAGATTGAATAAGTTTTGAAATAACTTAGGTCAACATCAATAAATTCTTAGTAACCTTGGTATTACAAAAAAAATTATCTCATCCTCTAGGACATTATGGGATAAATTTTTTATTCTATGGGAAAGAGTTTGGCTTTAAGTTGGATGAAGTAGCTGACAACTTTGGTCTCCAAAAGGATAGTGCTTTCACTCTAAATGACCTAGACATGAGCTTCACCACTTTTTGCAAGAACTATCCATTGAAAGAAGGTATGATGCCAAAAATTCTCCTTGCCAAACACCTTAAGACAATCACCTTTGGCCGTTTACATCGCATTGCTACTCTATCTATCAATGCAATATGAGATGGGAATGAAAAGGTCACACAAAAGGATCTATTCTTCATGTTTGGCCTTATCAAAGACAAGGAAATCCAAACACCAAGTTCCTTATTAATCAATTTGTGCACTTGGCCAAAACACAAAAAATTTCTATCCTTCTTTCTTCCCATATCTCTCACATTGCCAAACATGTGGGAACCCTCATCCCACAAACTAAAGCCTTACTCAAAACCTCTTTTAAACCTTCTATGATAAACTTGGAGTATATGATCCACTCTAAATGTATAAAGGAGAAAAATGACACCTATGAATATATTTTTGGTGAAGTGGGAGTTTAAGAGCGATTAAGGAACAGACCTAGGGTGATTGTCTAAAGGTGAACCAAGCTAACCTCTTGAAGAAGGGACCCAAAAAGCCCAAGGCATCCAAACTTCTCCTCAAGCCCATCCTTCTTCTTCCAAGATTGATAAGATATTTAGCAAGATTATTAGAAGGCTCAATCTTTAGGGGCATATTCACCATGATATATATGATATTCAAGGAAAGATGGGGCTTTCTCAATGCAACTTGGATGAATGCAAAGCTAGTAAGGAAGAAGAAGAGGAAGTTCAAGATGAAGAAGGAGATAAATCTTAATTTGGGGCTTTAGAAATTTCTTATTTTATTTTTCTTTTTTTTTATTTTTTTCTTCTTTTCATAATTTTTTGGTACCTTATTTACAAAATTGATTATTTTTGTAATTAATTTCTTTAATGAATGCAATTTTCTTGTGTTTGTTAAATTCTAATTTTCTACTTGATTTCTTGTTAATTTTTTGATTAATTTGATAATTGCTACTTTACTTGACTTATTTCATTTATTGTTGCTCTTTTCCTCAATTCCTTTATCTTTTAAATCCCTTTTACTGATCTTGCCAAAAGGGGAGAAATGGTATGAATTTGAATTAATTTGACAAAATTTTTGTCAAACAGGGAGAAAAACAAGTTTTTTTTTTTTTTTTTTTTTACTTAGAAGAGAAATTTTAAAAAATGTTTTTTAGTTCTAAGGACCATTGATTGAGGGGGAGCTTTGTAATTTGTAAGTTTTACTTAATTATTTTTCAAATTCAATTTAATTGTCAAAATCAAAAAGGAGAAATTATTGACCTATGTTGGTTTACAATTTAAAAGGGGAAATTATTGACCTATGTTGGTTTACAATTTAGTCAATCTTTATTTTGATCTTGACAATTACATTGAAGTGCTCTAATGTTTGCATTTAGTGTTTGTTTTACATGAAAAATACTTATAAAAGGTTAAAAAATCAATATATTGAAAATTCGCTAAGTATAGGAAGCGGACTTGTAAATCGTGCCCACGATTGGATATAGTGCTTGCAATTAGTATATCATGACCGTGACTCCTTGGATCATGACCACGATTAATTTAAAGAAAAAGAAGCATGTGAGATAGTGGAGTCTGCTGTCAGTGTGGCAATTGTGAAATATGGATGCGAAATAGATATCACAACCTCAACAAAGGAATTGCAATTGCAACTTCAATGATCATATGTCACATGTCACTAGCCATTGCAAAAATGTGAATATTGCGACTAGTGATATGGTCTCAGATAGACTACTTTTTTTCAAGTTGTTTGGAACCTAACTTTTGACCTATGTCTTCATTTGTAATGACTCTTTGGAGTACGTAAACTATAAATACTCCCTCCAAAGATCTTAGACAATGTTGAACAACTTATCAAGTGGCCAAACACTTGCAATTTTATTTCTCAAGCCTTAAATTTTTTATAAAACACATTTTGTGTTGTTTGGGTGTTAGCCATTGGAACATTTGTGTAGGTTGGAAGTGAGCCTAGTTGAAACTCTTATGTAGGTTTGAGTGTGAACCTTAATAAAACATTTGGTTTGGTTTTGAGTGTTAGCCTTGGGAAAACTTTTATAAAATTTAGTGTGAGTCTAAACACTAAGTTGGGAGTAATCTTAGAGGTAAGAAGCTACACTAATCAACTCATCTTGACATCAAGAGTCTAAATGTACCCATCACTCTCCCCCATTATCGGTCACTAGAAATCGAGCCTCAAAGTTTTGAAATCCCATTTTTTGGTCAACAAAAGGTGGCATATTAGTACCAAATTGAAGCTTATAAAAAAAGGATTCCAACGCATTTTGAATCACCTAAATCAGAATCTGAATGAGAGAGATATAACTGTTAAAATTTTAGTAGCCATAGTTCGCCATAAATTCACAGTAGTAAAATTGAGATGCGTGTTGAGCATTGTCTGGTGTCTAATTGGAGTGATTATGGTCCAGTTGATAGTCTAGATGTTACCTGAGTTTGCTGCATGGATTTCTTAGGTTGGTTAGTCTTTCTCTCTCTCTCTCTCTCCTTTTTTTTTTTTTTTAAATTTACAAATTTGTAGAAAATTTATTTTAGGTCCAAAAATTACAATAAACAACCATTAAATTCTTTGTAAAATATAGTTTCATTTGATATATCAACACTTAAAAAATGACGCTTTTAGGTTTATTAAAAATAATTGGATATAAAATTAATTTCTAAAAATTATTAAGAATTAATATTTAAGTACCAAAATATAAAATTTATTATCCCTTATATTTAATTTTATCCAATATAATTTAATTAAAAATTTCAACCTAGTACATATAATTAAATAATTGTTTATTCATATAAAAATAGAATTTTATAAAATAAATAAAAATTCAGGTTATTACTTTTTAAAATATACTTTAATTTGATATATTTAAACATTAAAAATGGTCACTTTTAGATTTATTAAACATAATTGAATATAAAATTAATTTTCAAAATTCTTAAAAATTAATATTTAAATACCAAAATATAAAATTTATTATCCCTTATATTCAATTTTACCCAATATAATTTAATTAAAATTTTCAATCTAATACATATAATTAAATAATTATTTATCCGTATAAAAAAATTTTTAAAATAAATAAAAATTTAGGTTATTAAAATTCAATTCAAATAATATGTATTATCCACTCTGGTCAAAATCCGGTTAAAATCCATTTTCCCAGTCAAATGCCCAGTGATCTGGACGACTCAGGCATGGGTGATCCAGTTCAACCGGGTTGCTTAAATTTTTGAAACCACTTTATATGGATGAAACGGTGCTGTATAAGAAAAAAACTGAAAGGATTAATGGCTTTTCAGAACAAGATTGAACAACATACAGGACTTAGCTTTAAATAAAGGGGATTTCTCTCTCCTCTTTCTCCCATTTTACATATTCAAGAGGTATCCGGTGACAAAGTGATTTTAAAAAATTCAAGTGAAGATAAGAGGTTTTTTTTTTTTTGAAGTAACCGTGAAGTAACCTTAGAAAATCCCCTTTTCAGCATAACAAATGAAACCCTAAAATCCGGGACTCAGCAACTGCTCGCCACTTTTTTCCCTCATTCTCAGTCTCTCTTTCACTCAGTTCTTCCTTTCCCCTTAATCTTCTTAGATATGCTCCACAAAAAACCCACTGACCATTAAGATTATAAAAGCTTGATTCAACTTACATATTTGTTGTTCTTCGTACTCTATTCAGGATTTCAGGTTAGCTCAAGCTTTACCTCCTTTTTTTTTTTTTTTTTTTTTTTTTTTTTTTTCAGTCTGCCTTTTTTAAATTTTCCATGTTTTAATCTGATTTTTTTTATCTGCCATTTTGGAAATTCATTTTTGTTTTATTTTTGCAGTTATGTGATTGTTGTTTCAAAGAAAAACAAAATCATTCTTTGTTTAATGTTGATATTTCTGTTTCAGTTTAGTTATTTTATTGAACCGCCATTGTTGTAATGGCATTAAACATATAATTTAAATTGGATTGTGGTCCTTCCATTGCAATTTGCGCTTAGCAGCTCTAGATATTTTTGGTTTCACTTTTTGTTTTTTCTTTTTCCCTCACATTTGATTCTTGCTTAACTGTTTTGCATTTAGGTATGTTATATTGGTTGTTGGATTGTTGTGTCTATTGATTTCTCTAATTTCCAAATTTTAATTACTTCAATTGAATTATACAGAATTATACCTAATTACCAAATCGAATTGTCCACAAGATAATATGGAAATTTTAATAAATCCTACAGATCTGTATCTTTGAGTTCAGAAATCCTTCTGAAGATTTACTAATCCAGGACCAAACCAAACCGTGTTTACCACTAAATTATTGTGTAAAAAAGGCTGTGGTGGTTAAATTGCACATAGTTTAAAATACATGCTGTCTGGGTGTGTATTTTGGGTTAATTGAATTGAGCTTGGTTTGAGGTCATCAAAGCTCCCTCAGTTCCTGTCCTATTTCTGTGATGTTAAGTCTGCACATACAAGATTTACACTGTTCTCATCAGCCATCGGTCTTTCTTATATTCCTATGTACTGCCTATACTAATTTTTTTTTTTTGCATTAACAGACTTCCCTTTGTAGTTCTTATTACTTTTGGCATTTAGCTTTCTTATAACATGTCAGCAATAATTATATCTCAGATTATGATGATTATGATTATGATATTGGGAGTTGCATTTGAAATGAGTGGCTTTTACACAAATTTGTGTATTATTAACAACTTTTATGTCTTTAAAGTCATGTTTGATCATTTCTTCTCAGCAGATCAGTATGTTAATTCTGGCTATTTATTGTGCAGCTTAACTAGACTTTATGCATTTTGATTTTCCAGTAAAATGAAATTAAAGGGAATCCATAGCCTTGGTATGCTACTTTATTTTACAGTTCCAAGTTCACAATTATATTCAATCGACCATGCTCAGCCATTTATAGCCTTGATATCTGTTACCACTTGGTTCTTTACAGTCTACTGTGAAACCAAAAGAGGAAAAACACTCCACAGAATTGGTATTTTTCATGTGTGAAAGAAGTCATTGTTTAAGGAAGTTTTAGTGGATATTTTAATTTTAATTTTTTTTTTTTTTTTTTTTTTGCATTTTAAGTTTTGTATATTCTTCTCCATCTTTACTTCAACAATCATATCTGTTGAAATAATATTTTTGTTGCTTCTTTTGTTTCAGTGAACCCATAGAAGTTAATGGCAGGCAAAGCTGTGAAAACTGCAGCAAAGGCAGTTTCTGAGTACCAGTACCCATGGAAAGAAAAGTTGGCAAAACATAAAGATGAACTATCCAAGGGAGTATGGGGTTATTGGAATCTAGGGGCATGGACACCACTCCATATTAGTGCTCGCAGACGAGCTAGACTTCGCAAGGAAGTTCTCATTGCAGGGGAAGATTGGCCGTATGATCCAGAGAGGAAAGAAATGCGAACCAAGATGAAAGGGCATAAGTGTGATAGGATATCTGCAGAGAAACGAGAAAACACTGCCAAATTGATGCAGCGAATGCCAGAGATGTTATTGGCCTACAAGAAACGGAGATGGGAGAAGAAAATGAAGGAAGAAGACAAAAAATACAAAATGAAGGAAGAAGACAAAAAGTCCAAGTGAATGTTTTTTATTTTACACCCAGAGTTTGCTTTCTATTTTTTTTTTTTAAATATTCCTAAATGAACTTAGTATTCAATCATGTTTTGAAAATAGTTTAATTTGTTTATATACAATGATGTTCATTATGTATTTCTTTTTTCATGGGAAACAAATGTAGGATGCTCTGCTCCTATCAGAATAAATAGATGAAAAACGTGTTTATTTGGAGTTTAACCCTTTTGTCTTGTAATAATGAAATACACTATTGTGGTGATTTACGCTAAGAACCATACTATGTTTCAACGCATGATCGTATCTTTCGAAAATTCTTTTCTTTTCTGATTTTCTTTTGAATGTTTTTAATAAAAACATAGCAATAATATATATAAAAAGAAAATTCTTCTCTGTATAACACATTTGGGATCCATTTGTTTTGTGGGAAAACATTTTTTATATTTTTGAACGTTTAGAATGCTTTAAAAAATTAGTTAACAAAAAATATTTTTTCAATTAATGAAAAACTGTCCTTTTTCTATGAAAAAAAATGACTTCCAAAGAGAATTATTTTCTGAAATTTGACAAATTTGTTATATTAAAAGTAAAATATTATATACATATTTATTAATTCACTTGTCACAAATAGTTATTGCTGGAGTCGTTGGTGATTACCACAATTTACTATTTTTATGTACTTTTATCATATTTAACTATAAAACTTAAAAAGATAAAATTTTTCTATGTTTGAAAATATTTGTATTCTTATAAATTAAAATTTTTAATTAATTTTTGGAAAATAATTTTCAGAAACAAGTTATTATCCGCAAACAAACAAAGTCTCCAGTATAAAAGTACTCTAGTTCATTACTTTTCAATTTCATTTTTCTATGAAGTACACTTATTTCTTTTTTTAATACCGAAAATATAAAAATTATTATTAATTTTTCAAAAACATTTTCTTTTTTTTAAATTAATAATTTTATTTATCAATTATTAAAAAATTGATAGAAAATTTAATAACAGATCGAGATAACTAGATGTATACTTTTTTATGGGTGTATTCATATTTCACTATATTAATTTGATTGTGTAATCAATATCATAAATTTGGGTAAAAATGACAAAATTAAAAATTGGTTAAAAATGAAAAAATATGCAATGGTTTGAAAATTTGGTTTGGTCTTTATAAGGGGAAAAGAAAAAAGAAGAAAGAGGTTTTGAGCATCTTGTATATAAAATAGATGAAATTTTATATATCTCATTCATATAAACAGAATATATCATATTGATGAAATTTTAGTTCTTAATTGCAAATTAATGATTGAGATTTTATTAGAAATTAATTTTCAATTTTGGTAGTGTAAATATATAATTATTTATTAGATAATAAAATTTTAACTGGTAATTTCAAATTGAAAGTATAAAATGAGAATCTTATGTCATTATTTTAATAATCATAATTATTTCATGTTGATTACAGTCATAATTGAAACATATCATGTATAAACTATAATTATAAATTGCAATAATAAATTTTATAAATAATTTACCATCATTATAAATCTTTCAAAAAAGTGAAAGTTACATAACAATAAAATTAGGTCTAACTAAAAGTGGGCTGTTCACTATAAAATCAGCCTATAAGCTGAAAAAGGTCATAATTGGGGAGTGCAAGATAAAGATTGGAAAAGTATACGGAATTGGAATGGTCCTGAGCGTATTCATTGTTTTTTGTGGCCTCCTCACAAATGTAGAGAGATGTAGAAGACACTTGGATAATGATGAGTCTTGTGGAAGGTGTGGTGAGTCTGAGGAGTCTATTTTACATGCACTAAGGGACTGTCAACATGTTCAGTGTTGGTGTAACTTGGTGCTATGTCAAGGGTGGAACTAGAAAATTTAGCAAAGATACAACAAAAAAAATTAAAAAATTACTAATGTGTAGTGCCTCCAAGACTACATTTAATTTCGCCCGTGTGCCATATGGTGTTGGAATATCTTTCTTTTCTCTTCCTCTAAAGGATTGGCTGCTCAGGTCTAACAGCCTTAATTTTAGTTCAGAAATTGATTGGGCAGTGATTTTTGGAATAGCCTGCTAGATGATGAGTCATAGGTGTGTGTTTTGCTAGAGGCTAATAATAAAAGGGTTATAGATGTTTTAAACAAAGATATTGATGGGTCTTTTAAGAATTTAACTTCGGTACAAAGACATTAAAAGATCGCTTTAACAAGATCGAGACGTTTATTTGGTGCATATTCATCGTGAAGGCAATAGATGTGTTGATTACCTTGCTAATATATATGGAGTTCAACTATGGTTTTGGCTATCATGCTCTCGATGGCTCACCTCTAGCCTTAAGGATTTGATGATGCAAGATGTCATGGGTGTTTCTTTTCCTGAAGTATATGTTATGTAGTGTTTTTTAGGCTTTTAGCCTCCTTTCATTCAAAAAACACTACAAGAAACAGCCGATTTAGCAAGTACAAGAAGTAGTCTCTAATATAATAATTTCAGTCACTAAATTAATTTAGTAAATAACAACTAAAAGATGTAGTCTCTAAATCTTTTCTCGTATTATTTAGCGAGCAAATTAGTCGCTAATTAACGGCAATGTAAAAATAGTCTTTAATTAGTGACCAGTACAATTAGTCGTAAAAGAAAAATAATACAATAACAAAACTTACTTGTTGTAGCATGGAAACGTAGAAGATCGAACTAGAATTACTTGGTACCAAGGAGCAATTACATGCAAAGATGAAAAACTCCTATTTTCATAGCTTAAATCTTTGTGCTTTGGTGAAGAGTGAATTTTCTGTGATTGTTTTTCTTATATCACGTTACTTCATTAACATGGTTGTTACTCTCTAAATAACCAAAATATTATTTTTAAGGAAACTGATAATTTTTAACTGATAAAAATTATATCCTTAAGGTTTATGTGATAATTATTTATCTAATAATTATTTATCAGATAATTATTTATTAGATATTTACTTTTGAGATAATTTCCAACTAAATGATAATTATCCAAGTACCGATGGGTTGGGCTTCCCATTATTGGTTGACCAAATCTAAAATATCCAACATTTCCCACTTGTACTTAATAGGAAGCACAATTCAAGAGAACACATTCTCTATACTCTGCAACAATTCATACTTAGAAATAGACTGTACGACTAGCATACTTTGAGAGCTTAGTGCTACAAATCTATTAGGAATATATAGTATCTCAATTATATAAAATGGCTTGGAGTAGTTTATAGTATGCAGTACCCTAGATTATATTATCACATTTGTTATCTCTCATTATCTCATTTGTGATTGTACTTTGTATTCATAATCATTTCTCATCTCATAGATAAAATATGATTGGTCGACTAGTGAATACAAGTCAATGTGATACTCCAATGATCTTCTTCTTCTTACGATTCTCTCAACCTTAACTTAACTCACTTTTCTAGAAATGTCCCATTAGACCATATCGTTCATAGTCCTTACGCAACACCCTGAGATAGCAATCATTAAATCAAGTCTCAAGTAACTGATAGGAGTAGTAAGTGTACTATATGAGATTTACTTTTACCTCAGGTTCTCACACAATATTTAGTTGAGATCTTTACTTATATTACTCTTGTTGGTTGATTCTTACACACATGATATGAATCAGATGCTACAACATTTTCTCCTTTCCCATGGAGCATGTGTCTTTCTCAAGATAATGTTGTACAGTGATAGTTTGGATACGCTTAGTATCTAGCTTGAGTTCACATAACTACTTTTTAATAAATTTATCTCATTAGAACTCACATTTGGCAATGAAGATAGATATAGTGAAAACTTAAATCACTTAGTCTTGTCATAATGACCTTTAGTTATTATATAGGTCAATATATTGAATTTTAAGTTTGACTCTCTGTTATCACTTAGATAATAAACTTAAAATTTATCTCATCTCTATACATTGCTTAAATGATAAAGGCGATTACCTATGTGAGAGGGTCAATCTCTTATCTATCCAACATACTTCTCAAAAAATAATTAAGAATGTAACAAATAACATTCACATGTATGTATGTTAATAAACTCCATTATCATCTAGACATTAATAAAACATTCATAAACATTGGGAAATCTCAACAATTTAAGTACATTAACATCTATGTGATTCTTGAGAATTAGTATGCTTAATAAATACATCTCTAGGAACAGGCTTTGGTAGCAGACCTATGATCATTTCTTGTATAGAAATGTACTTCATGTTTACTTCCTTACGTGCAACCATATTTTTAACAAAATTATAATTGGTATCTATATGCTTGGTTTTAAGTGGAGCTTAGGGTCTTTTTATAAGCAGTAGCTGTTTATCTGTCACAGTTGATTATCATTGGACCAGTGCAATTGGTGGTGACCTCCAAATGATCCAAAAACCTTTTAAGCCACATGACTATTGTACTGCCAAAGAGAATGCCACAAATTTGGCTTCCATCTTTGATAAAGCTATACATGATTGTTTCTTACTACTCCAAGATATGGTGCCATTACTAAGTATGAAGATAAACCCAGAGGTAGATTTTCTCTCATCCAAGTCTCTTCCCCCATCATTATAGTCACAACCTTGATAGCATAGTGAATAGTAAGTAGTTCCATTTAGATACCTTAAAATCCTCTTTATAGCTTTCCAATGTGCTTGGCCTGGGTTGTATTGATATCTACTAGCCATGCCAATGGCATAGCAAATATCAGGTATTGGACACATCATAGCATACATAAGACTACCAACCGTACTGGCATAAGGAACTTTACTCATTCGTTCCTTGTCCTGTTGATTTTTGAGACATAATCTTTGGCTTAAACCTTCACCTTTAATAATAGGAATATCTATGGGTTTACAGTCTTGCATTCTAAATCATTCAAGCACTTTTATGATATATGTCTCCTGTGAAGGAGATAATATTTTCCTTTTGGATGATCTCTTGAAATCTTAACTCCAAGAATTTATGTAGCTTCACCCATATCCTTCATTTTGAAGTTTAATGACAACCATGCTTTGATGTCATGAACATACTCCTTGTCGTTTCTAGATGTTAAGATATCATAGACATATAATGATAATATCACATATTTATCTTTAGACCTCTTGGTATATAGGCCATGATCCTCATCAATCATAATAAAATCATATGAAATGATCACATTATAAAAGTGAATATACAATTGCCTAGAAGACTACTTAAGGCCATAAATAGACCTTTTAGACTGCTTGTGGCCTTCTTTAACTAATCCTACTGGTTATTCCGTATAGACCTTTTCATCTAATTCTCCATTGAGAAAGGCAGTCTTTGCATCCATTTGATGTAATTCAAGGTCCAGGCTTGTGATAATAGCTAGAATTAAGTGAACTGAGTTAAAATGCACAACTGGTGAAAAAGTTTCCTCATAATCAATTTCTTTCTGTTGTGTATATCCTTAGACCCATTTATTCCCAATAGCTTTTCATTCTTTCAAAAGATTAACCAGTTCCTAAACTTGGTTAGACCTTATAGACTCCATTTTTTCTTTCATTGCTTTAATTGATTTATCCTTAGCAGCACAATAAAGAGCTTCATTGATATTCTTTGGCTCATCCTCTTCTTTTGGAAGAATCATAAAAATTTCACCTCCTTTAATATCAAATCGAAGGCAAGGAATGCTTCCACTATTGCTTCAACAAAATTGAGATTCATTAATTCTCAAATTACTCCCACTCTGACTAGGATCACCTTCATTGGCATGAGATGATGAAATCCAAATGGTTGTTGAAACTAATATATCATCAGTTAAAATCCTCTCACTCGAATGAGGTGATATTAAAAAGTGTGGATCTATAGTGTCAAACAGTGAAAGGTCTTGAAACATTTCACCCTATTTGGGAAACTCATTTTCTAAGAATGTGACATCGCATGATTCAAACTCAGTTACACTGTCACTATCTTGCTCACCTATGATTAAGAAAGTAATTAATTACATTTGGAAAAATAGAAAATAAATTCAATTTGAAAAATTGGATTTAAAGTTTGGATTTAAATTTCAAACGTACTTATGTACCCCATTGAATAGGGATCAAAACCCACATAGTTTATTTTATGATTAAGTGTAGGGATTTATGGATTGATTAAAATGATTCTTGGTTTGAGAAATGAGTTGATAAAAAATACCTTGGATTATGGTGGACGCGATGGAAAAAGTATTTTGCCAGACGAAAGTTCCGTTTTATTAGACCAAACAATTAGATTGATTAAGGATTTAAAAAAAGATTGGTGAATGAATGAATTAATTAAAATAATTAATTAATTAATTAAAATAGTGGATGAGTAAAAAAGATTTTTGATTTAATTTGATTAAAAAAGGAATTAATTAATTAACTTTTTAGTGTTAAAAAGATTTTAGTTAATTAAAAGGATTAATTAACTTAGTTTGGGTGAAAAATTAATTAATTAAAATAATTAATTAATTAATTGAAGAGTGGATGGAGAGAGAAGAAGAAGAAAAATTGATAGATAGCAATCAATACCAATTTTTGGAGTGAGGAGTAATGAGAAATGAGAGGCCTGTTTATAGGCAAATGAGGTTGAGGGTAGTTTAGGAAGTGAAAATGTGAAAAAATAATGAAAGATAAGGTTAGAAATGGCTAAAAATTGGGTTGGTGAGGGGGTAAAAGGGTCATTTTCTACATAGAAAGGGGGTCCACCCGCATCAGAGAGGTGTGGCACCACACAGGTATTGTGGCATGTCACAGGCACCATCTCTTGTGTTGCATAGTGCTAATGCGATGCCGCAGGGATTCCATGTGGCAGTTACGTGGTGTAGGACAAGCTTGCTTTTCAAAATTTTCTTCTATCAGTTTTTTAGAGGTTCTGGGTCAATGTTTAGGAGTTTTACAGTTTAGAAAATTCATCTGTCAGTTTTGGTAGATTAGAATTAATTTTAGAGTAGCTGAGCAGTTAGTTTCAGAGAAAATCCAGTCAGTTTTGGAAAAATACTGTTAGGGTAGAAAAGACATTAGATTGTGCTAAGAATATTTCAATCGATTATGAAGAGTTCAAAATTAATTTTACAGGTACTAAAATGAGAGTTCATAGTTGCCCCCTCGTTGATGTTGTCTATCAGTTAAATAATTTTGATAAGAGTGAACTCGAAACTTTGGTAGGTCTGGTGTTTGGAAAGTGACTCCAGTTGTAATGAGATAATTTTGGTGAATTTTGGAACTTGATTTGACCATCTTCAGGAGACTGGTGAATTTTCAAGTTCATAATTTTTCTAGTTTTTTTTTTTTTATGTAAAAATTGCATTTCGGTTAGAAAATCGGTGGATGAGATGTCTATGGGTAGATAAAAATCTCACGAACACACAAAAACTTTCAGATTTAGATTCTGAGTTGAAATGGGCTAAGAAATATATTTTTTATGTAACTGAATAATTGTAGGGCACTTTTACTATACGTTTTTCATCTTTTCTGCCCTAAAACTCTATAAATAGGCTCATTCTCAACACAATTTGCTACACACACATTTCACTCCTCTCTTTTAGGCTCACACTAACATGACCTTCATCTTTCTCTCTCTCTCTCTCTCTTTTTTAATACTAATAAATAATAAATGAGAAATTCTTTTATTTAATACTAATAAATAATAAATGAGGAATTCTCTTTTTTTTTTCTTCCTTTTTTTTACTTACCTGCGTATGTTGCTTGTTAAGTCTAACATTCAATTAAAATGGTATCCACATCCCGTCATGGAGCTACTTCCTTAAGGAGGACCTCTGCTTCTTCCGTAAGTAGTCAGGGGCACTAGTATGAGGCACCAAGAGACAACCCGCACCCAACTCTCTTCTTATAGGACCCAGAAGATCATGTGTCATTTGATGATCAGCTAGTAGTTAGTAGTCTTGCTTATTCTTTTTGAAAGTCAATTTTGTCCACTGTTTGCATTCCATGTATGTAAATTTTTTTATGCATTTACTAGTTTACTATAGGCATAGATGATTAGGAATAAGGGCGACCATAGTAATTTTAGGGAGGTGATTAGGTGTTCCACCCCAAGCAGTACTATTAGGGGTATGTTGGATCCCACTGGTTTTGTTGACTTTCTAGGTGTGCAAACCCTAAATCGTTTGAACATTAACCTGATTAAGGCACTAGCAGAGAGATGGTGGGATACCACTGACACTTTTCACTTTGCTTGTAGGAAGCTGACTTGTACACTGCTTGATCTGCATCTGCTTTCTAGGATGTGGTTTGAGACTTAGACTCTCGACATATGCAATGACTGGAGATAGACATTCTTTGCTAATGAGGTACAGGCTCTTCTTGGCTTTGACCCGCCCTATAAGAGTACTCAAATGAGGCACACCCTACTGACAAATAAGTTGGAATAGGCAATGGTTGTCGACAAAATTATTCTAGATGCAGTGGTGGCCTGACTGTCTACTAATCATTACAGGTTGCACTTTCTCCCATAGCTTGAGAGACATGATAGACCTCAATATTTTGGCCAGTTTAGTTGATTTGAATGCATGGAGAGAGTATGACTGGGGTGGTGCAGCGCTTAGGGCCACGTACCATGACATGGTGGAGTTATCTTGGGGAAACGTCCTTTCTGTTGGCAGCATAATGCCCATCTAGGAGGTACGTTCCATACTGTAACTTGTACCTTGATTTGCATCTTTAATGATTCTGATTGTTTGTTGTATGCAACTTTGGGCATATGAGTACTTCCCTTTTATAACTCTTGGGCTGATTAGATAGAAGTTGGGGGATTTCCCTACTGGGAAGAGATGGATGGAGTCTATTTGGGGTCCTGATAAGGACAATCATATTATTTTGACACTCTAGGCCTTTTTTGACAATTTAATAGAGTTTGAGGTTTTTCACTTATTACTTTACCCCATCTTTTTTTTTTTTCCATTTAAATCATTTTGCTTACTATTTGTTGTCATAGATTTCAAGGCCCTTTGGGGAGTTATGGGATCTCAATCTTAATAGTGTGATTTTCATTGAGCACATCTCTCGGAGGTGGCTCCTGTTGCGCTCGCCCTATCATTGCCTGTTCTATTTGGGTGAGAGAGCACACTTCTAAATCATTAGCTCCTGGTGCATCCTTAAGTCTCCCTTGCACTCTATAACAGTGACGAGGGATACATCCACTAGTGCTTAAGTCAAAGTTATCATGACTTTTGTTCTACTTTTCTGATGCATAAGATCACCTCAAGGGGTCAATCCTTTGTCAGTTCTGCCCTCTCGAGGGAGCTAATTATCTAGGTGACTTTTAAAATACCTAGAGGGAGCACTTCTGAGGGACCTATTCTTGATATCGGTGGGGGTGCTGGGCTGAGCCAAGGCACTTCTTCATCCTTAAGTAGATTTTATACTATGGGGCAGATGGTTTGATAAGGATGTGGCAGTTTCTTGATGTCATTCAGCCTGATGTGTGAGACATCCCTAATGATGTTGAGGTATGATTTTATCCTATATTCAAAAATGATCCTCATGTAAGGGTAGTATTTATACTCACTTGTACCTTTAAAAAGGACCTAAAGTTTCTAACATCTCATTCACTCCAGGTACCTCAAGATTTCATCTGTTGGACCTATAGGGTTTCTCACAGGATGGAGGTTGCCCTCAATAGATAATGACACGTTCAGCCATTATTGATGCTTGCGAGGCTGGTGATTAGCATGCTCCTCAGAGATGGAGAAGAGGAGGACGGCATTGATTCGATGGTGATGATGCTAGCTCTCACCTTTCATGTACTTTTCTTTTAATGTAGCTTTCTCAGGTGGTCATGTTACTTGTTCCCTTTGGTGGGAAGTAGTACTCTTTCATGGGTGACATACAAATCTGTACTTTTATGGTCATGTATGGATATGTTTATATGCTATACTTATGTTATGTGTGTTGGATATGAATGACTCTGTGTAATCTTTTGATGCTTCCTATCCTATCATGTATGTTTATGTTATGGTGCATGTTAGTGCTAGGCAAAAATGGATGAAATACGATGTGTGCATGCTTTGACTTCTTGTCAACTTATGGCTTCATTTCTGCATTTTTGCTTAATCATGGCTCTAAAAAACATTAATCTTTTAGATTTTTTGTTCCAAAGAGGAAAGAAAGGTTGTTTACCTTTGCACCGAGAGATATGGAATCATAGTTTTGGAGTCAGAGGAAGTAAAATAAAGGTTGGGGTATCATATGAGGGAAGTGCTGCATGAAGCTCATACGGCACCATACCAGGTCTGTATGGCACCACAGTGGTCGTAAGGAGGCAATGTGGTGCCGCACTAGCTTTTGCAGCAGATTCATTAGGTGCATCTTTTCTATACTTTTTGATATTGACACCTTAAAGCCTATATAAAGGCAGCTGTTCAAAGTTAGTTTTATCCATTTCTTTCAATTGAGAGCCAAAACTCTACTCGTTTGTTGACTTTTTCTTTGTTTGCTCGATTTTTCTTTTTTTCTTATTCTTTTTCACACTTATGGAGTTGTATTTTAGTCATTATACGCACATGTGGATGAAAAATCTCAACAAAGTGGATAAGATAAATTTAGGTAGATATGAGATTGCAGCTATAGTGGCTTTGAAAGGAGTTCTGGTGGACTAGGACTTTTTGAGGGTGTGTTTCTGATTTTAGGATCCAGTGGCCTCAATTTTCTGATTCAGCATGGGAATGGAAAAGCTGTGCACCACATTTAAGGAGTTCTACGCCATACTTGGTAGTGACCTAGAGGTAGTTCTAGTAGTGCCAAAGTTTAGAGTTAGGCAGTGCGAGGCCTCGCCCGAGCACTGGCATGGTCTGCTAGAGGGTAGTTTAGATAATAAAAATGTGAAAAGACCATAAGGAGTAGGGCTAGAAATAGCTGAAAATTTGACTGAAAGGGATAAAAGGATCATTTTCTGCATAGGTGGGGCCCGCAGGGGTCAGAAGTTGGCAGAAACTAGTGTGGTGCCACATCAGGCCTGTGCGGTGCCACACCAAACTTATGTGGCATGCTGCACATAGTACATGCGATGCCACACAGGTTTGACACGATGCCACGTGCCTACTGTGCGGCATGCCACGTGGCGCTGGCATATTTTTCAAGATTTTTTTTTTAGAGATTGGTTGTTGGTATAGAGTTTGGAAAATTTGGATGTCTGGTGGTAATGTAATTGAAGGCTAAAAAGCTTCGCATAGCATGTTAAACTCAGCAAGTGTTAAGGCTGCATTTGAATGATAAGGGTGCAAAATTGAGGGTTCATAGGCAGTATAGAGTTTTTCAGGAGTTTTTAGCTTTGCTGGAGAACATGACCAGTCAGATGGCGATAGAGGGGTAAGTGAATCTGATTGCCATCATCAAGGAGTTTCATGATTCTGGTGACCAGGGCGACGCAGGGAGATAGAGGCTCAAGATGTGAGCCTTGGTTTTTTGCTTGATTGCAGATATCTATTTCCCAGGTCTGTCAATTAGGGGGATGCCAGAATAACAGGCTTGGTACTATAGATGGAGCAGAGTCACTCTGTGATTAGGGCCATGCTGGCAAAGACATTGATGAGTCTTGACTGTTTTGTTTGGGCCTTGGAGAGATGGACTGTATCTTTAGTAGTCCTTTAGGTAAGAGAAAAAAAAGAAGTTTGTCTGTTCTTACCCTTTCTAGGATGGGTATTTTATGGGTGTCTAATTTTTATTTTTGATTTATTTTGCAGGTACGATTGATGGACCACTTGGGGATGGTTGGTCCTCCAGCTAGGAGCCCATACATAACCATTTAGTATCAAATGCGCCCCATCTTAGTGAGGCAGGGATCTATTCGACAGTGGATTGGATGGCTCTTAGAGCTTGCCCTAGAGGATATATTATAGCATTGCCAGTGGTATGGGATCAAGTCTTTTGTGACAATGAGCCACGAGTACTGGGTGGTTTACCTGCTAGGCTTAGCTTGGACATCATTTTATCAGGGTATGAGGGTTTTGCGACAAATGGGTCAGACTCAGGATGTGCCCCTAGTTATGCCTTTTCTAGAGTCTTCACAAATCATGGCTCCTATTGCTAGGACTATTAAAGGAGGGTGGATAAGGAGTTTCCATGCAATGAGATCAAAGCTCAGCTTTGGTACTACTAAGAGGTACCATAATTAGTTGACTGAAGAGAGAGCAGGGCTGCTTTGCTCAGGGAGATAGAGGCTGATGAGATTAAGGAGGCAACTGCTAGAGATACTAGCAACCAAGTGACTACTGCTAGGACAGAGAAGGTGACCTGACTTATGGGAGAGACTAGAGGTTCTACAAGAGAACCAATACTATATGCTACAGTAATGACCCATATTGTAGTAGAGGTGACTCAAAAGACTATGATTGCAGTTAGACACTAGGATGACACTACTATAGTCGAACAGAGGAGGATTATGGCCATGAGTGTATAGAAGAGGACTGTTATTGCTAGAGTATAGAGGGGAGCTCCAGCTACATTAACTTCGACGCAGAGGAGGCTTATAGCAAGTAGTTCAGGAGCTACTGGCTCTCAAAGGAGAGTTTCAGGCATGACTATGGGGAGTGACTCTAAAGTTATTGGGACTTAGAGTAGGCTGACTAGAGTGATCATAATGAGCAGTTTTGGTACTACAAGCGCCCCGATTACTAATGTTGCAGAAAAGGATATAGAGACTGGGATCAAAAGCTTAACAATTGAGGGGATTGTGATAGAGTCTAATTTTGAGGAAGATGTGCATCCTAGGAGGAAGAGAGTTGACTAGATAGAGATAGTCATTTGTTCATTTTTAGTGGTTGTTAGGACATTGGCTGCAAGTTTCTATTTTGTACATACTTGTAAGTTTACATGACCATAGGATAAGCCATAGGTACAGATATAGGCTATCATTTTTGTGATGATGGATTGTATGCTCTTGTAAAATCTAATCATCATTATATGATATACCTTTACTTTTGCTCTAATTTTTACCTAAGTTGCCCTTTCAAGATTTTCAACTTAGCGTCCATTTTTTTCTTTATTTTATTATTATTATTATTTTTGTTTAGACAAAAGAACCAAATGATGCATTAGGCATAGAGGAGATGAGATTGTGATGCAAACAAAATATTTTTACATTATGCTTTAGACCACGCCTTAGTCAAGCTGCCTATGTATCCCTTACAGTTATCATCATCATTTTTTTGTCACTTTTTTCAGGCAGAATCAGGTCTATGTAGTTTTGATTACATTGCTTTGAACAGAAAATAAATAGAAAAAATGCAAGACAAAATATCTTTTTAACTGATCCAGATTGTAGGGATTGGAGAACTCATTTTCATCCACATCCATAAGAATGGCACCTTTGCCAGATAAAATATTCTTGAATGTATATGGTCCAGCACAATTTGGCCTAAACTTTTCTCTTGGGTCATGAACAGGGGCTTGAATCTCTTTCAGAACCAAATTCCCTTCTTCTAGACCTTAGTCCTTGACCTTCTTGTTAAAATGTCTGGCTAGCCTTTGTTGGTAGCCCTGGATCTTATACAAGGCTTCCATCTTATTCTCATCAATATCATTCAATTGCCTATGATATCCTTTGATCCAGTTTGCTTCACTCAACTGGCTTTCTTTCATTACCATAGCATATTGAATTTGCATCTTGATAGGAAGGACAACCTCTATTTCATAGACTAAGGCATATGGGGTTTCCCATGTTGGAGTACGAATGGTATTTCTATATCTCCATAAAGCAGTAGACATTCATTCATGTCAGTCCCTATGTATCTCAATAACTTTCTATAGAATAGTCTTAATGGTCTTATTGGTAGCTTTAACTACACCATTAGTCTATGGTTGGTAAGGAGAGGAATGGTGATGTTGAATCCCTTTTGTCTAGAGTAGGTGCACTACCTCGATTTGAAAGTAGAAGCCATTATTTGTGATTATCTTGAGGGGGGTTCCAAACTAATAAAGGATATTAGTTTGGATGAAGTGTGCCACCTTCTTTGTATTTAAGACCTGATATGGCATTGCCTTAATCCACTTTGTAAAGTAGTCTATGGGCACTAGAATGTACTCATGTCCATTGGAGGACTTCAGAGATATCCTCCCAGTGACATCTATACCCCAGTTAGCGAAAAGCCATGGTATTGCTATTAAGATTAAAGGAATAGGGAGCCGATGTTGGAGCTTGGCAAAGATCTAACATATATGACATTTTTATACATATTTTGCACAATCATATTTATGGTTAGCCAAAAGTATCCCAAATTCACTATCTTTCATACCTTAGCTAGACCATTCATATATGAGCCTTCCTTTACGCCATGGGCCCACTCTATAGTTTGCTGGGCTTTTTCTTCTGTCACACATCATAGATGGATGTTGTCCCAGGCTCTCTTATACAGCACCTCATCATAAGGTATAAAACTAGCAGACAGCTGCCTTAGGGTTTTCCAATATGCTTTCAAGTCCCCTTTTGGATACTTACCATTCTGAATGTAATTGAGAATCTCTCAAAACTAGGGCTTAGCATCAGCCAGCTAAAGGTTTATGCATGTAATGTTATATCTAGGCTATTGCTTTACTTTAATGACAACAAGCCTATGTATTTCATTGTCGCTCATATCTATATTGAGGCTAAGGTGGCTAGAGCTTTAGTGAATTGATTCTTTCTCTTAGCAAGTAGTGAAAGTAGAGTTCATGAACATTTTCAGCTAAGTCATTCAAGTGTTGATTGTAAGGAACCAAACTCTCTTCTCTAATTTTCCACTTACTGAGAGCTTGGGAAACAATGAGGTTAGAATCTCCGTAGACCTCCAAGTAGTCTATTCTTATGTCAATGGCCACCTCTAGACTAGCTATACATGCTTCATATTTTGTTTTATTGTTGGTTACTTCAAAGGCCAACTTGATTGCTATGGGCAGATGATCTTCTTTAGGGGTGACTAGAACTATTAGAGGCACCATCAAAGAATAACTTCCATATTTCAGGGTCCATGATTAAGATGTCATTAACAAGGAACTCAGGCTCAAATACTTCACATTCCATAGGGGCAGCAGCCAGTTGGTCAGTGATAAGTGTTTAATTGACTACATTTTACCCTTTGTTCTTAATATATTTTATCCTTAAATTGAGTTTGATATGTTTGTTTAATGTCTTTCTAGAGTTCTTTTATGTTTTTAGGAGCCATATATCAATTTATCAAGAAACTATAATGCCAAAAAGCAAAAATGGGAAAAAACGAGCAAAGGATTGAAGTTCATCTTTGTCCTACGGCCAGAGCCATAGCTATGGCACTGCCTATGTCATTAAGGGCCAATTTCAAATCTGTCCAGTAGCTTCACACGGCCTGAGACATGGTAGTGTATGTGATCGTGGCACACAGCCACAATGTCGCCATGCCCAGAGACACAACCGTGGCATGAATCCAGAAATGCGCCTATATAAAGAAACTGATGCAGAAAATGAAGAGGGAGCCGCTGTAGAGCAAAAATGGAGATCTAAGGGTTGGCTAAGCCCTAGAGTCACAAGAGAGGCTTAAAGGCTAGAGATATTGAGGGCTTAATAAAATCAAAGACCAAGATCCAAATAGATGTGGAAGATTGAAGAGAAGATTTCAAAGAACATCTTCAAGATTTGTTTGAGTTTTCTCCCTCTTTTGTTTTCTGCATCTTTGTTCTTCAATTTTAGTATGAGCTAATTCTATTTATAATGAACCCTAGTTTTGATTGTATAGATTGAAGGAATTAAACTTTAATCAATTCATCTATGGTTGTTTTATTTTCATGATAAATATTATTATTCTAATTAGCAATTGCTAGCTTGTTGATTGGTTATTGTTTTTATATCAGACGAGTAGAGATACCCTGATATAGATAGATCACCCATGAAAATAAAGAGTTGATTGGGATGCTAGAGATAAGTCTACAAAACTCTTTGGGCTTTAACTCCTTTATATTAATGCTGTTCCTATTTGATCTTGCATGAGAAGAGATTCCTTCCAATTTACCTAGGAATTAGGGACTAGATTGCCTGAGAGAGGTTCTAGACTAATCTCATAGGGGTCTAACTCAATTCATTGTTTGATGTGCATGAAAAACTAGGGGGATTCATATTTAGATTAGCTTTGCCTAGATTATTTCCATCAATATTATTTACTTGCTTTCTTAGGTTAGCTTAGTTTAATTAATCTTCATTTTGATCAACTAGACAATAGTTGAAGTTTGTGCTAGTACTTATGAACTATCCTCGTGGAGATGATACTCGTATTCACTACTTTATTACTTGATAATGACCTATGTACTTGCAGTTTATTAGTGTGCATTTTGGCATATCAAGTTTTTGGCGCCATTACTAGGGATAGTTTTATAATATTATCAATATTAATAGAGATTATTGATCTGGTTTTTATTTTCGTATTTGTTTTTTTTTTTTGCGTTACTTGTTTTATTTATAGTTGTTTTTATTTATTTTTTCTATTTTACATTTTTGTTTTGTTTTAAGTTTGTGTTTCTAGAAATTTTTTTTTCTCCATGGTTGATTGGAACTATTAGGATTGGAATTCTTACCCAAATCCAGAATGGGGACACCAGGGAAATCAGTATCACAATCATGGTTACATCTATCACACTTATTTTTCGAAGGAATATACATGGGAAGCACCAAAAGAGAAGTCCTCTTAAGCTTGCATTACAAAGATTCATAGCATCTACGGAGAATTGGGTTGAGGAAGTGGACAAAATAAATGATACATCTGAAGCTAACTTCCTAACTCAATTTGAAGTGGACACTACATTAGAGGATGATGAGCATGCACAGGAGGAGCATAGGTTGGAAGAGATGCTTGTAAAATTAGTGGAAGCTACAAAAAAAAGATTTTAGAGCATAAAGATAGCCTTAGAATACCAATAAACCTCTCTTCATAGTTTAGAAAATTTGGTTGGGCAAATTTTACAATCGCTAAGTGAGAGACCTGAAGGCAATTTGCCCAGCGATACCAAAGCCATTCTGGAAAAGCAACAAAAGACCATTGCCATTAATTGGTTTTGGGATGATGACAACGAGGAAGATGAGAATGGTGAGCCATGTGGCATGTGTGGCGTGGATTCAAGTGTTAAAAAATTCTCTTTTGATGACAACAAGTTATGTAAGAGTATGGAAGGGGAAACTACGAATTTAGAGAGTAATGACAACTTCTATCCCCCCATCATTCCATCCCTCCCACCTTTTAAAGAGAATGGAAATACCCCACTCACAACCCCAATACCCACCCCTCCTATACCCCAAATTTTGTCCAAAGAACACCCAGCCACAAATGATCTTACACCCTTGCCACCTTTCTTTAAGTGCATATTTGTTAGCGACTCAAGTATATGGCTAATACTTATAGTCTCTAAATTTTTGTTGGAAGGAAAATTTGTTTTGTGGAGGTATTGAAGCTAAAGGTTAGTTAATTTAGGTGGAGCATCTCATAATTACACGAGGTGGCTGACATTTGTGCTCTCTTGGGTGCCAAAGTTGCAATCTTTGCATCTAGTTTATGGGTAAGATTGTTCAATGATGGTTCTAAACCTGGCAAGCTTAGGTTTGCATGAAATGGGGAGCTAAAAATATTTATTGCTAGAAAAAGGCTATGCAAAGGCTAAAACCTTTGCAGACTCTTCTTTATCTTGGTTAATGGAGGTAGATAGCACAACGAAACCTCCATGCCATTAGTGGAGGATGAATAGCAATAACGTCCAGCTAATATGACGTTAAAGAAGCACTGAATAGGAGGTAACCCATTGATGGTTTTTGTTTTTATTTTTATTATTTCTCTTTTATTTTTATTTTATTTTTGTTTTATTTTGTTTTACATTGAATGGATCTTATCTTGGTTGTGGTTTGATCTTTCTGTGTGCAGAAACATGGATCATGGCAAATTTTCACTGGAAGGAACACCTCACAAGATTCATGTGGTATATCATTCAAGGCAGTTAATTCTCTCTTTCACTTTTTCATTTTACTTGTTTATAACACATTAGGAACAATGTGTTACTTAAGTGTGGGGGAGAGATATTTTATTTTGCCTTATCTTTTATTGAATCTTGCATTTAAGTGAATTGAGTTATGGTGATAGTTTGATTTGAAATTAACTCTCTCTAGTGATAAATTAGTCTAATTTTGCTATGACAATGACTTGTTGTAGTATGGATTGAATGTGGTGGTCATGATTAGGGAATTAAATTTTTGCAAATCTTTCTTTTTTCTTGAAATTTGAAACTTTAGTTACACTTTTTGAGCCTATTTTATTCCATTATTACTTTTGTTCTAGTTTAGTAGAAATGCTTAATACCTTAGGTAGCTTGACTATTTTTCTTGAAAAAAAAAGATTATCTAAAGGAGCTTTCAAAATATTTATATATTCTGCTGTTCTTGATTCTTTTAAACAAAAGGGGTTGAGAATATGAATAGTGCAAGTAGCCATTTGAATATGTGATTCTAGTTGAGTAACTAAGAGCTGGCACTATAAGTGTTTGCATTCATGTAAAAAGGCTAGGATGACAGTTTAAATAAATCAGGCTCCTTAGTTAATTAAAAAGAAAACATGAATTGAAATGCATGAACAATGAAAAGTCAAGTGAGTAGTCAAGTACCTAAGGGAAAAATTCTTATAAATCTACTTTGCTTGAACTTTTGTCTCTGTGGAATTATTTGCTCAAACTTGCAACTTTAGAATTTAGGTTTCAGGTTTTTGAGATTTCTTGATTTGGCTACCATGTTTGAGCCTTGCTGATTTCAAGTTGCTGTAAATCTTTTTGAAATTCTTTGACTAGAGAGGGTGGGTTTTATTTTTTACTGTTGTTACGATTTAATTTGCTTGAGGACAAGCAAATACTCAAGTGTTGGGGAATTTGATAAGTGTTTAATTGACTACATTTTATCCCTTGTTGTTAATGTATTTTATCCTTAAATTGAGTTTGATTTATTTTTTTAGTGCCTTTCCAGAGTTCTTTTATGTTTTTAGGAGCCATATATCAATTTATCAAGAAACTATGAAGCCAAGAAGCAAAAATGGAAGAAAACGAGCAAAGGATTGAAGTTCATCTTTGTCCCATGGCCAGAGCCACTGCAATGGCACTGCCCGTGTCATTAAGGTCCAATTTCAAATCTATCTAGTAGCTTCACATGACCTGAGACACGGCCATGTCTATGACCGTGGCGTGCAGCCGCAACATCATGATGCCCAGCGGCACGGTCATGGCATGAACCCAAAAACTTACCTATATAAAGAAACTAACACAAAAAATGAAGGGGGAGCTGCCACAGAGCAAAAATGGAGATTTAAGGGTTGGCTAAGCTCTAGAGTCACGGGGGAGGCTTGAAGGCTAGAGATATTGAGTGCTTAATCGAATCAAAGACCAAGATCTAAGTGGATGTGGAAGATTGAAGAGAAGATTTTGAAGAACATCTTTAAGATTTGTTTGAGTTTTCTCCCTCTTTTATTTTTTGCATCTTTGTTCTTCAATTTTAGTATGAGCTAATTCTATTTATAATGAACCTTAGTTTTGATTGTATAGATTGAAGGAATTAAACTTTAATCAATTCATCTTTGGTTGTTTTATTTTCATGATAAATCTTATTATTCTAATTAGCAATTGCTAGCTTGTTGATTGGTTATTGTTTTTATATCAGATGAGTAGAGATACCCTAATATAGATAGATCACCCATAGAAATAGAGAGTTGATTGGAATGCTAGAGATAGATCTACAAAACTCTTTGCGCTTTAACTCCTTAGTATTAATGCTGTTCCTATTTGATCTTGGATGAGAAGAGATTCCTTCCAATTTACCTAGGAATTAAGAACTAGATTGCTTGAGATAGGTTCTAGACTAATCTTGTAGGGGTCCAACTCAATCCATTGTTTGTTGTGCTAGAGAAACTAGGGGGATTTATATCTAGATTAGCTTTGCCTAGATTATTTCCATCAATATCATTTACTTGCATTTTTAGGTTAGCTTAGTTTAATTAATCTTCATTTTGATCAACTAGACAATAGTTGAAGTTTGCACTAGTACTTATAAACTATACTCATGGAGACAATACTCATATTCACTACTTTATTACTTGATAACGACCTGTGCACTTGCAGTTTGTTAGTATGCATTTTGGCACATCAGTAAGCAATTATGCTTCCTTGGGATGTACTTTAGGTCAAACCCATAGAACCCATTTAACACATAATCTTATATCATACATTACATTAAATATATCCCAAGATTGTAAGCTTATACCTATTATTTACTTGTAACATCCTCGTTAACTTGTAACATCATTAACACATAACTTGTAAAACTTCAAAAATTGTATTTTATATCATTAATCAAATATTTAATACATTACACATTATTACAATAGCCATTATAATACCATTCACATTACTTATACATCCTATGACATATTAGTGTTAAACCCTTCAATACTCATAGAGCTCTAATAATAATCTTCATAATCAAGAGTTCCAACATTGGAATTTAACCGAGCAACTTCCATGTGAAGGATGGGGCTTGAGACTTTAATTTGCTAGCTAACTCATTGACTTTACCTAAAAAATTTAAACCACTACAATATGAGACAATGCTCAATAAGTACAAAATAATACAATACATAAGGTAAGCACAATGATTATTGACAAGATGGTACTTATAGTAAGGAAACATTTTCAATTAGTGTTGTCAATTTAGTTCAATGGCTCATTCAATTGGAAACAATATCTTTAGTAGAAATGTCACTTTTTTGGGAGCAAGATGCTTCCTAAACATATTAATTAAAGAGTGGCAGCCTAGGCCTTGCTCACTCACAAGTACCACATTACATAAGACTGATCAGGTCTTACAGTTAGGCGTTTCTCTCTAACAGAGGTTGGGTACTCTCGCCCTACCCGCAGGCTTTACCAAGTGCATAAGGTTTGGTGTCTTTCCCCACACCAAAAAGGGATTTTTGCTTATCAATGGATATTCATTTAAGATTCATGTCAAGGATTTCAATGAACATAACACAATTTTGGTATTCAATGATTATCAAAAAGCATCATGTCAATGGGTTTATTGAACAATTCAAACATGTCAAAGAGCCAAGAAACATCATATCCCATGGTTTGATATTCAATAAATAGTTTATACTCATCAAGGTATTGAACAATTTAGCAATTACGGTTTGAACGATAAAGGTTCAAAACATATATTTCAAGGTATGAACCCTTAATTTTACACCTCATCATTCGGCCGTAGCATGACACTTGCTAAGTTTAGTGCACTACGCAGAGCCAGTATGGCGGTTCCACTAGCTAGTTAGCATGTAGGGGCCAAGGGGGCAATGCCCCCGGAGCTAAAAAAGGACTTGCAGTTACTTTAGTACGAGAATACTTAATTTTTCAAATGCTAGTACTTTTTCTACCCTGACTGGACCTTTTATATCAGAGAGTATTTTTTCAAAACTGACCAGATTTTTTCCCTAACTGATTGCTCAAATATTCTAAAATTAATTTCAAACCTATCGACATTGACAGAGTAATTTTCTAAACTCTAGAACTGCCAAAAACTGATCCGGAAGTCTGAAAATTTGGCTAAGCAGAAGAAGCAGAATTTAAGCCGACACACCTACCAAGGTGCCAGCGGTGCCAGTGTTGGCCCATATCGGCGCCGGCGCCATCGCCTCCCCGGCAGCGTGGGCCCTGCAGCCCACACCTGCACTTCCCAAAATACCTCCCTCTAGCCTTTTTTTAGCTCTTTTTAGCGCTACCCCTCATGGTCTTTTCACATTTTCATTACCTAAACTACCCTCAACCCCATTTGCCTATAAATAGGCTCCCCCATTTCCTTATTTCGACACATCTCTTGAATTAGTATTGATGGTTATCTACTAATTCCTCTCTTCTTCTCCCTCCAACCACTCTTTAATTAATTAATTAATCTTTTTAATTAATTAATTATCTCACCCTAACCAAGTTAATTAATCTTTTTAATTAACTAAAACTTTTTTCTAAATTAAAATTAATTAATTAATTAATCTTTTTAATTAAATAATTAATCATTTTTTCCCAAAATCAAATTAATCATTTTTTTAATTCACCTTTCATCCAAATTAATTAATTAATCCTTTTAATTAATTAATCACTTTTTTCTAAAATCAAATCCACTTTTCATCCAAATTAATTAATTAGTCTTTTTAATTAATTAATCCTTCTATCATTTTCATCATATTAATTAGTTAATTAATCTTTTTAATTAATTAATCAATCTCTCAATCAATCCAATCTCTCAATCAATCCAATCACTTGGTCTCGATAAAATGGAACTTTCGTCTAGTAAAATCCTCCACCAGCCAAAAGTCAAGGTATCAGTCTTTTCCTCTCAAACCCAAATCAAATAAACCAATATGATCTACCCCTAAACCCCTCCACTTAATCGTGGAATGAACTACATGGATTTGGATCCCCATTCGAAGGGATACGTAGGCACGTTTGGAATCTAAATCCAAACCTCAAATCCAAATCCCAATCAATCTCTTTTTCCCTTTTTTTAAATTAATTTGTGAATGTTTTATTTTAATCATGCATTTATGTTATGCCATATTGATGCATTCTCTTTAATATCATCTTATAAATGTCATTCATGAAATCTAATTTTCAAGTCAAATTAAACTTAAGAGCCAAATTTAGATTATTTAAAACCAAAAACCTAGTCCTCGAACTCAACCTGGTTCGAAGGCTAGTGATTTTTTATCCTTGGGCAAATTAATTAAGAAATTAATGAATTGGAGTCAATTTGAGTTTTTTCCTTAATATTTTCCCAACTAAAATAAAATTAAGGTGGCGATTCCTAAAAATCATTTTCAAAATCAATCAAATCCGAACCCGAGAGTTCCATCGTGAGTCTAAACCCGAATGAGCATCCCAGTTCCCTTTAGTGGACTGGGCTGGTGCTCGAGCGAGGCCTCACAGCTGGTGACTCCACTGGGGACTGGTTGCCAGCTTTTTAATAAAAAGGAAAATAAGAGGATTACTATTTGGTGAAGGAAAATTTTTCCAAAATAGTCTCCTTTTGACTCATTAAGTATAATTTGACTTTCATGCATCACTTTGCAAAATAAAGGCTCCTTGCCTAAACCTTAGTTTTAGGAAAACTTTTGGATGGTGAGTAGCATTAGCTCGATAACTCTTTTTGAGTATGTTGGGAGATAGTGAAAGTATTCCACCCCGCGATGAATTCTCGATCATTTCGGTGGTGTAACGAGCAATCAATACTGTTGGACCCACGTGAAGCTCCTTGCCTCACATATGGTTAGGTATATCGATGCTCTAGTGGGACAGGGACCCTTAAATCAAACCACCCTTTACCCTTATGCATATAGTCGCCCTAGCCTTTGACCTTAGGTTCCATGTACTGTAATAATTGATACTCTTGCATGTTTATGAAACCTTTTTCAGCATGCATCACACCATGATCATGCATATATAATATGAAAAACTTGACAAAGTAAACCCATAAACACCTCAAAAACCTAAACTGATGGTCCATTACCCTAAAAAACACCTCACACACTCACCCTGTCAACATATAAACCCAATGACCAACCATGTGGAAGGAATCCTTTTCCTAACACACCTTCACATTCATGCTATTTTTCCTTCACAATTCTATTTTCTTACCCTTTTTTTCTATCTATTTTCTGTTTCAAGGTACTAATGGCCAATACCTTCAACATCAGTCAAGATGCCATGAGTGCTTTCTTTGCCAGCCTCTTTAAGAAACAAGAGGAAACTTTTCAAGCTATACTCACCACCGCTCTTTAGACCTAAGCTGAAACTTACTAATGCTCTTAATGCCTAGTCTGCCACCTTTACTAATGCCCTCAACTCCTAATGCTAGTCCATCATCAATGAGGTTAAGGAAATGAACAATACCACTATCACTCCCCCTCCTGCCTATGTTGAGCCTGCATCTATCCAACCTGGGATTAGCCATGCCTCTACTTTTACTCCTCCCATTATCGATCTCACCGATAAAGGGAAAGCACCTGAGACTTCAACCTCTCTTACAATGGACTTAAACACAACTGCTCCCCCGCCCAAAACGAATCATTTTCAAAGTGGAGATTTCTCTAGCTTTCCCGAAGCTAAGAAATTGATGGAGAAAGTTGAGGTCATGGAAAAAATGCTCAAGAATGTCAAAAAGCATGAGGACATGATAGATGTCGACTCTTTAGCTCTCTTCTCAAATGCATAAGTTCCACGAAAATTTAAAATGCTAGTTATGGACAAGTTTAATGGCACCACATGTCCCAAAACTCATCTCAACATGTATGTCAGTGCCATGAGACCTTTTGGTGTGGACGATGAGCTCCTTGCTAAGCTATTCTAGCAGTCATTGACCGGAGTTGCTATTAAGTGGTTACTAGATCTCGACAAAAATCACAAGAAGACTTAGGATGACATATGTAATGCATTTGTCGAGCAATACCACTACAACATTAAGGTGGATGTCACCTGTCGAGATTTGGAAACCACCAAACAAGGGCCAAGAGAATCCTTCACTACATTCCTTACAAGGTGGAGGACAAAAACGGCTCAAATGGTAAGCCATCCATCTGAAGTAGAGCAAATTAACATCATCGTTAAGAACCTCCTCCCCTAATATCAGGCTTATCTACAAACTCAATACCTCCCTAGTTTCAAAGCTCTCATTGCCACTGCCACCAAGATTAAGGATTTGATTCAATCAAGATGAATCAAGGATGAATCCTCTAGGTATCACAAGAACACGACCAACACCACCCAAAGAGAGGGAGAGGTAAATGTTGTGTCCTATCACCAACCAATGAAGTTAGAAACAAGGAGGACTTTCTCTGAGCTGGGCATGCCCCTTAACGTCGTTTACAAGAAAGCCTTACAGGCTAATTTGGTTAGGCCTTTGGACCCACGACCTCCTCCAAACCCTTTGCCTAAGGGTTATAATGCTAATGAGCACTGTGACTATCATCAAGGGCCAGGGCATAAAACTGATGCATGCCAGGTTCTAAGGCATAAAATCCAAGAGCTCATTGACAGTGGAGACATCATTGCTCCCAAACCCAAAGTTTAGCACCACCACCTATGCTTCTCTGAACCACCGACCACACTCGACCATCTTAAGCTTCATACAATAATGGGTATTTTGAGAAGAGTGCCAGCGTTGTTGTGCCCCTATCCAAGTCCTCCGAGTCCATGTTCGAGTTGTTTGAGTTCATATCTAAGTCAACTGAGTCAAAGTCTATGTCAGAGTCTTTTGAGTTTGTTTTTCTATTAAATTTTTCTTTTTGAGTCTATCAGATCTTGTCCTTCTGAGTTTGTATTTTGCCTTCTAGGCTTATCCTTTAATGTACTCATGATGGGACTTTTATTAGTAATAAAAATTTTGAACTTTTGATTTGCTTTAATTTTTTCTGATTCATCTTTAAATGGGACATCTTAAAAAAAAAAGGAGAAAACCAAAAAAAAAATGAAATGAAAAATATAAAAAAATACAAAAAAATGATGAAAAAGGCAAAAGGACCAACTAATTATGGCACAGAGGAAAAAAATAAAAATAAAAATTTCATACATTGCATATGCGTGATAGTAATGAAAAAGATCATGAGCTATTATGCTAAAAAACAAGGACATGATAGGGATACTCCAAGCATCACAGTTTATAAGATCTTAATCTATAAGAAGCTTATCGAGGAGAGGTTACAAAAAATGAAGACAAAATAGGAAGATCCTATCTGACAGAGGCACCATCTTCACGGACGTGGGCGGAAGTGAATTCTCCTATATTGGCAACCCAAATTAGCTGAAATGATACATTATTCGAAGATGACATCTACATTTCATTTATGTTTCTCATGCATATGTAATCAAAACTACATGGACCCGATTCTCCCTAAAAAATGAGAAAAATTAATGAAAGAAAAGTGATGCAAGGGATACGTAGGTAGCCTAACTAGGGTGCGGTCCAAATCATAATACAAAATATTTTATTTGTATTGTATTCTTATTTTCTTTATGCCTAGTACATCATTCACTTGATTCTTTTGCCTAAATAAAAAAAAAAGGAAGAATGCTCTCTAAGCTGAAAACTCGAAAGGACAGCTTAGGCAGAAATTAAAGTAAAAATAAAAGATGTCTCATTTAGTGATGATCAAATCTTGCAAAATACAAACCCATCATAAAGGATAGCCCTTTCATTGTCGTCTATAGCTTATCCTTTTTCGTGTAGTCTTATCAACCTGTAATTAGTTAAAAAAAAAAAAAAAAAGGAAAAAAAGGTCATGTCTGAAGTCATGGTCTAGCTAGTCTTCCTCTACCTCTTGAGATGCAAATCTCTCATGTCCTCATCGGAGTCAAAGTCTATCGTAATCTTCTTTTTTCGAGTCACTACTATAATCTATGATGTTGCACTTCTAGTAAATCCCTGAGTCTCCTTCAAAGATTGAGTCACCCCTCTGTCTATGCTATAGTCCTCTTGCTACCAATGACTCCTCATATGGCCTATCCTTCCTCAACTACTTCATCCTCTATTCCTCTCAGCAGGACAGCCTGGTATTCTTTCTCAATTGGCCAAACCACCTTTATCAACTACTTGGTATACCTCTTTGTGGTCCCAAGTGAAATACCAAAATAAACAGCATGATAACTCCTCAGCCAGCCATCACCTGATAGCTCTAGCAATGAGAGCTGTGATATGCATAAACTCCAAGAAAGAAAAACTAGGGGCATATCCTGAGTCTACCTCACCTGCCTCAGGACACTCATCCCTAGTGGAAAGCATTCAAGCTAAGCCCAACAGGCAAACCACTCGACACCCATAGCCTCCAATCATGAAAGATTTAATCCTTTACTATTGGTAGTGCTCAAAATGTCCTCCAGTGGTAAGTTGCAAGCAACCATCCTATTCAACCTCTGACTGAGTCTTAGTAAGACATGTGCAGACTGAAAAGCAGGGGCCACTACTTGAAAATGATCCATCAGCCACGCTTTTGAGATAACCCAAATCTTGAAACAGACATCCACAAAGCACCCAAAGCAAAAAGGGTAAGAATAGACAAATTTTTCTCACCGGAGAATAACTGGCAAGACAGTTCATCTCTCTAAATCCTTAACAAAGCAATTGAGGCTCATCAATGTCTTTGCCAGCACAGCTCTAACCACAAAATGCCTCTGTTCCATCTGCCACTGTGATATCACCCCAATAAATAAACCCATAACTGACACTCAAATAGAAAATCAAGGCTCTCATGTTGAGCCTCTGCACCCCTTATACCCCTTAGTCACCGGAATCATGGAACTTCTTAATCACAGTGGTCAAATTCACTTAACCATCACTAACCATCATCTAGCTTGTAACATGCTGAGATAAGTCAAAAACTCTGAAAAATTCAAAAAATGCTGGACTTTGAACTCTAGCACCACTAGAGTTTCCTTTGAGTCGTAGCCAAGCCATATTCCCTATCTCCTTGGAATAGGCATAGCTCCTCCTCAGCAGCACCAAAATAGAAACTACGGGCCACCAGATTCCAAAATTTGAAGCAACCCCTCGAACTCCTCATAATGCCACTATAGCAATTTTTCCATACTAACCTAAGTTGAGTTTCTCAACCTTGTCGAGTTTTTCAGTCCAAAAATGCATGACTCCGCAGAACACAAAAGTCACATGAGAAATTAAATTCACAAAGCAAATGTGTGAATCCATCCTCATGCATCCATGTAACCATTCATTACAGGCATCACCATAAATCATGCATGGCATAAAAGTCAAGCAAAAGGTCTATGAATTTTGAAATATGCATGCATCATCTGTGCACCAGCATCTATGCAATCATCTACAATCATACATCTTCATGTATAAACTGAGCCAATAGCCTCATTGACATCTCCTTAAGCTAATCAATACTTCCTCCAAGTTGACCGATACCTCTTAAAGTTGACCAATGCCTCTTTGAAGTTAAATGGTACCTTTCCAGATCTAATCAATGAAGCATGACTTCCATAGTCCCTTTACTCCCAGCAAAGTTCCTTTGAGCCTTCTGAAAGGGCTAACCCCTCACATTCAGAAGCCTAAGTTTCTTTGGCATAACTAAAATCTTATTAGAATCTTTCAAGTTGACTCGCCATAAGCCGAGGCTCTTCCTCTACCAAAATCTTGTCAGAATCTCGTGAGCCAACTCGCTATAGGCCAAGGCTCTCTTTTTACTAAATTGTCTTGTCCAAAATCATCTTTACCTCTAGCATTAAGGCCATATAGATAGTCTTGATTGAGATTTACCTAAATCTTCTTTACATTAAGGTTGGACAGATAGCCTTTATTGAGATTTACCCAAATCTTCTTTACTAAGGCTGGACAGATAGCCTTGATTGAGATTTACCTAGACATTCTTTGTCCTTCAACATTAGGGTCAAATAGATAGCCTTGACTAAAATTCACCAAACTTTCTCTACCTCCAACATTAAGGCCAGACAAATAGCCTTGATTGAAATTCATCGAACTTTCTCTATCTCCAACATTAAGGCTGGACGGATAGCCTTAATTGAGGTTCACCTCAAACATTCTTCATCTCCAGCATTAAGGCCAAACAAATAGCTTTGATTGAAATTCACCAAACCTTTTTTATCCTTAACATTAAGGCCAGACAGATAGCCTTGATTGAAATTCACCCAACCTTCTTTGTTTTATAACATTAGGGCCGAATAGAAAGCCTTAATTGAAATTCACCAAGACCATTCTCGCATCCAACATCAGGGCTGGACTGATAGCCATTGATAAAATCTCATTTATTCTAGAGGGTTTCCTCCCAAAGGACTTGACAAGAACATATAAGCCCAAAGTCTAACATGACACCTTTTCCCAATGTTCACTATCATCAGAAGTACCTTTTGTCCAAAGCCAATTCTGATGAGGGGGCAGCTGTGAACCCTTAATTTTATAACTCATCATTTGGCCGCAGCTTGACACCTGCTAAGTTTAGTGCACTATGCAGAGCTAGCACGGCAGTCCCGCTAGCTGGTTAGCAGGCAAAGGTCAAGGGGGCAGTGCCTTCGGAGTTAAACATGGACTTGCAGTCACTTTAGTATGAGAATACTTAATTTTTCAAATGCTTGTACTTTTTCTACCCTGATTGGACATTCTATATCAGAGAGTATTTTTTCAAAACTGGCAGGATTTTCTCCTTAACTGACTGCTCAAATATTCTAAAATTAATTTTGAACCTATCGACACTGATTGAGTAATTTTCTAAACTCTAAAACTCCCAAAAACTATTCCAAAAGTCTAAAAATTTGGCTGAGTAGAAGAAGCAAAATTTAAGCTGGCGTGTCTACCAAGGTGCCAGCGGCGCCCGCCCAACAGGCCAATGGTGCCGCCCATATCAGCGTTGGCGCCGCTGGCTCCCCAGCCTACACTTCCCAAAATACCCCCCTCCAGCCTTTTTTAGCCCTTTTTAGCCCTACCCCTCATGGTCTTTTCACATTTTCATTACCTAAACTATCCTCAACCCCATTTGCCCATAAATAGGCTCTCCCTTTTTTTCATTTCGACACATCTCTTGAATTAGTATTGATGGTTATCTACTAATTCCTCTCTTCTTCTCCCTCCAACTACTCTCTAATTAATTAATTAATCTTTTTAATTAGTTAATTATCTCACCCTAACCAAGTTAATTAATCTTTTTAATTAACTAAAACTCTTTTTTATTAAATTAAAATTAATTAATTAATTAATCTTTTTAATTAATTAATTAATCACTTTTTTCCAAAATCAAATTAATAATTTTTTTTAACCTTTCATCCAAATTAATTAATTAATCCTTTTAATTAATTAATCACTTTTTTCTAAAATCAAATCCATTTTTCATCCAAATTAATTAATTACTCTTTTTAATTAATTAATCCTTCTATCATTTTCATCATATTAATTAGTTAATTAATCTTTTTAATTAATTAATTAATTAATCTCTCAATCAATCCAATCACCTGGTCTTGATAAAACAGAACTTCAGTATGGTAAAACCCTCCACCTGCCAAAAGTCAAGGTATCAGCCTTTTCCTCTCAAACCCAAATCAAATCAATTAATCTGATCAATCCCTAAACCCCTCCACTTAATCGTGGAACGAACTACGTGGGTTTGATCCCCATTCGATGGGATACGTAGGCACGTTTGAAATGTAAATCCAAACCTCAAATCCAAATCCCAATCAATCTCCTTTTCCCTCTTTTTAAATTAATTTGTGAATATTTTATTTTAATCATGCATTCATGTTATGCCATATTCATGCATTCTCTTTAATATCATCTTATAAATGTCATTCATGAAATCCAATTTTCAAGTCAAATTAAACTTAAGAGACAAATTTAGATTATTTAAAACCAAAAACTAGTCCCAAAACTCATCCTGGTTCGAAGGTTAGTGATTTTTTATCCTTGGGAAAATTAATTAAGAAATTAATGAATTGGAGTCAATTTGGGTTTTTTCTTTAATATTTTCCCAACTAAAATAAAATTAAGGTGGCGACTCCTAAAAATCATTTTCATAATCAACCAAATCCGAACCCAAGGGTTCCATCGTGAGTCTAAACCCGAATGAGCATCCTGGCTCCCTTTAGCGGATCAGGTAGGTGCTCGGGTGAGGCCTCACACAAGGAACATTATATTATTAAGTACTCACCTTGGACTCCTTTGCTCCTGTTACACTTGACTCTTGAGGCTAGTAGTGTTTTCCGCTCTTATGACAACATCCTTACCCATTGCCTTTAGACTTTACACATTTACAATTCAATTGCACATCAACCACTATTAAAGTCAAGATATACTATGCATATACCCATTACTAATCTTATCATTTTCTTTGGTCATTCTTTAAATGGCCAAGGCTATACATTGTAGGAAGGATAATTCCTTTCCTTCCAATTCACATTCCAACTTTGAGTACAAACAATATAAACACATTCTAATGTTCAAAAGAACCAATTCTACTTCTATCATTAATTCTCATAAATAAGTCTAGTTCATTAATTTTGGGGAAAATCACTTTTATCAATTGGATTTAAAAACTAACATTATACAAATAATCTAATTCCATTCTTAAGCTTGATTTTCCCCTTCATTTTCATGAATTCAAATTCAATACTTAAATTTCCAATTTTCCCATAAACCCTAGAATTTGGGGAAAACCTATAATTCCATTTCAAATCCTCAAATTAATCATAGAAATATGAAACTAGCATGATATAAAACTCATATGATTAATCAAACATTAAAACTAACATTAGAGTACATAGTTCTCCTTTTTAACTAGGTTTATGCTTCCATGAATTGTTTAGAGTGAACCAAGCCTCTTTAATCCAATTTTGATGCTTCTAAATCATTATTCCATATCCAAAATAACCTAGAAAATTGCCAAATAAATTTTTATACACTCCCTTCGACAATTCCTATTTAGGCCAAACCTAGATTCCTAATTCCCTCTTTGTGTATTCTTTGCTTTCCTTGCAAATTTTCACTTATTTAGCCCTTCAAATTTTCAATTCCAATACTCATTTTTCAATATTGGACATGTAAAATTAATTCCCCCTTGAATTTCTTTAACTTGGCTAAACCATAAAGATGGAAAAGGAGAGAAACCAATCCAATCAATACCAAAGGCATAAGTTAGAAACAATGAAAGAAACAACTAAGCACAAATTCTCACCTTGGAAAGCCATAATTGGTATCCTTAAGTGATGAATAAGTTGAGAGGTTTTTCTTTTGGTGGAAGTTGTATTTTTGGTGGTGAGTTTGCCAAATGAGAAGAAATTAACATCTTTTTACTTATATATATGAAAGGAAATAGATGGTTGTGATTTAATCTCACAACTTCAATGGCTATGATTCAATCAAGATGGATGGCTATGATAAATCAAGGTGGATGGCTAAGATCACTCTTAGGTGGATGGTGACTTAGCATAAATAATGATGAAGAATAATGAACTTGGACAATGGTGATGGTGAGATGAGATTTCCACCATTATTAAGAAGTGGGCTTAGTCAAATATGGTGGCTTTATAATCAATTTTGATGTCTAACCCAATTACTCACCATTCTAACCATAGTTAATTTATTTTAACCCTAGTAGAGTTAAGCTCCACCAATTTGTGAGCTCTAATGGCCCATCCATACTTGGGCTTGGTCTTTAAAATCCATAAGCTCATTAACAAGTGTATATATGTACACTTCAAATTTGGCAACTCGGTACATTTTCCATTTCATTTCTTTCACTCTAATACATATATTTCTACCTTCTAATATTACAACATACTCTAGACATTACTAGATAAATTCCATATATATCATAATGCCTATTTACTAACTCTTTACTAGCATTGATCAAGTATGTGTATCACATAAGCTCATTAGGTCAAACTAAGTTTGACCTCCATTATACTATTGGAATTTGATTGAATTCAATTTTCCATATCACTATCATCATCTCTCAATGTCTTAGAAGATATGAACACCCATTTACTAGCACTTAGATTCACATGACAAACAAATTTTTAACATACTCACATTAAGTCAAACTCAGTTTGACTTTCATTTTATCATGAAAGCACATATCAATGTTGACTTCCTTCCTTACTCATTGTCACATTATTCATTAAATTCACTTCTTGTGATGTTCTTAAGGTTCTTAGTATACTAAAGGGACCTTAAATGATATGGTATATAGACGTTATCATGTCATCATTACTGTTTATTGTTGGCCAAAGAAACCTTGGGTATTACAAAGAAAATCCCCTATAGGGAAATATTTAGCTTTGATAGTCCTCCCCATTAGAGTATTTGGATTACAAATGAGCTTCCATCCTTGCTTTCCAAGCATAGATAAATTAAAAGCAAATAAGGTCCTAAAACCCAAGCCTCCATCTTCCTTCCTCCTATAAAATTTCTCCCAAGACAACCAGTGTATTTTTCGATTTCCATTACCCTTTGAGCCCCACCAGAAACTATTCATCATCCTCTCTAACTCTTGAAGCAAAGTCACAGGTAGGAGAAATGTACTCATACAGGAAGAGGGAATGGCTTGGGCGATGGATTTAAGCAAAATCTCCTTACCTGCTTAAGGGAGTAATTTAGATTGCCAACCTTCCAACCTACGCCATAGTCTTTCTCTCACAAAATTAAACACCCATTTCTTACTTCTACCAACTAGTGAAGGTAGTCCTAAATACCACCCTGTATTAAGAGAAGATGTAACACCCAAGATAGATGATAATGTATTTTGTTGCTCACAACTAACATTTTTGTTAAAAAATATCCCATACTTACTAAAATTCACTGCTTGTCCTAATTCTTCTTCATACTCATGAAGTAGATTTTTGATTCCATGGCATTCAGCAAAATTAGCTTGAAAAAAAAGGAAACAATCATCTACAAAAAGTAGATGAGTCACAAATGGAGCACCTCTGCTGATCTTACACCCATGCAACAAACCTCTACTCTCCACCTTATGAATCAAACCAGATAAGCCCTCAGCACATAAAATAAATAAGAAGACAATAGGTCTACTGGTCTCAAACCCTTTCTAGGAGTTACAGGACCCACAGCCTCTTCATTCACCAAGACTGAGTAAGTCATAGAAGTAACACACAACCTGATCCAACTTATAAAACAATCATCAAAACCCATCTTTCTCATCATAGCAAACAAATAATCCCATTTTATTCTATCATAGGCTTTAGAAATATCTATTTTTAGAGCAACATTCCTTTTTTTTTTTTTTTTCTTTCGTACACCTTTTCATATAATGGATTACTTCAAAAGCAACAACATTATTATTAGTAATATCTCTCCTAGGTATGAAAGCATATTGATATTCTTAAATAAGAGAACTTAACACACCTTTTAATCTACTAGCTAACACCTTTGCCACTATCTTATATAATACATTGCATAAGGCAATAGGCCTATAATCCTTCATAGATAAAGGAGATTCACATTTTGGAACAAGTACAATGTGAGTGTCATTTAAATTGTCAGGGAATTTGCCAGTCAAAAGCTAAGAGATGGATGATTGAAAGATATCATTACCAATGTGCTCCCATAATCGTTGGTAAAACGCTGGATTAAAACCATCAGTATCATTGATATGCTTTTTTAATGCCCTTTGAAACATATCTTTTAACCCTAATTTCTGTTCTCCTCACTCACAGCAACTCAACCCAGCTTCTGTTTCCCTCACACTCACACAAACCACCACTCTCAACTCACTCAGTCATTGGCCCTATCTCTCTCATTGTCTCACTAAGCTCTAGCCCTTACCATTTGATCCTTCACTCAGACCCATCTTCTATTCTCTTCACAAACCTAGCTCAACCCTTACCTTAATTCACACGTCGGTGGTCGATTGTATTTGCCTTTGGTTGGTAATCCATATTTGGTGCTCAAAACCCATCTTATATTCTTTTCACAAACCCAACGTCTAATGGCATACAAGTAAGATACTTTACTTTTCAAATTTAAAGAGCAAATATACTTTTTCCTTTTTTTTTTTTTATTGTTTATATGTGTTCTTTAAATCCAATTATAAATCCACTTAATTCAGTCAATTAAATTGTTAATTATGGTCTAAAATTTATTTATTTAAATTAAATATCTTATTCTTTTTAGTCTTAAGCTATGGTATAATACAATTATTATTCTTTTAACTAGACATATGGAGAACACTAAGGTCTCCATGAATGCTTTTTCTATATGGTAATTATATATAATTATTTTGGTTATGATTAAAGATTGAAAGTTTTCCATAAAATGCATAAATAAGTTATCAGGTTGTACTATTATGCTATTTTTGTAGTTTAGATGTTGATCATGTCAAAGTTTTGTTAGTGACTTTTGTTGTTTTGGAATTACTTTAATTGACTAGTTGATATTTTGTTGTAAAAGATTTTTTTTTTTGGAATTTATGGTGTAGCCCAATGTAGTAAAAACAATAGAAAAGATATTAAGAGTACATTTAGTATAACGTAATGTAATGTAGTGCAATGTAATCAAATGCATTTCTAATATAATATTTACATTTAAAATATATTTGATTATATTATACTACATTGCGTTACGACCTATTAAACATAGCCTAATTGTCTTAGGTCTTCCCATAATTTTTTTAATTGATATTTGGTATATATAAGCTTTAATATGTTTAGCAAAATTTGGGTTAAATTTCATGAGCACAGGAGTTTTGGAGTATGAGAAGAGAATTTTAAATAATTATTATTTGTTTTAGAGTTACTATCAGAATAGTAGGATTAATTAATTTTGTAAGAATAGTAAATGTACTCAATTGAGATGAAATTTATTATGAGATATCTTTCATATGTTAGGATCACAATTGTAAAATTTCATGGAAGTTTGTATGGTTTTCAAGAGAAGTTTTTATTTCTTTAAATTTTTATGTTTTTAGTTTTTAAATTTTTAATTAATTTCCACTTGTAGATTTTTATCCATTTCTGTGTTTTCTTGTGTATTTAGGAAATGGAGGAACTTTATCGTGTTCAAATGGTGGTCAACAGTTTTCAAAGGAAGAAGATAGTTTGATTGCAAGAATTATAAAAATTTCGAATCATTTTGTAATTTTTTAAGTAATTGTTTATAACTAAATTTTTTAGCTAGGGATTAAAATGTAATTTGCAAAATGGACTGTAATAAATTTTTTAATTTGTCAAATTGTCAGCATATATATAGAAATAAGAATATTTATATGATTTATTTATTCGGAATATCGTTGTTGCAAATAATTGGTTAATGATGAAATAAAAAGAAGTATCATTAAATATGTATTTTTTATAAATAATTTTGTTACTAATAATAAAATTGATAAATAGAGTATTGTGACATATAATAATTGTCACAATTTGTAAATAAATCAGATACTTTTTTGCGATATAATATATATACACATATATTTATGTGATGCATAACTTTTTTGTCATCGATATTCCAATATTAGCTTTTTGGGTGTCAAAAATATAATATATTATAATAACTATTTTATCATCAAAATTAATTAAATGACAATATTACTGTCACTATAGGTGAAAACTTCCAGGACAAATGAAAAATTCATCATCTTAAGTATATTTTTTCATGACAAACTATTAATTTGATGACAAAACTTTAACACAATAAATGATAATATTAGTGTCATTAAATGTATAAATTTGCATAATGATTGAAAATTTTGTAATTTAAAATACAGTTTTCATGACGAAATAATTAATTAAGTGACAAAAATAAAGCTCAACTTATGACAGTATTTTTGTCACTAAAGATCAAAATAAATATGACAATTGCCAATTTCGTCATCAAGTCATATATATTCCATGACGAAAGTTTTTTTTGTCACTTTATACTTTTTGTGATGGGATTGGCCAATCAAAAAAGATTTTAAAAAGGAGCCAAGCCCGAGCACTTGGTGGCATGAAAGTCTTGGCAGCATGACTTTGGTGCTGCCGCTTAGGGCAGCACTGTTCTTATGTCGCCGGCTATGGGGGCACCAATTTCGTGCCGCCCATCCTACATCTATCTCTCTTTGCCTGCTCAGCTTGCAAGCAAATTTTGATGTTTTTTTCTTAGAAGTTTCACGTCTCAAGTACCATTTTCATATGAAAATTAAAAATATATATATAATAAAAAATAATATATATTATAACAACCCACACTCACCCTAGGAATTTCGTGGCAATTTACTTGAATTTAGAACTATTATGATAAAGTGTGTGCTTTCATGAAAATTTATATGCTATGTGATTGATGAGTAATTGGCATGTTAGAATATTTTAATATGCATAATATGAATTTCTAATATGAAATAAGTGATTTATATAAAGTGCATATGCATAAATTAATTTAAATGCATACAAAGTGAATTTTCATGCGCAAAGCAATTTTGAAGCATAAAATAATTTTTATGAGCATTTTAAAAATATTTTTGGAGGGATTTTAATCAAAATAATAAGAAAAATATTTTGTTTTTAATCATTTATAAACAGCCCATAAATAAAATTAAAAGGCTAAACTCACCAAAGCCTAACACACCAAAACACTCATAACTTAGCTCATTAATGGTAAACTTGTAATTTTGTCCAAAATCCTAAATATAGACTTAAATTTTGGCCACCCCTTATTGTGGCAGCCACCATTATGTTATTCATCAGATTTTTATAAAAAAATTCTTTCAAAAATATTTTCTCAACCCAAATTCATAATGTGCCTTCAAACCTTGTGATTTCGTAATTGTCTTCATAAGTTTTTCTCATCTTTCAATCTACTATTTGATTTTTATGAAACTAACAATGAGAAATCCATATGGGGTTGTATATTTACTATTTTCACTAATGTAAAATTCAGCCTAGGTGTTTTTATTGAAGGAGAAATCGACTTTTAATAAAAAACACAATCCTTTCTTCGCAAATCCACCAAAGGTAAACCTTAAAACCTAAAGTTGGAATTTTCATGCATATGTTCTATAGGGGGGATTTGTGTGTTGGTGTATTCTAAATTTATTTTTGTTGTCTTTAGATAAAAGATATTAGCTTAAATCATATTTTTATATATTACTGTAATGATCAGAAAGTACGAAAAGTAAGAAAATCCATAGTTTTCATCCTAAAATTTAAAAGTTGGAATTTTCATGCATACGAGCAAGGGGGTGCTGATTTGTATATTAAGGTGTTCTAGAATGATTTTTGTTATGTTTAGATGAAAAATATTGGTTTAAATAATGTTTTTGCATATTACTATAATGAACGAAAAGTGTGAAAAATAAGAAAATCTATGATTACCATTATTTGTATGATTCGGCCTATAGTGGGATTTTGATCCCAATGTCTATAATTTTTATGTTATATATTTTAATGATTGTTGACACGTGTATATGAATAATACATGATTTAATTGCATGTTGATTGAAGGAGTAAATCTAGACAAAGCCTAGAGTGTTTTGGCCTACTTAGGGTTTCTAAACACTAATTGTCATATTTGATTAATATGTGTGCATGATTAAGTGAAATGTGAATTAGGTTTTATGATGTGATAATAGTGAATTAATAATCTTAAACTGAGTATGAGAATGATCGTATGAATTGGTCAAAGGAGATAAGTAGGACTTTTTCAAGACTTACTCGTTAAATTGATGTATATGAAAAGTATTAAGTGTGACAAGTTGAAAGTGAAATTAAATTGATGTTAAGATCATGATTTATTGTGTTTGACTTTAGAAAAGACTTGGTATGAGTTATTATGTGATTTCATATGAGCCTAAGAAGATAAAGTGTACAAGACTTAAAAGTCAATATGTTATGTGCAAGTGATGAGTGCACTTCTGAGTGCAACTCTAAGTATATGTGTCATATCCCAACTTCTTAGACATGATGGTCCTAGAACACGGGGAAACATAAGGTCACCCACGCCCATAAAACCCACTTATACTTATATAAATACTGCCTAGGATTATACCAAAACCTCTTACATTAACTTAAATAAACCCTTTTTTTTTTTTAGAAAACCTTAAGTTGTGAAAGCATAGTTAAAATATACTTTAAACAAAATCCATAAGGAAATAATATTTAGAAGCCAATTAAAACCTCGAAAGATAACATTTCAAAATAAACATCCAAAAATAAATATTCCTAGAGCGTCTTAGGATAACACTTCATAACATATTAAACTAATTATCTTGGACAAGGTATTCCCCCAAGCAAAGTAGAATGCTTGAGCCATCACCTTGCCTCATCATACTGCTCACATGGAACCACACAAAGAAAAAGCGATGAGATAGATGATCTTAATGAGTAAATAATAAGGCTTATACAATAACCCATATCCTTCAGAAGGGGCTCATAGCTCATAACTTATAGTTCATGTTTCATAGTTTGCAATTTAGAAAGGTTTGCACAAATCACACTTATATTACATAACATATAAAGTGAAGGTTGTTGCCATAATCAATCGAACGCATAGAGTGAAGGCTATTGCCATAATCACTTAAACACATAGAGTGAAGGCTATTGCCATAATCATTCAAACACATAGTCGATGATTACTCGCATCGGTATGAGGATCACATAGCCAATGATTATGTGCATCTTTATGAGGAGCACATAGCCGATGATTACTTGCATTGATAAGAGAATTTATGCATAAAAAGGGTTAAAGGTACCATAACAAGAGCTAATGGTAATCATATATAACAATAACATTTAAGCCAACAATAACATGTATCCTAATAGCAATAGCAGTTTATCATTTTGAACAAAAGATACAAGAATAGTGTAGTTCTAGAAAGAATATAAGTTAGGGTAATAATCATAAGGAATTATCATTGGATAAACAAAAATGGTATTTGGACCAATTGTCCTTTGGCAACCCAAGCTTAACAAAGAAATCATATAATAATATTTTAGAATAGAAAGAACTTGGGTTTCAAAGATCTCAAAGGATCACATAAATGATATCATATACTTGTAACATAACATAATGTTTATTCACACTTGGAGCATGAATACAATATTTACTCATCTTGTGGTTCCTTCGCTCCTAGTACACGTAGCCCTTTTGAACCTCTAAAGCTCCTCAAGCTCTCAGATAATATTTAATTTAATTCTTAGTATTTATTTAATCATCATGCTATCCTATCCCATAACTATCCCATGCACATATAACATTCACATACACTTAGAATTGCACATAGAAGTGCACCCATTACTTGTACATAACATATTGACTTTAAAAGTCTCGTACACTTAGCCTTTATAGGCCCATATGAAAACACATCATAATTCATGTCAATACCTTTATGAGATCAACACAATATCATTATCTTAATATCAATTCACTTTAACAATCAACTTAGTACACTTAACACTTCCATATATGTCAATTTATCAATAGCCTCTCAAGTGTCATGGTTAACCCTTATGATCCATTCATTCAATTAATCACTTCATCAATTCAAGACCATTAATTCATTTTCAAGTCATTATAACATCTATTTCCCTATTTCCTAATCACATTCACATTCTAATCACAATATAAGGTTAAGATACCTTAAGTATACTTTAAGTATACCAAAATACCTCTAGGCTTGTCCAGTGTCTTCCCTTCAACCAACATGTAATTTAATGATTCATTATACATACATACATGTCAATAATCATCAAAACACATCACATAAAAATTATAGACATTGGGATAAAAATCCCTTGGTAGGCCGAATGCTTTATTAAAGGGAAAACTGAATTTTTCTCACTTTTCGCACATTCCTTCTATTACAGTAATATGTAAAAACATGGTTTGAATCATGATTTCTCATGTAAACACAACAAAAATCATTTTAGAACATTAATCTACATGAATTGGCAACAATAGATATGTTTCATACATGAAAATTTAAATTTTTGGGTTTTAGGATGCAAAACCGTGAGTTTTCTTGTTTTTGGTATTTTTCGGTCATTACAGTGATATGTAAACAGGTGTTTTAAGCCATTATTTTTCATTCAATCATAGAAAATATCAGTCTAGAACATCCTCATGTATGAATTGGCAGCCATTGATCATAATTATGCATGAAAATTCTAAGTTTCAAGGTTTAGGGTGAAAATCATGAGTTTTTGCGTTTTTCATTCATTACAGCGATATACAAATGCATTATTTAAATTGTTATTTCTCATCCAAAAAAAACATATATCAGATTAGAATCTATCCATACACAAAGTGGCAGCCATATGTTCAAGAAATCATAGAATTTTCCAACTTCTAAGTTCTACCATAAAAACCTTGAATTCCTTTGTTTTCTGAAACTTTTCGGTCATTACAGTAATATGCAGAAATATAATTTAATTCAATATTTTTTCATCTAAGCACATCAAAAATCAGTTTAGAATGCAATGATATAGAAATCTTTCCCCCTTGGTATGGTTTATGCATAAAAATTTCAATTTTGAGTTATATGATTCACCTTTGGAAAAATCGCGTAGAGAGGTTGGTACTTTTGGTAGAAAAATTAATTTTTCTCTCAAGAAATCACCTAGCCCAAATTTTGTCAGTAAAAATCAGTAAATATTTAGTTCGAAATAATTTTTCCAAGATTAGTTTCATAAAAATCAAATGGCCAATTGAAAGGAAAAGAAAAACTTACGAAACGGTTGCCAAATCGCAAGTTTGAAAGGATTTTTATGAATTTCAGTAGAGAGAAATATTTTGAGAGAATTTTTCTGCCAAAATAATGAAATAACAGAATGGTGGCTGCTGGAATGAAGGGCTGGCCGAAATTTAGGTTAAATATTAGGGTTTTAGGTGAAATTTCTAAGATTACCCTTAATGAGCTAGGTTATGAGTGTTTTAATGTAGTAGGCTTTTGGGTATTTAGGCTTTTTAATTAATTTAGGCCTGATTATAGGTAATTAAAAATAAAATATTATTATTATTATTTTTTGTAAAATTCTCCCCAAAAATTTATTTAAAAATTATTTTAAAATACTCATAAAATTATTTTTATGCTTAAAAATAATCTTTTTGTATGAGAATTTATTTTTACGAAAAATAAATTATTTCATGCTAATGCATTTTATTCAAATCATTTAGTTCATAATAATAATTCATATTAGACATATTTGTGATCTAAATGGATTTTTGATGTGTTTAGATGAAAAATATCAAATTAAATCATATTTCTGCATATTACTGTAATGACTGAAAATTTTTGGAAAAGAAGGAAATTCAAGGTTTTTGTCCTAAAACTTTAAAGTTGGAAAATTTCATGATTTTATATTGGTATGGCTGCCAATTTTTGTATGGTGGAATTCTAGATTGATATTTGTAATGTTTGGATGGAAAGTAATGATTTAAATCATGTGTTTACATATTACCATAATGAATGAAAAGCGTAGAAAGTAAGAAAACTTATGATTTTCACTCTAAACCCTAAAATTGGAATTTTCATGCATAAGAAATATCTATGGCTGCCAATTTGTGTGTATTGATATTCTAAACTGATATTGGTTGTGATTGAATGAAAATTAATGGTTTAAATTACATGTTTACAAATTGCTGTAATGACCGGAAAGTACCAGAAATAAGAAAACTCATGGTTTTTCATCTTAAAACCTAAAGTTGGAAATTTTCATGCATATGGATCTATATATGTGCTGATTCCTACATGTTCATATTCCACAATAATTTTTGTTTTGATTACATGAAAAATCTTGGTTCAAACCATGTTTCTACATATTATTGTAATAGATGGAAAGTGCGAAAGTAAGAAAATTCAGGTTTTCTCTTTTAAAGGGCATTCGGCCTACACTGGGATTCTTCTCCCAATGTCTATAATTTTTATGTAATGTATTTTAATAATTATTGGCATGTATGAATGAATGATAAATAGTTAAATTGCATGTTGGTTGAAGGAATGACTCTAGACAAGGCTAGAGACAATTTGGTATACTTAAGGTATCTTAACCTTATGTTGTGAGTGCAATGTGAATGTGATTGGGTAATATGGAAATATATTTTATTATGAGTCAATAATGAATTTATAATCTTGAATTGATGAAGAAATTAATTGAATGAATTGGGCATAAGAGATAGGCATGACACTTGAAAGGCTATTGATAAGTTGACATGTATGGAAGTATTAAGTGTACTAAGATGATTGTTAAAGTGAGTTGAAATTAAGATCATGACATTGTTCTTGACTTGAGAAAAGTATTGGTATGATTTATAATATGTTTTCATGTGAGCCTAGGAAGACTAAATGGGCAAGACTTTTAAAGCTAACATGTTATGTGCAAGTGATGAGTGCACATCTATGTGCAACTCTAAGTGTATACGAACGTTATACGTGTATGGGGTAGTTATGGGATACAATAGCATGATGATTAAATATATACTAAGTATTGAATTAACTATTATGTTAGAGCTTGAGGAGCTCTAGAGGTTCAAAGGCTATGAGTACTAGGAGTGAAGGAACCACAAGGTGAGTAAACATTATGTTTCAAGTTACAAGTGCAAGGTATCATGTTTTATGAATCTTTGATATCTTAAAACCCAAGTTCTTTTATATTTTAATGATTTATTTGTAAGCTTGGGTTGCCAAAGGACAATTGGTCCAAAATCATTTTTGAGTATCCAATGATAATACCTTTGTGATTATTGCTCTGACTTATATTTTTTTTTTCTGGAATTATACTGTTGTTTATCTTTTGTTAAATAAGCTAAACTTCTATTACTATTATGTTACATGTGATTGTATTCTTTAATGCTACTGTTACCTTTATATGTTATGAGTTATGTGTGAACATGAAAGCAACCTTCACTTTACATGTTATAAGATATGTGTGGACAAGGCAGCAGCCTTCACTATATATTATGTTACGAGTGCATACGATAGCAGCCTTCACTCTATATGTTATAAGTTATAAGTTGATTTTTGTAAACCTTGTTAAATCGTAAGCCATGAACTATGAATCATAAGTTATAAACTATAAGTTATGAAACCTTCTAAGGGATATATGTTATTATATAAGTCGCATTGTTTACTCATTGAGATCATCCATCTCACCCTTTTCCTTGTGTGATTCTATGTGAGCAGTATAAGGAGGCAAGGTGATGGATCAAGCATCCTACCTCTCTTGGAGAATTCCTTATCCAAGCTAACTAGTTTAATGTGTCATGAAGAGTTATTTTTAGACACTTTGGGAATATTATTTTTGGGTATTTATTTTGAAATGTTATTTTTTGAGGCTTTAATGGGATTCTAAATATTATTTCTTATGGATTGTATTTGAAGTATATTTTTATTATTCTTCTGCAACTAAAGATTTTCTTATAAATGGCTTAATTGGGTTAATGTATGAGGTTTTGGTATGATCCTAAGCAGTATTCATATATGTATAAGTGGGTTCTATGGGTGTGGGTGACCTTATGTCTTCCCATGTTCTTAAACTGTCATGTCTTCGAAAATGAGATGTGACAAAGTGTCACATCCCAACCTTATGAGATACAATGGTCCTAGAACATAGGGAGACATAAGGTCACCCATGCCCGTAGAACCCATTAACATATAATAATCATGCCTAGGATCTTACCGAACCTCTTTCATTAACTCATTTAAAACATTTAGATAAATACCATAATTTGCAGAAGACTTAAAGTAAATCGTTACATATAAAATCCATAAGGAAAAATAATATAAATCTCTATAAGTATCAATTAACATTCCCGGAGCATCTAAAGACAAGACTTCATAAACATAGTATTATTGATAACTCAGACAAGGAATTCCCCAAGTGAAGTAGAATGCTTGAGCCATCACCTTGCCTTCTTACATTTGCTCACCTAGAACCACACAAGGAAAATGGGTGAGATAGATGATCTCAATGAGTAAACAAGAAGGGCTCATACATTATCACATATTCCTTTGAAAGGAAACACATAGCTTATACACATAGTTCATGGTTTATAACTCATGAATCAGGTTGCAATTTAAGCAAGGTTCAATTTAGCAAGTTTGCAGAAATCACACTTATAACACTTATAGAGTGGAGACATTACTCAATCCACTCTAAACAAATCGAGGAGAGGTGGCCTTTGCCAAATTCCAACTCCCATCACTTATAAAGCGTGAAACTGATCAGGCTCCACGGCTAGAACTGCCCCTTCTAGCTGAGGTGGATATACTACCCTTATCCATTGGGTTAAGACCATGTGCACAGGTTCCGATGATTACCCGCATCGGCATGAGGATTCTGCATAAAGGGTAAAGGTACCATAGCTAGAGCTATTGGTAAACACAATTAACAATATCACATATGGCAACAATAACATGTATTTCAATATCAATAGCAGTTTGGCTTTCAACAATAATACAATGAAAGTGTAGTTCCAGAAAGAATACAAGTTAGGGTGTTTATCACAAAAAAGTTCTCATTGGACAAGCAAAATAGTCTTGGACCAAATGTCCTTTGGCAACCCAAGCTTAACAAAGAAATCATAAAATTTAGAATAGAAAGAACTTAGGTTTCAAAGATCATAAAGGTTCACATATCAATATATCACATTCTTGTAACACAACCAAATGTTGTTTACACTTATAACATGAATACGATGTTTACTCACGCTTGTAGCATGAACATAGTGTTTACTCACACTTGTATCAAGAGCATCGGGTTTACTCACCTTGGGGTTCCTTTGCTCCTAGTACTCGTAGTCCTCTTTGCACTTCTAAGGCTCCTCAAACTCTAACATAATATTTGATTTAATACTTAGTATTTATTTACTCATGATGTTCCTATCCCATAACTATCCATACACATATAGCATACATATTAGAGTTCACTCATAGGTGTACTCATCACTTGCACATATCACATTGACTTAAAAGTCTTGCATACTTAGGCCTTATAGGCTTACATGAAAACACATTGCAATCATATCAATATCTTTTTAAGGTCATCAGATTATCATTACCTCAATATCAATTCACTTATCAATTATCTTAGTTCACTTTACACTTCCATACATGTCAACTTGACAATTAATCCTTCAAGCGTCATGCTTAACTCATATGATCTCACTTCATTAACTCATAACCATATATTCATCATCAAGTCATCATGACATCTAGTTCTAAATTCCTTAATCACATTTGCATTCTAACCACAATATGATACCAAGATACCTTAAGTATACCTTTATTATACCAAAACACATTTAAGCTTATCTAGGATCATAACTTCAATTAACATGCAATTTTCATTATCTACTATACATACATACATGTCAACAATCATCAAAACACATCATATTAAATTTATAAACATTTGGACACAATGGTTCATGTAGGCTGAATGCATCTTTAAGGTGAAAACCAAATTCTTCTTCTTTTTGCGTTTTCCATCTATTTCAGAAATATGCAAAAACATGGTTTAAACCAAGATTTTTCATGTAAGCATAACAAAAATCATTTTAGAACTCAAATCCATAAGAATTGGCCACTATTGGTGCCATTGATATATAAAAATTCAATCTTTTGCATTATAGTGCACAAAACATGAGTTTTCTTATTTTCGGTATTTTTCGGTCATTTTAGAAATATGCAAACGGGTTGTTTAATCCATTATTTTCCATTAAATCATTGAAAATATTAGTTTAGAACACATTATCTCACAAATCAGCAGCCATAGGTAAGGTTTATAAAAAAAAAATTCCAAGTTCAAAGGCTTAGGTGAAAAATCATGAGTTTCCGCGCTTTCCGCGCATTTTGTTTATTTCAGTGATAAACAGACACATGATTCAAATCATTATTTTTCATCTAAACAAATCAAATATCACATTAGAACACCAATTCACACAAATCAGCAGCCATGTATTCATGAAAGAATAGAATTTTGCAAATTCCAAATCCTAACACGAAAATCTTGAATTCCTTTGTTTTTTGAAACTTTTCGGTCATCACAGAAATATACAGAAATATTATTTCATGCAATATTTTTCATCAAAACAAATCAAAAATCAGTTTAGAATGCAAATAAACACAAATTACCCCCCCTTTATGATGTCTATGCAATAAAATTGTGATTTTAAGTTATAGAATTCACCTTTGGAGAAATCTTGCGGAAAGAATCATGTTTTCGGTAGAAAATATATTTTCTCTCCCAAAAATTCACTCAAACAGAATTGAATCTGTAGAAATCAGTAATCAAATAGTTCAAAATAATTTTCCCATAATTTATTTCATAGAAAACAGTTTAGAAATCAAAAGAGATTAAAAACTTACGATTACGGTCACAAAATCGCGAAACGGTAAGGTGTTTTCGATATTTCGGTAGAGAGAATTATTTTGAGAGGTTTTTCTGCCAGAATACAGAAAGAATGAGGGAGTGGCTGCTGAAAAACCCTTGCTGGCCAAAAATTTGAATATATATTAGGGTTGGAGTGGAATTTCCACTATTACCTTTAATGAAATAAGTTAGGAGCATTTTTATGTACTGGGCTTTTGGGTATTGGGCCTTTTTCTTTAAAAATTTCGGATGAAGTGTTTAGAAATAAAAATAATATTTTCCTTTTTAATTCTGGGATATTTCTCTCAAAATATTTATTTAAAAATATTTTAAAAATACCCACAAAATTATTTTATGCTAAAAATTGTTTTATGCATGAAAATTCATTTTATTTTAAAATAAATTCTTTTATGCAAATGCACTTCATGTAAATCATTTATTTCACAATAGCAACACATATTATGCATATTAAAATTAATTTAATATGCCACATACTCATCAATCACTTAGATCATAAACATTCACACAAGCACACACTTAACCTTATAGATTCTAATTCAAGCAATTTATCACGAAAATTCCTAGGGTGGGTGTGAGTTGTTACACAAAGTTGGTATCAGAGCTGTAGTTTAAGTCTAGTTTAGACTTCTCTAGTTAATGGGTTGATTAAGTATAATCCTAAAGCATAGGAATTTTATTATCATTTCCGTTGCAGTCCATCGCTAGTTTAGTTCCATAAAATCCTTATAAGTTATAGTACTCTTTGTTAATATTTGTGTGCCTTATGATTCTTTTATAAGATGACCAAGAAGATTACCCCTGCTGGAGGACCACGACCTAAAGCACTACGTGTGGCATGCAAGAGAACATGGAGAGAGATCTTTGAGAAAGTTGTGCTTGTGATTCACGTTAAAGAAGAGAAGATGCCTGAAGATGAGGACCCTGAGAAGTGCTTAGACTATGACTAGCTTTATCATAAAATTCAGAAACTAAAGAGTGATTGCTAAGATTTGATGGAAGAAAATCAATGTTTTAGATTATTGGTTCATGCCTTGAGGGATCATGTGGAGCAGCATAAGACTAGAGATGTTGAGCAAATGGATGACAACTCACCTGGAGATTTTTGTCACTTGCCATCTAGGACTTTGTCCTCGATAGGTTATGCACCAGATAAAGATTTACTTTGCTATATATGTCATGGTTTTGGTTACATTCTTCCAACTGCCCTCTTATCGATTATATGCCTAAGCGACCTTAGAAGCTACCCGACATTCATCCTGTTGAGGGGCATAATTGAGGTTTGCATTGGTAGTGGATATTTATTGGCCTAGTGTATAAGATTTATACATTGCAAATAATACTATTTGATTGCCTAGCTACTTAGTATGCATTGATTTCTTTTATTGCCTATGACATGACTGATTTATATATGATAGGGAAATTCATGATGCTATAAGTTATATGTTACATGATTATGATACAAGATACATGCCATGATATGTGCTATATACTATGTGACATGTGATGTGATATGATGTGATGTGTGCTCATATAAAATGCATGATAAGTATGATATGAATGATATTATATGACTACTTAGCTATTTGGCTTTGGTTGATCCTATTTTACCTAGGAGATGATTGACTTTTAAAAATGATAGGAGAGCTCATTATGCTATAGGTTATGTGTTACGTGATTAGGATACATGATATATGCAATGATATGTGATACAAGTTAGGTGATATGTGTCCTATGAGGTGATATTATATGATGGGAGCTCATGTTAAAGGCATGCTAAGTATAACAGTTTAATATTGGGATTAAGTGGATTAGAAAGAGAAGTTGACTAAAGTTTGATCCAACTGAGATTAAGGATTGATAGGTATAATGTTATGAGGTATGAAATTGTTACATGTAACAATGGTTTGATATATGAAATATATGGAGTTATTAGATGATAATTGTGATTGATACCATAAGAAGAGAAATGATATTTGGTAATGATTAGTAAGAGAATGAAATAAATCAGTTACATTGTATATACATAAGTATATGGTATGAAGTAAGTGAATTATATTAAGAAATTTATGGCTTAGATGCTACCATATAGACTAGAACAATAAGAAAGCTAGGGATTTCTTTGTCACTCATGTAGATATCAAGTATAGGCAAAGGAAGAGTATTAATCTAGTGTGATTTAAAAGAAGAAGGTATTATTCCCATTTGAATTTTTAGTGCAAGATGCTTGATTGATTCTGGTGCTACACATTCGTTTGTGTCTCCATATTTTGCTAAGAGTCTTAGTAGAGATAAGGAATTAATTAATGAACTCTTAGTAGTGTTGACTCCTTTGGGGAATAATGCTAGAAATAAAGTATATGTTTAAGGACTGTGAGGTAGACATTGATGGATGGAAAATTTCCTGTGGAGTTGTTAGAACTTGGTGTCCTGGAATTTGATGTGATCTTGGAAATGGACTGGCTATATGAGTATGGAACTTGTATTGACTATAGAAAAAAGCAAGTAGAATTTCGAACTAAGGGTGGGGAGAAATTTATGTATCAAGGAGATACCTATGATTAAGGTCCATTAACATAATCATAGAAGAGATGAGTGCACTTGGGAAGCCGAGAAGGGATGTAACAGAAGCATCCCCTGGTTTTTGAGAACGTATGAGTAAGTATTTAAATTGGAGCATGAATTTCTTTTAAGAGGGGAAGACATAAAAGGATAAGTATTCTTGGACTTGTAATGATGATAAAAGGATAAGTATGATGCTACACAATTTTGAAAATTAAATAGTTTTGAATATACCTGAAAGAGGTTTGAGTCCTTTGGATGAGAAATGTTTTAAGGTGTTAGATACAATAATGTTCAATTGAGGTTACTGGAAAATTTGGTAGTGATCTTTAGTATGGAAAATTTTTTATTAAGATAACCTAGAATGGCATAGATTTGGAAAGATATAAGAGTTACATAGTGATTTCATTGAATATCAATGTTATTAAGAGGTTTATTATTTAATATCGATAAGTTAAAAGATTAGGAATGTGAAGTATAATGAGATGTAAGTGGAAAACCTAAAGTGAGATGATATTATGAGTTAAAGGTATAAAAAAAAAAATTACAAGGCATTAGGTAATTAAGTCATGGTAATGATGTATATATTATACAGAAAGAGAGTAAATTTGAAATAGTTATGAGAAGTTTATTTGGGATTGTAAATTAATAGAATGCAAGTTCATTTGGGATATAATATATATAGGAAAGTTTGTTAAGTTTAAATATATTTTAATTGATAAATGATGAGAGCGTAGAAATTGTAATGTTAGCAAGGTATTAAACATGAAAATATTTATTGAGGTTGTAATAGATTAAGTGATAATTATTAATATGGAAAGAGGATTATTGAATATCAATTAAAATTATTAATTTGGGAATATCAATTGGATTCTTATATGAGTAATGTGATAAATAATGAATGGAAGTAATGATTAAGGTATTAGTATAAATGTTAATAATAACAGAGATATAAAGAAAAGAAGAGGTTGTAATAGATTAAGTGATAATTATTAATATGGAAAGAGGATTATTGAATATCAATTAAAATTATTAATTTGGGAATATCAATTGGATTCTTATATGAGTAATGTGATAAATAATGAATGGAAGTAGTGATTAAGGTATTAGTATAAATGTTAATAATAATAGAGATATAAAGAAAAGAAATAGTTGGGATTATATTTGATTGAAGGTGAAATTAAAGGCTCTATTACTTTTGTTTAAGGTTAAGGGATACAAAAATTATTAAGGATTAGTTTAAGGTTTGTTTGAATAAGAAATTAACATAGGTGTAGCTTAAGTTAAAGGTTTATCAATATGATTTTTGATATATTGTGAGTATATGCTTTACTGTATTTGATATGTTAATTGTAGTTAGATATTGTGTTTAAATGGTGTAGCAGAAGCATGGCAGAGAAGTTAAGTAGAGTGCGTTGTATGGTTAGATTTGAAAATTCGAGGATGAATTTTTTTAAGGGGGGAGAATGTAACAACCCACACCCACTCTAAGAGTTTTCATGACCAATTTGCTTGAATTTAGAACTATTAAGACTAAGTGTGTGTTTTTATGAAAATTCATGTGTTATGTGCTTGATAGGTATATGGCATGTTAGATTAGCTCTAATATGTATGGTATGAATTATTATTGAGAAATAAGTGATTTATATGAAGTGCATTAGTATAAAATAATTTATTTTACATAAAATAAATTTTCATACAAAAAGGCTACTTTTAATCATAAAATAATTTTATGAGTATTTTTAAAATATTTTTTTAAAAAATGTTTTGGGGGAAATTTTAATGAAAATAATAAGAAAAATATTTTATTTTTAATTACTTATAATTAGCCCTAAAATTAATTAGAAAGCCCAAATACCCAAAAGTCCACTACACCAAAACACTCATAACCTAGCTCATTAAGGGTAATCTTGGAAATTGTCCAAAACCCTAGATATATTATATGAATTTTGGCCAGCCCTTCATTCCAGTAGCCACCATTATGTTATTTCATTATTTTGGTAAAAAAATTCTCTCAAAATTATTCTCTCTACCAAATTCACAAAATACCTGCAAACTTTGCAATTTCGAGACCGTTTCGTAAGTTTTTCCTTTCCAAGTATATGTGAATGATATATATAGCATGATATTAAGCAAATGCTATGTATTGAATTATAATGTTATGTTAGAGCTTAAGGATTATTAGAGGTGCAAGGGCTACAGGCATTAGGAGCTAAGGAACCACAAGGTGAGTAAATATTATGTTCTCGTTACAAGTATAAGTTATCATGCTATGTGAACCTTTGAGATTCTTGAAACCCAAGTTCCCTTCTATTTTCAATTATAACTATATGAATTCTTTCTTAAGCTTGGGCTGCCAAAGGACAATTGGTCTAAAACCATTATTGACTATTCAAGGATAAGAAAGAACTTTTGTGATTGTTGTGTTACCTTACTTTCTTTGTGGAACTACACTGTTATTTATCTTTTGTTCAATAAGATAAACATCTATTGCTATTATTTTACATGTCAAGAGTTGGAACTTGGTATGATGCCACCTTTCCTTTATGAGTTTGAGTGAACATGATAGTAGTCTTCACTCTATATGTTATGAGTTACGAGTGAATACGGCAGTAGCCTTCACTCTATATTTTATGAGTTATGAGTGAACACAGTAGCAGCCTTCACTCTATATTTTATGAGTCACAAGTGAACACAACAGTAGCCTTCACTCTACGTTTTATGAGTTATGAGTGAACATGGCAGCAACCATCATTCTATATGTTATGAGTTACCAGTGAATAAGGTAGTAGCCTTCCCTCTATATGTTATGAGTTATGAGTGAACACGGTAGTGTGAGGCCTCACCTGAGCACCTGCCTGATCCATTAGAGGGATCGGATGCTCATTCGAGTTTAGACTCATGATGGAACCCTCAGGTTTGGATTGGTTGATTTTGAAAATGATTTTAGGAGTCGCCACTTTAATTTTATTTAGTTGGAAAAATATTAAGGAAAAAACCCAAATTGACTCCAATTCATTAATTTTTAATTAATTTGCCCAAGAATAAAAATCACTAGTCTTTAAACCAGGTTGAGTTCGGGGACTAAGTTTTTAGTTTTAAATAATCTAAATTTGGCTCTTAAGTTTAATTTGACTTAAAAATTAATTTCATAGATGATAAATATTATATGACAATTATAAAATCATGATTAATGCACGAGCATGGTATAAGTGCAATGAGAAAATTAAAATGACATATCCATAAATTAAATTAATTAAAGAGGGAAAAGGAGATTGATAGGGATTTGGATTTGAGGTTTGGATTTAGATTCCAAATGTGCCTGTGTACCCCATTGAATGGGGATCAAAACCCACGTAGTTCATTCCATGATTAAGTAGAGGAGTTTAAGAGTTGATCAGATTTATTTTGAGTGAGGGAAAAGGCTAATACCTTTGCTTTTAACGGGTGGAGGGTTTTATTGGACCAAAGTTCCATTTTATCGAGACTGGATGATTGGATTGATTGGAAGATTAATTAATTAATTAAAATCATTAATTAACTAATTAATGTGATGATATGGATGGATTGATGGATTAACTAATTAAAATGATTAATTAATTAAATTAGATGAAGAGTGGATTAAGAAAAAGGATTAATTTGATTTTTGAAAAAAAGAATGATTTTTGAAAAAAAGAGTGATTAATTAAAAAAAGAGTTTTAGTTAATTAGAAAGATTAATTAACTTGGTTAGGGTGAGATAATTAATTAATTAAAAAGATTAATTAATTAATTAGAGAGTGATTGGAGGGAGAAGAAGAGAGGAATTTGAGGTTAGCAATCTACTCAAATTTAAGGGGTGAAAAAAATAAGGAAATGGGGGCTTATTTATAAGCAAATGGGGTTGATGGTAGTTTAGGTAGTGAAAATGTGAAAAGACAATGAGGGTAGGGCTAAAAGGGCTGAAAATTGGGGCTGGAGGGGATAAAAGGATCATTTTTTACGCAAGAAATGGGTCCACTCGGGTCAGATAGGTGCTGCGCTGCACTAGGCTTGTGTGGCACCACATAGGGTCTGTGTAATGCCGGAGGTGGTACCCTGCAGTGCCGCATAGAGCTAACATGGCACCGCAAGGCTTCTCTACGACAGCTATATGGCATAGCTGGCTGGCATTCCAAGATTCTTTTTCATTTGATTTTTGGAGATTTCAGGCTAGTTTTTGAGACTACTCAGGGTCAGTTTTTGGGAGTTATAGAGTTCAGAAATCTTATTGGTCAGTGTTGATAGGCTCAAAATTAATTTTAGAGTAATTAAACAGTTAGTTTGAGAGAAAATTCGGTCAATTTTGAAAAAATACTATCTGGTACAGAAGGTCCTGATCAGAGTAGAGAAAGTGTCAATGTCCAAAAAATTAAGTATCCCTCATACTAATGTGACTAAAAGTCCATTTTTTACTCTAGGAGCATTGTCTCCTTAACCCACCTGCCAGCTAATCGGCTAGCGGGACCATAGTATTAGTTTTGCATACTGCACTAATTTTAGCAAGTATCAAGCTGCAGCCGGATGATGAGACTATAAAATTAAGGGTTCACAGGCAGCAACCCACTTCAACTCTATATGTTATGAGTTATAAGTGAATATAGCAACACAGCCTTTCACTCTCTATATTATGAGTTATAAGTTGATTTCTACAAATCTTATTAAATTTCTAGCTATGAACTATGAATTATGAACTTACAAACCATGACCTATGAACTATGAACCATTCTAAAGAGTTATATGTTATTGTATAAGTTGTATTGTTTACTTATTGAGTTCATTTATCTCACCCCTTTCCCCATGTGGTTTCTAGGTGAGTATTATGAGGAGACAAGGTGATAGCTCAAGCAAATCTACTCTGCTCGGGGGATTTCCTTGTCAAAGTTTATTATTGTACTGTGATATGAAGAGTCACTTTTAGATTCTCCGGGAATTCTTATTTAAGGAGTTTATTTTGAAACATTATCTATTTGATGATCTATTTGGAATCTTAAATTAATCTTTTCTTATGGATTATATTTAAAGTTTATTAAACTATATCTTCCATAGTTAGAGATTTCTTTGTTATTGGATATTTAAGTTAATGCATGATATTTTAGTACGATCCTAGGCAGTGCTTATATATGCATGAGGGGGTTCTATAGGCATGGGTAACCTTATGTTTCCCCATATTCTAGGACTATCATATCTCTGAAATTGGGATGTGATAATGTTTCCCCATATTCTAGGACTGTCATATCTCTGAAATTGGGATGTGACATATATATATATAATATATATATATATATATAATAT
>CANTUT010000402.1:7500-145000 GCA_947687605.1 Reutealis trisperma
AGAGCATATTGAGATAGATTGTTTAGATGTGGAGTGGTTAGTTGTAAAAAAATTTAAGAATATTGAGAAAATGAAAAGGAAAAAGATTAATTCATTGAAGGGATTGGAGACATTATGAGATGTGGGTCCATAATTGAGGGATTTGATTTCTAGTTATAAAAATAAATATATCGGATGTTCCTTTATTAGGAAGATTTACAATTACAATTCTTTTTTTAATTGCATTAAAAAGATTTCTATTTTTTTTTTGTTTAATTTTTTGTTGGTTGGTTTTAATAGCATGCATTTAACTGGTTTTTACGATTTGATAGTTATAATTTTTTGGGGTTCTTATATTTTCTTGTGTATTTAGGAAATGGAGAAGTTTTGTGATGTTCAAATGGTGGTATACAGTTTCTTCAAAAGGAGTAGACAGTTTAGTTGCAAGAATTTTAAAATTTTTGGATCGTTTTGAAAATTTTAAGGATCTATTTGTAATTAATTTTATCAATTAAGGGTTAATTGTATAATTTTTTTTTTCAACCAAAACAAAAATAAAAAATTCTAATTCATGTCAGTCTATTAACTAGAAATTACATTTGATTGATATTTTTTAGAGGTTGATGCCAAGTTGAACTTTTGCAAGTCCAAACACCCAATTGACCAATTTTATCAAATTGAAACACCAAATATATCATTATCCTAATTAATTTTATCAATTAATTTTTCTATTTTATCCTTCAACTCATTTTCTAATATTTAATATAATTATTGATAAAAATACATATTTGTTTGATAAAAAAATATATATAATTAGTATATTTATAATAAAATTTTATAATATCAATTAAAAATTAATTAATTTAAGCCGTCAAATAATAATAATTATCAATTTAACCGTTATGATCATTATTTGTTAGCTATTTTTGTTTATTAATCATTGTTTAAAATATGAATAAATATAAATCTAATGTGTATGATATAATTGGAAAGATGACTTTGAAAATTTTATGATGTTACTTATTAAAATGATCAGATACGACAGTCTACCATTAATTTATTAAATTGTAACAGGTAGATGTTAGTTAAAATATTGATGGAAATTTGTGATGTACGGTTAGATAAATTTAAAATTTATTTTTATTCTAAAATGAAAAATATCGGTTAGCTATTTATTATTAATTAAAGATAGTTAATCATTTATCATTGTCGATATTTGTCATATTTGATTTCTTTTTTTACTTTCATTAATTGTTATTTAATGTATATATAGTTTAAAATATAACTCTAAAAGTTAATTCTACTCTAACTTTTTTATTTTAATAATTAGAAGGTATAATAATTTTTTTATGTAACAATTTTTTTTCTAATGATATTGAACATAATATTATTCATTCATTTGTAATTTCTTAATGTTGATAATATATTGATATTCATGATAAATGGCTAGATAAGTACCAATTAAATTTACCATTATCGATAATTTTACATGTTAGATTTAGAATTATATATGCTGTCTTCTCTCTCTCTATCTCTGTCTATTTTTTTTTTTTTTTTACCATTATCATTATAGTAAAAATGTCTAGTAATCAAGGAATGACTTGCTATTCAAGCTTAAATTCATTGTATATATATTCCAATGGCATTCATTATATAGTTTTCCAATGATGTGATGACATGCTCTACATGTATGCAGGACTACCACCATTTGAAGTCATTTTTCACATTTCGATCAACTGTTGAAGTATCCAATTTTATGTTGGATAATTCTTATCCCGGCAACCCATCTATGGCAAAGAAGAGAAAATCAAACCGTTCTCTCGTAAATCTAAAATTAAATCATATAAAGTTGGTGATTAAGAAATTTTATACCATTGCATGTGTACTTTCCCTCCTCCCCTCCCCCCCTTTTAGTCACGGGAAGATTCAACAAGAGGAAAGACAGCACTTGATAGGAATAAGAAAACTTCAAGTTTTGTTGGAGGCAAAAGACGAAAGGATACTAGGGTAGAAGAAGATACTTTGAGATTCCATGACCATGTGTTTAAGAATCTTCACAATTCCTATGAAAAATATCACAACTGATAATGATTCAAACACCGACAGTGAAGCAACAGAGAGCGATGAAGAAATAAAATCAATCATTAAGCAACATGATGAGCTCCTCAATTCTCTCAGTAAGAATGCAAAGAAAGAAAAAAGTAAGTGCATTATATCAAATTTTTATTCCAATTAGAGATGTTAAAAAATCTTTAGTTTCATGTTAATATATAAAATTTTCAATAATGTTCTGCAGAGGGAAAAGTGAAAAGAACTTCCCATTCAAGAACTGAAGTGGAGATCAACCAATCCTCATCAGTGATTCCGATGGTTGTGAAACAAGAAAAGAAGGAACATAATAATTCTGTGGTTGAAGTTCCTGTTGTAGAAAAACATCGATAATATGGCTGAAGATTTGTCTAAAACCACAGGAGAAAAGATTGCTTTAGTTGAAGAAGCTCCTAAAGAAGAAAATCATGTGACTTTGATACCTAATTCTAGTCCTCCCAGTCAAGTCCAAAGTCCAACTCGCGAAGCCGCTAATATGCCAATGTGGGGAAATGCAATTCCAGTCCTAAATCCTGATTCTGCCAATGATTGCTTATCTAATGACATATATGATCAACTTGGTGATCTCGACTCTACTCCAAATGTTCATTTAGTTATACATGTTTTAAGCAATCAATTTAATTTAGGTGATGACGAAGAAAAGGAAGAAGACTCCATATGGAAGGGGGCATTTTTCTAATGAGAATTGCTATATCACATGACATTAAAGTTTAGTTGAAGCTTTATGATATATATTATTCATAATAAATATAATAATAGTGGACAAGAGCGGTAGCAGTTGTTATATTTTTTTTTCTTTTAGTTTACTTTTTTTTTTTTTTGCCAAATTCTTTTACTTTGTCTTCTTTTTTTTTTTTTTAGTTTTTTTTTTATTTTTTATGTTATGTTTTATTTTTATGTTATTTATTGTAAATGAATTTGAATAATAGGAAAATTAGTTAATTAATTAAATAATTATATAAAATAAATTAACAATTAATATGTTATGTTTAAGATAATTAATAATTTTAAGAAGGATGTTATATTTTATATAATTGATAATTAATGTGTATAATATAATTAAACAAAGTGCTCAAATAATATATATATATATATATATATATATATATATATATATATATATATATATATATATATATATATATATATATATATATATATATGAGGGGGGTTCTAATTCTAAACTAAAATGATGAACAAGGAGTAATCACATAATAATTAGAGTATGTGCCTTTGAATTTATGAGAATGAGAGTAATAAGATGCAGTAAGAATATGCATTTGTAATTTTTTTCTAGGTGTTTTGTATTATTTTTCTTCAACTCATGTACAATTTCAGAATTATATCAGTTCGCTAATCATTTTTTAAAATTCACAGTAGCGATGACCGATTCAGGCCGATTCAGTTCGATTTCATTACACCGATTCTGATACGTAAAAACGTTATTAAATACCCTACTTCTCTCTCTCTCTCTCTCTCTCTATATATATATATATATACATCTTTTTTTTTTTTTTGTCTCTTTTTACCATTATCATTCTAGTAAAAATGTCTGCATAGATAGGAATGACTTGCCATTTAAGCTTAAATTCAAACAGTTAATAAGTATTTTGCATAAAACTAAAGCCACTCTACACTGAATTTACAAAGTTAATTGTAGCAAATGGTTTAAAAAGCAATTTCTCATTATTATAAGAATGTAGACTTAATAATAATTGGATAAGTACAAGATAAATAGGTAAGAACATGAGCATCATATGGTAAAATATGTCATAAAAGGAAAGACATGTTTGAATTTTAGGTATGATAAATGAAATATCTACATTAATTGTGTGTTATAAATAGTGTAAAATTAGCTTTTTTTAAAAAGAGAAAAGGATGATAACATAGAAAAAAATGAAGAATCCTCTTTCCTATTCTTGCCATATGATGAGCGATGAAGGTCGTCAATTTACATGTTATGAGAAAGATATTTCTCCACTATATATAGTGTTTTATTGCTTCACTATTTTTTACAATTATCAATATTTTTCTCCTTCAACCTCTACAGAAAAAAAAAATGTCTCCTTCATTTGAGAAAGATTGTTTAATATTTACTGGTTTGGACACATGTCCCAACATTTTAAATCATATAGAAGAGAATGAGTTTAAGAGATCTAAACAACCTTTGTCTTCAACTTAAGTGGAGAACAACAATGTGTTAGAAAGCCAATCCTCCTTTCCAAAACCCTTGCAAACCTTCATTCCAAACCAAACAAAGGTCATAGAAATGGAGGAACAATCCTCCAATTTATATCAAATGAAGGTTAACGGATGGGAGATTGAACCTTATATGCCAAGGAAAAATGAGGCCATTGGGCAAGAAATAAAGGAATGATTACAAAATGGAGGAGGACCACTTTTGCATTGTGTAATTAAAGAAACACTAAAGGTAAAGAACTTCAATGATCGTACGTACCAAAATATATATAGTTTTAGCTATTTTTTTATACTTCTTAATTGAATAAGCATATTCATTTTACATTTTGCTACAGGTAGCAAAATTGCGAGCAAAACAAATGGCACCAGTACTATCAAAACCAAAGGTTGTAGATGGATAGTTTGTAATGGGGTTCCAATGCTAATGCTAAAAGGATGAACAAGGTATAATCACATAATAACTAGAACATGTGCCTTTGGATCTATGACGGGGATTCTAATGATAAACTAAAATGATGAACAAGGTGTAATTACATAATAATTAGAGTATGTGCCTTTGGATCTATGAGAATGAGAGTAATTGGAGGTAGTAAGAACATGCATTTGTAATTTTTTCTATGTGTTTTGTATTATTTTCCTTCAACTCATGCACGCTTTCAGAATTATATCAGTTTGCTAATCATTTTTAAAAATTTACGGTCGTAGTGGCCAATTTAGGCCAATTTAGTCTGATTTCATAATTCCGATTTTGATATGTAAAACTGTTATTTAATACCCTACTTCTCTCTCTCACTCTCTCTGTGTATCTCTTTTTTTTTTTTTTTTTTTTTTTTTTTTTTTTTTTTCTGTTTTTACCATTATCATTCTAGTAAAAATGTCAGCTCTGATAGGAATGACTTGCTTTTCAAGCTTTAAATTCAAACAGTCAATAAGTATTATGCATAAAACTAAAGCCGCTTAACACTGAATTTACAAAGTTAATTGCAACAAATGATGGACTAAAAAGTAATTTCTCATTATAATAAGAATGTAAATTTAATAATAATTGGATAAGTACAACATAAATAGGAAAGAACATGAGCATAATATAGTAACATATATCATAAAAGGAAAGACATGTTTGAATTTTAGGTATGATAAATAAAATATCCACATTAATTGTAAGTTATAAATAGTGTAAAATTAGCTTCTTTAAAAGGAGAAAAGGATAATATAATAGAAAAATGAAGAATCCTCTTTCCTATTCTTGCCATATGAGGAGCTTTCAAGGTTGTCAATTTACATGTTGGGAGAAAGGCATTTCTTAAATTTATATAGTGTTTTATTGCTTCATTATTTTTTACTATTATCAATATTTTTCTCCTTCAACCTCTATAGGAGAAAAATATCTCCTTTATTTGAGAAAGACCGTCTAATATTTACTAGTTTGAACATACGTCCCAACATTTTAGGTTAAATAGAAGATAATTAATTGAAGTGATCTAAACAACCTTTGTTTACAACCCAAGTGGAGAACAATAATGTGTTAGAAACTCAATCCTCTTTTCCCAATCCCTTGCAAACCTTCATTCCAAACCAAACAAAGGTCATAGAAATGGAGGAACAATCATCCACCTTAGATCAAATGAAGGTTATGGGATGGGAGATTCAACCTTATATGCCAAGGAAAAAACAGGTCATTGGGCAAGAAATAATGGAACATTTACAAAATGGAGGAGGGCCACTTTTGCATCGTGTAATTAAAGAAATAATAAAGGTAAAGAACTTTTATGACCATATGTACCAAAATATATAAAGTTTTAGCTATTCTTTTTTTAACTTCTTAAATGAATAAGCATATTCATTTTGCATTTTGCTATAGGCAGCAACATTGCGAGCATAACAGATGGCACCAGTGCTTTCCTAACCAAAGGTTATAGATGGACAGTTTGTGATGGTTCCATTAGTTTATAGTGTGGTCCCATGGGGTTCTAATGCTAATGCTAAAAGAATGAGGAAGGTATAATCACGTAATAACTAGGTTATCTATAAGGGGGATTCTAATGCTAAACTAAAATGATGAACAAGGTGTAATCACATAATAATTAGAGTATGTGCCTTTTGATCAATCAAAATGAGAGTAATAGGAGGCAGTAAGAATATGCATTTGTAATTTTTTTTAATGTGTTTTTTATTATTTTCCTTTAACTCATGCACACTTTCAGAATTATATCAGTTTGCTAATCATTTTCAAAAATTCACAGTAGTGACGGCTGAATTAGGCCAATTTCGTTACACCGATTTTGATCCCGATTCTGATATGTAAAACCATTATTTAATACCCTACTTATCTCTCTCTCTCTCTCTCTCTCTCTCTCTTTTCTCTTTTTACCATTATCATTCTAGTAAAAATGTATGCTCTGATAGGAATGACTTGCTTTTCAAGCTTAAATTCAAACAGTCAATAAGTATTTTGCATGAAACTAAAGGCTCTCTACACTAAATTTACAAAGTTAATTGTAGCAAACGATGGATTAAAAAGCAATTTCTCATTAAAATATGAATGTAGACTTATTAATAATTCGATAAGTACAACATAAATAGGAAAGAAAATGAGCATAATATGGTAACATATATCACAAAAGGAAAGACATGTTTGAATTTTAGGTATGATAAATGAAATATATACTTTATTTGTATATTATAAATAGTGTAAAATTAGCATCTTTAAAAGGAGAAAAGGATGATATAATAGAAAAAAAATGAAGAATCCTCTTTCCTGTTCTTGCCATATGAGGAGCTATCTAGGTCGTCAATTTACATGTTGTGACAAAGGCATTTCTCCACTTTATATAGTGTTTTATTACTTCATTGTTTTTTACAATTATCAATATTTTTCTCCTTCAATCTCTATAGGAAAAAAATGTCTCCTTTATTTGAGAAAGACTGTCTAATATTTGCTAGTTTGGACACACGTCCCAATATTTCAAATCAAATAGAAGAGAATGAGTTGAAGAGATCTAAACAACCTTTGTCTTTAACCCAAGTGGAGAATAATAATGTGTTAGAAAGCCAATCTTCCTTTCCAAAACCCTCGCAAACCTTTATTCCAAACCAAACAAAGGTCATAGAAATGGAGGAACAATCCTCCACTTTAGATCAAATGAAGGTTAATGGATGGGAGGTTCAACCTTATATGCTAAGGAAAAATGAGGTCATTGGGCAAGAAAAAATGGAAATTTTACATAATGGAGGAGGGCCACTTTTGCATCATGTAATTAAAGAAACACTAAAGGTAAAGAACTTTTACAACTGTACGTACCAATATATATATAGTTTTTGCTAGTTTTTTATACTACTTAAATGAATAAGCATATTCATTTTACATTTTGCTACAGGCAATAAAATTTTACGAGCAAAACCAATGGCACCAATGCTTTCTGAACTAAAGGTTGTAGATGGACAGTTTGTGATGGTTCCATTAGTTTATGGTATGGTACCATAGGATTCTAATGCTAATGATAAAAGGATGACGAAGGTATAATCATGTAATATCTAGAAAATTTGACTTTGGATCTATAAGGGGGGTTATCTATAAGGCGGATTGTAATGCTAAACTAAAATGATGAACAAGGTGTAATCACATAATAATTAGAGTATGTGCTTTTCGATCTATGAGAGTGAGAGTAATAGGAGGCAGTAAGAATATGCATTTGTAATTTTTTTTTTCTGTGTGTCTGGTATTATTTTCCTTCAACTCATGCATACTTTCAGAATTATATCTATTTGCTAATTATTTTTGAAAACTCATGGTAGCAGCGGCCGATTCAGGCCAATTTTGTCCGATTTCATTACACCAATTTTGATCCCAATTCTGATACATAAAACCGTTACTGAATATCCTGCTTCTCTCTCTCTCTCTCTCTCTTTCTTTATGTTGTTTTTTTCTCTTTTTACCATGTCACATCCCAATTCTTAAGACTTGATGGTCCTAGAACATTGGATGACATAAGGTCACCCATGCCTATAGAGCCCACTTATACTTATACCAAACATGCCTAGAATCATATCGAACCCATTGCATTAACTTAAATATCCAATAATATAGTAAAACTCAACATGTGGAAGAATAGTTTAGCAAAATACTTTGAAAACATCTCATAGGAAAATATCATTCAAAGTCTTAAAATAAATCCTCAATGATCAATATCCCAAAATAAACTATTGGAGCATCTACGAGCAACTCTTTTTAACATAGTATAATTAAAGACTTGGACAAGGAATCCCCAAAGTGAAGGGGAATGTTTGAGCCATCATTTTGCCTCCTCATATTGCTCACTTGGAACCACACAAGAAAAAGGGGTGAGATAGATGATCTCAATGAGTAAACAATATAGCATAAATGATATCATATATCCCATTTTTAAGAAAGGTCCGTTGCATATAACACATAGTTTATGATTTACAAATTATGATTTCACAGTTTTCAATTTAGCAAGATTTTCACTTTAGCAGGTTTGCAGAAATCACACTTATAACACTTATTACCCATTAAGAGTAAATGACAATACTAGCTCATTCACTCAAGGGAGAGGTGGCTTCATACCAAATTCCAACTTCCAACCCATTACTTATAAGGTTGTGAAATTGATCAGGCTCTACGGTTAGAACCGCCCTTTCTAGTTGAGGTGGATACACTACCCTTATCTATTGGGTTAAAACCATGTGCACAAGTTCTAATGATTACCCACATCGACATGAGGATTCTACATAAAAGGTTAAAGACACCATAGCTAGAGTTAATGGTAATCACATATGACAATAACACTTTAGGTAATAATAACATGTATCATAATAGTAATAGCAGTTTAACTTTTTGAAAAAGAAGATACAATAATAGTATAGTTCCAAAAAGAAAGTAGGTAAGGTAACAATTACAAAGGGTTTTTCATATCATTGAATAAACATTAATGGCTTTGGACCAATTGTCCGTTGGCAACCTAAACTTAACAAAGAAATCACATAATTATAGTTGAAGGTAGAAAAAGACTTGGATTTTAAGAGTCTCAAAGATTCCCATGATAAAATCACTTGTACTTATAATATGAATATAATGTTTACTCACATTGTGGTTCCTTTGCTCCTATTACTTATAGCCCTTGAACCTCTAATATTTCTCTAGCTCTAACATAATATTTAATTCAATACTTAGTATTTATTTAATCATTATGCTATCCAATCCCATAACTACTCCATGCACATATAACATTCACATACACTTAGAGTTGCACATAGAAGTGCACTCATCACTTGCACATAACATGTTAACTTTAAAAGTCTTGCCCATTTAGCCTTCATAGGCTCACATGAAAACACATTATAATTCATACCAAAACTTTTCTCAAGTCAAACACAATGTCATGATCTTAATATCAATTCACTTTAACAATCATCTTAGTACATTTGACACTTCCATACATGTCAGCTTATTAATAACCCTTCTAGTGTCATGCCTATCTTTTATGCCCAATTCATTCAATCAATCTTTTAATCAATTCAAGATTATTAATTCATTATTGACTCATCATAAAACCTATTTCTATATTACCCAATCACATTCACATTATAATCACAATATAAGGTTAAGAAACCTTAAGTATATCAAATTGTCTTTAGCCTTATATAGAGTCGTTCCTTCAACCAACATGCAATTTAACCATTTATCATTCATTCATACATGTCCATAATCATTAAAATACACTACATAGAAATTATAGAAATTAGGATAAAAATTCCAACAGTGGCCGAATGTACTATTAAAGAGAAAACCTGAATTTTCTTACTTTTTGCACTTTCCGTTTGTTACAGTGATATGCAAAAACATGGTTTGAACCAAGATTTTTCATGTAATCAAAACAAAAGTCATATGAGAATATGAATATGTAGGAATCGGCACCTATATAGATCCATATGCATGAAAATTTTCCAACTTTAGGTGTTAGTGTGAAAACCATAAACCTTTATTGTTTCAGTACTTTTCGGTCATTATAATAATATGTAAACACATGATTTTTCATTCAATCATAACAAATATCAGTTTAAAATACTAATACACACCAATTGGTCAGCCATGGATAGTTCTCATGCATGAAAATTCTAAGTTTAGGGTTTAGAGCGAAAATCATGAGTTTTCTTACTTTTTGGTGTTTTCCGATCATTATAGTAATATGTAAACACGTGATTTAAATCATTATTTTTCATCTAAACATGACAAAAATCAATTTAGAATTTGAATATGTATGAATCAATAGCCTTACTTGTATGTGCATATGAGATTTTCCAACTTTTAACTTCTAGGACAAAAACTATGAATTTCCTTATTTTTTGAAACTTTTTGGTCATTATAGTAATATGCATAAATATGATTTAACTTGATATTTTTCATCTAAACACATCAAAAATCCATTTAGAATACAAATATGCACAATTCACCCCCCTTGTAATGTTTATACATGAAAATTTCAAATTTTAAGTTGTAGGATTTACCTATGGAGAAATCGTGTAGAGAGGTTAGTATTTTTGGTAAAAAAAATTGATTTCTCTCACAAGAATTCACCTAGGCAAAATTTAATTAATAAAAATCATAAAATATTCAATTAAAAATAATTTTTCCATGATTATTTTTATAAAAATAAATCAAAAATTGAAAGGAGAGAAAAACATACAAAACAGTCTCGAAATCGCAAAGTTTGAAGGTATTTTGTGAATTTCGGTAGAGAGAATAATTTTGAGAGAATTTTTCTGCCAAAATAATCAAATAATAGAATGATAGCTGCTAGAACCTAGGGCTGGCTGAATTCTTCATTAATATATGTAGGGTTTTTGGCAATTTTCAAGGTTACCCTTAATGAGCTGTGTTAGGAGTGTATTGGTGTAGTGGGCTTTTGGGTATTTGGGCTTTTTATTTAATTTAGAGGCTGATTATAGGTAATTAAAAATAAAATATTTTTTTATTATTTTCATTAAAATTTCCCCTAAAGCATTTATATAAAAATATTTTAAAAATACTCATAAAATTATTTTATTCTTAAAAATCACCTTTTTGCATGAAAATTCATTTTATGTAGAATAAATTATTTTATACTAATGTATTTCATATAAATAATTTATTTTACAATAATAACTCATTTTATGCATATTGGAATTAATCTAATATGCCACATACTCATCAATAATATAGCAAATGAATTACCATAAAAGCACACACTTAGTTTTAATAGTTCTAACTTTAAGCAAATCGGTCATGAAAACTTTTAAGGTGGGTGTGGGATGTTACATACCATTATCATTCTAGTAAAAATGTTTGCTCTAATAGGAATGACTTGCTATCCTAGCTTAAATTCAAATAGTCAATAAGAGTTTTGCATAAAACTAAAGCCACTCTACACTGAATTTACAAAGTTAATTGCAGCAAATGATGGATTAAAAAGTAATTTCTCATTATTATAAAAATGTAGACATAATAATAATTGGATAAATACAACATAAGTAGGAAAGAACATGAACATAATATAGTAAAATATATCATAAAAGGAAAGACATGTTTGAATTTTAGGTATGATAAATGAAATATCTACATTAATTTTATGTTAAAAATAGTGTAAAGTTAGCTTCTTAAAAAGGAGAAAAAGATGATATAATAGAAAAAATGAAGAATCCTCTTTCCTTTTCTTGCCATATGAGGAGCTATCTAGGTCGTCAATTTACATGTTATGAGAGAGGCAGTTCTCCAATATATATAGTGTTTTATTGCTTTATTATTTTTTACAATTATCAATATTTTTATCCTTCAACCTCTATGGGAAAAAAATGTCTCCTTTATTTGAGAAACACTGTCTAATATTTTCTGGTTTGGAAACACGTCCCTACATTTCAAATCAAATAGAAGAGAATGAGTTGAAGAGATCTAAACAATCTTTGTCTTCAACCCAAGTGGAGAGCAATAATGTGTTAAAAAGCCAATCCTCCTTTCCAAAATCCTTGAAACCTTCATTCCAAACCAAATAAAAGGTCATAAAAATGGAGGAACATTCCTCTACTTTACATCAAATAAAGGTTAATAGATGGGAGATTCAACCTTATATAAAAAGGAAAAACGAGGTAATTGGGCAAGAACAATGGAATGTTTACAAAATGGAGGAGGGCCACTTTTGCATTGTGTAATTAAAGAAACACTAATGGTAAAGAACTTCTATGACCATATGTACCAAAATATACATAATTTTAGCTCTTTTTTTTTTATACTTCTTAAATGAATAAGCGAATTCATTTTACATTTTGCTGCAGGCAGCAAAATTGCAAGCAAAACAAATGGCACCATCGCTTTCTAGCCCAAAGGTTATAGATGGATAGTTTGTGATGGTTCCATTAGTTTATGATGTGGTGTCATGGGGTTCTAATGCTAATGCTAAATGGATGAAAAACTTATAATCATGTAATAACTAGAACATGTGCCTTCGGATCTATGAGGGGGGATTCTAATGCTAAAGTAAAATGAAGAACAAGGTGTAATCACATAATACTTAGAGTATGTGCCTTTGGATTTATGAGAATGAGAGTAATAAGAGGTAGTAAGAATATGCATTTATAATTTTTAATTATGTGTTCTGTATTATTTTGCTTCAACTTATGCATAATTTCAAAATGATATAAGTTTGCTAATCATTTTTGAAAAGTTATGGCAGTAGCGGCCAATTCAGTATGATTTCGTTACATTGATTCCTACACTAATTTTGATACGTAAAACTGTTATTTAATACCCTGCTTCTCTTTTTCTCTCTCCCTCTATGTCTTTTTTTTTTTGCTCATTTTACCATTATCATTATAGTAAAAATGTTTGCACAAATAGGAACGACTTGCTATTCAAGCTTATATTCAAACAGTCAATAAGTATTTTGTATAAAACTAAAGCCACTCTACAATGAATTTACAAAGTTAATTGTAGCAAATGATGGATTAAAAAGCAACTTCTCATTATTATAAGAATGTAGATAAATACAACATATATAAGAAAGAACATGAGCATAATATGGTAACATATATCATAAAAGGAAAGACATGTTTGAAATTTTGGTATGATAAATGAAATATCTACATTAATTATATGTTATAAATAGTGTAAAATTAGCTATTTTAAAAGGAGAAAAGGAAGATATAATAGAAAAAATGAAGAATCCTCCTTCCTATTCTTGCCATATGAGGAGCTATCTAGGTTGTCAATTTAAATGTTATGAGCAAGGCATTTCACTACTATATATGTTGTTTTATTGCTTCATATTTTTTACAATTATCAATATTTTTCTCCTTCAACCTTTATACGAAAAAAAATGTCTCCTTTATTTGAGAAAGGCTGTCTAATATTTACTGATTTGGACACACATGCCAACATTTCAAATCAAATAGAAGAGAATGAGTTTAAGAGATCTAAACAACCTTTGTCTTCAACTTTAGTGGAGAATAATAATGTGTTAGAAAGCAAATCCTCCTTTCCAAAACCCATGCAAACCTTCATTCCAAACCAAACGAAGGTTATAGAAATAGAGGAACAATCCTCCACTTTAGATCAAACGAAGGTTAACAGATGGGAGATTGAACCTTATATGCCAAGGAAAAATGAGGCCATTGGGCAAGAAACAATGGAATGTTTATAAAATGGAGGAAGCCCACTTTTTCATCGTGTAATTAAAGAAACACTAAAGGTCAAGAACTTCTATGACCATATGTACCAAAATATATATAGTTTTAGCTATTTTTTTTATACTTCTTAAACGAATAAGCATATTCATTTTACATTTTACTATAGGTAGCAAAATTGTGAGCAAAACAAATGGCACTAAAGCTTTCAAAACCAAAGGTTGTAGATGGATAGTTTGTGATGTTCCATTAGTTTATGGTGTGTGCTATTTGGTTCTAATGCTAATGCTAAAAGGATGAACAAGGTATGATCACGTAATAACTCGAACATGTGCCTTTGGATCTATGAGGAGGATTCTAATGCTAAACTAAGACGATGAACAGGGTGTAATCACATAATAATTGGAGTATATGCCTTTGGATATATGAGAATGACAGTAATAGGAGGCATTAAGAATATGCATTTGTAATTTTTTTTATGCGTTTTGTATTATTTTTCTTCAACTCAAGCATGCTTTCAAAATTATATTAGTTTGCTAATCATTTTTAAAAATTCATGGTAGCGGTGGCTGATTCAGGGCAATTCAATATGATTTCATTACATTGATTCTGATCCTGATTCTAATACGTAAAACCTTTATTTAATACCCCAATTCTCTCTCTCTCTCACTCTCTTTTTCTCTTTTTACCATTATCATTCTAGTAAAAATGTCTGCTTTGATAGGAATGACTTGCTATTTAAGCTAAAATTCAAACGGTCAATAAGTATTTTGCATAAAACTAAAGCCGCTCTACACTAAATTTACAAAGTTAGTTACAACAAATGATGGACAAAAAAGCAATTTCTCATTATAATAAGAATGTAAACTTAATAATAATTGGATAAGTATAACATAAATAGGAAGGAACATGAGTATAATACGGTAACATATATCTTAAAAGGAAAGACATGTTTGAATTTTAGGTACGATAAATGAAATATCTACGTTAATTGTATGTTATAAATAGTATTAAATTAGCTTCTTTAAAAGAAGAAAAAGGATAATATAATTGAAATAATGAAAAAATCCTCTTTCCTCTTCTTGCCATATGAGGAGCTATCTAGGTCGTCAATTTGCATGTTGTGAGAAAGGCATTTCTCCACTTTATATAGTGTTTTGTTACTTCATTATTTTTTACAATTATCAATATTTTTCTCCATCAATCTATACATGAAAAAAATGTCTCCTTCATTTTAGAAAGAGTATCTAATATTATCTAATTAAATGGAAGAGAGTGAGTTGATGTGATCTAAACAACCTTTGTCTTCAACCCAAGTGGATAACAATAATGCGTTAAAGACCCAATCCCCTTTTCCAAAACCCTTGCATACCTTCATTCCAAATCAAACAAAGGTCATAGGAAAAGAGGAGCAATCCTCCACTTTAGATTAAATGAAGGTTAATGGATGGGAGATTCAACCTTGTGTGCCAAGGAAAAATGAGGTCATTGGGTAAGAAATAATGAAATGTTTACAAAATGTTGGAGGGCCACTTTTGCATCGTGTAATTAAAGAAACTTTAATGGTAAAAAACTTCTATGACCATATGTACCAAAATATATATAGTTTACGCTCTTTTTTTATGCTTCTTAAATGAATAAGCTTATTCATTTTACATTTTGCTACTGGCAGCAAAATTGCAAGCAAAACAAATGGTACCAATGCTTTCCTAACCAAAGGTTATAGATGGATAGTTTGTGATGGTTCCATTAATTTATGGTATGGTCCGATGGGGTTCTAATGCTAATACTAAAAGAATGAAGAAGATACAATCTCATAATAACTAGAACATGTGCCTTTGGATCTATAAGGGGGATTGTAATGCTAAACTAAAATGATGAACAAAGTGTAATTACATAATAATTAGAGTATGTGCCTTTGGATCTATGAGGATGATAGTAATAGGAGGTAGTAAGAATATGCTTATGTAATTTTTTTTTCTATGTCTTTTGTATTATTTTCCTTCAACTCATGCACACTTTCATCATTATATCAGTTTGCTAATCATTTTTAAAAATTCACGGTAGTAGCAGCCGATTAAGGCCTATTCAATTTGATTTCGTTACATCGATTATGATCCTGATTCGAATTCGTAAAATCGTTATTTGATACCTTGCTTCTCTCTTTCTCTCCCTATCCCTTTTTTCTTTTTTTTTTTCTCTTTTTACCATTATCATTATAGTAAAAATGTCTGCTCTAATAGGAATGACTTTCTATTCAAGCTTAAATTCAAATAGTCAATAAGTATTTTGCATAAAACTAAAGGCTCTCTACACTGAATTTACAAAGTTAATTGCTGCAAAGGATGGTTTAAAAAGCAATTTCTCATTATAATATGAATGTAGAATTAATAATAATTCACTAAGTACATCATAAAAAGGAAAGAACATGAGCGTAATACCATAACATATATCATAATAGGAAAGACATGTTTGAATTTTAGGTATGATAAATGAAATATATACGTTAATTATATGTCATAAATAGAGTAAAATTAGCATCTTTAAAAGGAGAAAAGGATGATATAATAGAAAAAATGAAGAATCCTCTTTCCTTTTCTTGCCATATGAGGAGCTATCTAGGTCGTCAATTTACATGTTGTGAGAAAGGCATTTCTCTACTTTATATAGTGTTTTTTTGCATCATTATTTTTTATAATTATCAATATTTTTCTCCTTCAATCTTTGTAGGAAAAAAATGTCTCCTTTATTTGAGAAAGATTGTATAATATTTACTGATTTGGAAACACGTCCCAACATTTAAAATTAAAAAGAAGAGAGTGAGTTGAAGTGATGTAATCAACCTTTGTCTTCAACCCAAGTGGATAACAATAATGCGTTAGAAACCCAATCCTCTTTTCCAAGACCCTTGCAATCCTTCAATCCAAACCAAACAAAGGTCATATAAGTAGAGGAACAATCCTCCACTTTAGATTAAATGAAGGTTAACGGATGGGAGATTCAACCTTAAATGCTAAGGAATAATGAAGTCATTGGGCAAGAAACAATGGAACGTTTACAAAATGGAGGAAAGCCACTTTTGCATCATGTCATTAAGAGAAATACTAAAGGTAAAGAACTTCTATAACCGTATGTACAAAAATATATATAGTTTTATCTCTTTTTTTATACTTCTTAAATGAATAAGCATATTCATTTTATATTTTGCTACCGGCAGCAAAATTGTGCGTAAAATAATTGGCACCGGTGCTTTCCTAACCAAAGATTATAGATGGATAGTTTGTGATGGTTCCATTAGTTTATGGTGTGGTCCCATGGGGTTCTAATGCTAATGCTAAAAGAATGAAGAAGTTATAAACACGTAATATCTATAACTTGTGCCTTTGGATCTATAAGGGGGGATATCTATGAGGGGGATTCTAATGTTAAACCAAAATGATGAACAAGGTATAAGCACATATTAATTATAGTACATGCCTTTGGATCTATAAGAATGAAAGTAATAGGAGGCAGTAAGAATTTGCATTGTAATTTTTTTTTCTGTCTTTTATGTTATTTTCTTCCAACTCATGCACGCTTTTAGAATTATATTAGTTTGCTAATCATTTTTAAAAATTCACAGTAGTGACGGTCGATTCAACCCGATTATGTCAGATTTAATTACACCATTTTCAATCCTGATTTCAATATGTAAAAGTGTTATTTAATTCCCTACTTCTCTCTCTCTCACTCTCTATCCATTTTTTTTTCTCTTTTTACCATTATCATTCTAGTAAAAATGTCTGCTCTGATAGGAATGACTTGCTATTAGCTTAAATTCAAATATTCAATGAGTATTTTGCATAAAACTAAAGGCTCTCTACACTGAATTTACAAAGTTAATTACAACAAATGATGGATTAAAAAGCAATTTCTCATTATAATATGAATGTAGACTTAATAATAATTGGATAAGTACAACATAAATAGGAAAGACATTTTTGAATTTTAGGTATGATAAATGAAATATATATGTTAATTGTATGTTATAAACAGTGTAAAATTAGCTTTTTTAAAGGGAGAAAAGGATGATATAATAGAAAAAATAAAGAATACTTTTTCCTGTTCTTGCCATTTGTGGAGCTATCTAGGTCATCAATTTACGTGTTGTGAGAAAGGCATTTCTCCAATTTATATAGTGTATTATTACCTCATTATTTTTTACAATTATCAATATTTTTCTCCTTTAATCTCTACTGAAAAAAATGACTCCTTTATTTGATAAAGATGGTCTAATATTTACTGGTTTGGACATATGTCCCAACATTTCAAATTTAATAGAAGAGACTGAGTTGAAGTGATCTAAACAACCTTTGTCTTCTACACAGGAGGAGAACAATAATGTGTTAGAAACCCAATTCTCTTTTCCAAAACCCTTGCAAACCTTCATTCCAAACCAAATAAAGGTTTTAGAAATGGAGGAACAATCCTCCACTTTAGGTCAAATGAAGGTTAACGAATGGGAAATTCAACTGTATATACCAAGGAAAAATGAGATCATTGGGCAAGAAACAATGGAATGTTTACAAAATGGAGGAGGGCCACTTTTGGGTCGTGTAATTAAAGAAACACAATTAGTAAAAAGCCACAAATAGTAAAGAACTTCTATGACCATATGTACTAAAATATATATAGGTTTAGGTCTTTTTTTATACTTCTTAATTGAATAACCATATTCATTTTACATTTTACTACAGGCAGCAAAATTACTAGCAAAAAAAAAATGGCAACAGTGCTTTTCAAACCAAAGGTTATAGATGGATAGTTTGTGATGGTTCCATTAGTTTATGGTGTGGTCCTATAGTGTTCTAATGGTCATGCTAAAAGAATGAAGATGATATAATCACGTAATAACTAGAACATGTTCCTTCGAATCTATATAGGCGGTTATCAATGAGGGGGATTCTAATGCTAAACTAAAATGATGAACAAGTTGTAATCACATAATAAATAGAGTATGTGCCTTTGGATCTATGAGAATGAGAGTACTAGGAGGCAGTAAGAATATTCATTTGTAATTTTTTTTTTCTATGTGTTTTGTGATATTTTCCTTCAACTCATGCATGCCTTCAGAATTGTATTAGTTTGGTAATCATTCATGGTAGTGGTGACCGATTCAAGCTGATTCTATGGGATTTCAGTACACTAATTTTGATCTTGATTTTAATACATAAATCCATTATTTAATACCCTACTTCTCTCTCTCTTTATCTCTTTTTTTTTTTTTTTTTTTTTTTTTTTTTTTTTTTTATCTTTATACCATTATCAATCTAGTAAAAATGTCTGCTCTGATAGGAATGACTTGCTATTCAAGCTTAAATTCAAACAGTCAATTAGTATTTGGTATAAAACTAAAGGCTCTCTACACTAAATTTACAAAGTTAATTATAGCAAATGATGGATTAAAAGCAATTTCTCATTACAATATGAATGTAGACTTAATAATAATTGGATAAGTACAACATAAATAGGAAAGAACATAAGCATAATATGGTAACATATATCATAAAGGGAAAGACATGTTTCAATTTTAGGTATGATAAATGAAAAATATACGTTAATTGTTTGTTATAAATAGTGTAAAATTAGCTTCTTTAAAAGGAGAAAAGGATGATATAATAGAAAAAAAAATGAAGAATCCTTTTTCCTGTTCTTGCCATTTGAGGAGCTATCTAGGTTATCAATTTACTTGTTGTGAGAAAGGCATTTCACCACTTTATATAGTGTTTTATTGCTTCATTATTTTTTATAATTATCAATATTTTTCTCCTTCAATCTCTCCAGGAAAAAAATGTCTCCTTTATTTTAGAATGGCAGTCTAATATTTACTGGTTTGGACACACTTCCCAACATTTAAAATTAAATAGAAGAGAGTGAGTTGAAGTGATCTAAACAACCTTTCTCTTCAACCCAAATGGATGACAATAATGTGTTAGCATCCCAATCCTCTTTTCCAAAACCCTTGCAAACTTTCATTCCAAACCAAACAAAGGTTATAGAAATGGAGGAACAATCCTCCACTTTAGATTAAATGAAGGTTAACAGATGGGAGATTCAACCTTATATGCTAAGGAAAAATGAGGTCATTGGGCAAGAAATAATGGAATGTTTACAAAATAGAGGAGGGCCACTTTTGCATTGTACAATTAAAGAAACACAAATGGTAAAGAACTTCTATGACCGTATGTACCAAAATACACATAGTTTTAGGTCATTTTTTATACTTTTTTAATGAATAAGCGAATTCATTTCACATTTTGGTACATGCAACAAAATTGCTAGCAAAACAAATGGCAACAATGCTTTCCAAACCAAAGGTTATAGATGGACAGTTTGTGATGGTTCCATTAGTTTATGGTGTGGTCCCATGGGGTTCTAATGCTAATGCTAAAAGAATGAAGATGGTATAATCACGTAATAACTAGAACATGTGCCTTTGGATCCATATGGGTAGTTATATATGAGGGGGATTCTAATGCTAAATTAAAATGATGAACAAGGTGTAATCACATAATAATTGGAGTACGTGCCTTTGGATCTATGAGAATGAGAGTAATAGGAGGTAGTAAGAATATGCAACTGTAATTTTTTTTTCTATGTGTTCTGTGTTATTTTCCTTCAGCTCATACACACTTTCAAAATTATATTAGTTTGCTAATCATTTTTGATAATTCACAATAACGGCTGATGATTCAGGCCAATTCTGTTGGATTTCATTACACTGATTTTGATCTCGATTTTGATATGTAAAACCATTATTTAATACTTTGCTTCTCTCTCTCTCTCTCTCGCTCTCTTTTTGTTTCTACCATTAACATTCTTGTTAAAATGTTTACTTTGATAGAAATGACTTGCTATTCAAGCTTAAGTTCAAATAGTCAATAAGTATTTTGCATAAAACTAAAGGCTCTCTACACTGAATTTACAAAGTTAATTATAGCAAATGATGCGTTAAAAAGCAATTTCTCATTATAATATGAATGTAGACTTAATAATGATTGGATAGGTATATAATAAATAGGAAAGAACATGAGCATAATATGGTTACATATAACATAAAGGGAAAGACATGTTTCAATTTTAGGTATGATAAATGAAATATATACATTAATTTTATGTTAGAAATAGTGTAAAATTAGCTTCTTTAAAAGGAGAAAAGGATGATATATTAGAAAAAAAATGAAGAATCCTCATTCCTGTTCTTGCTATTTGAGGAGCTATCTAGATTGTCAATTTACATGTTGTGAGAAAGGCATTTCTCCACTTTATATAGTGTTTTATTACTTTATTATTTTTTACAATTATCAATATTTTTCTCCTTCAGTCTCTTTAGGAAAAAAATGTCTCCTTTTTTTGAGAAAGACAGTCTAGTATTTATTAGTTTGGACACAGGTCCCAACATTTAAAATTAAATAGAAGAGAGTGAGTTGAAGTGATCTAAACAACCTTTGTCTTCAACCCAAGTGGATAATAATAATATGTTAGAATCCCAATCCACTTTCCAAAACCCTTGCAAAACTTCATTCCAAACCAAACAAAGGTCATAGAAATGGAGGAACAATCCTCCACTTTATTATAATGAAGGTTAACAGATGGGAGATTCAACCTTATATGCCAAGGAAAAATGAGGTCATTGGGCAAGAAACAATGGAACCTTTACAAAATGGAGGAGGGCCACTTTTGGGTTAGGTAATTAATGAAGCACAAATGGTAAAAAACTTTTATGACCGTATGTACCAAAATATATATAGTTTTAGGTCTTTTTTTTATACTTCTTAATTGAATAAGCGTATTCATTTTAAATTTTGCTACGGGCAGCAAAATTACCAACAAAACAAATGGTAACGGTGCTTCCCAAACCAAAGGTTATAAATGGATAGTTTGTGATGGTTCCATTAGTTTATGGTCTGGTCCTATGGGGTTTTAATGCTAATGCTAAAAGAATGAAGAAGGTATAATCATGTAATAACTAAAACATGTGCCTTTGGATCTGTGAGGATGGTTATCTATGAGGGAGATTCTAATGCTATACTAAAATGATGAACAAGGTGTAATCACATAATAATTAGAGTACGTGCCTTTGGATCTATGAGAATGAGAGTAATAGGAGGTAGTAAGAATATGCATCTGCAAATTTTTTTCCTATGTTTTTTGTGTTATTTTCTTTCAACTCATGCACACTTTCAGAATTATATCAGTTTTCTCATTATTTTTGAAACTTCATGGTAGCAGAGGCCAATTCAAGCTGATTCAGTCAGATTTCATTACACTGATTTTGATCCCGATTTTGATACGTAAGATTGTCATTTAATATCTTGCTTTTCTCTCTCTCCCTCTATCTCTTTTTTTTTCTTTTTACCATTATCATTCTAGCAAAAATGTCTGCTCTGATATTAATGACTTGCTATTCAAACTTAAATTCAAACAATCAATAAGTATTTTGCATAAAACTAAAGTCTCATTACACTAAATTTACTAAGTATATTGCAGCAAATGGTGGATTAAAAAGTAATTTCTCATTATAATATGAATGTAGACTTATAATAATTGGATAAGTACAACATAAATTGGAAAGAACATGAGCATAATATGGTAACATATATCATAAAAGGAAAGACTTGTTTGAATTTTAGGAATGATAAATGAAATATATACATTAATTGTATGTTATAATTAGTGTAAAATTAGTTTCTTTAAAAGGAGAAAAGGATGATATAATAGAAAAAAATGAAGAATCCTTTTTCCCGTTCTTACCATATAAGGAGCTATCTAAATCATGAATTTACATGTTTTGAGAAAGGCATTTCTCCACTTTATATACTATTTTATTGCTTCATTATTTTTTGCAATTATCAGTATTTTTCTCCTTCGATATCTATTGAAACAAAAATCTCCTTTACTTTATAAAGACGGTACAATATTTTTTGGTTCAGACACATGTCCTAACATTTCAAATTAAATAAAAGAGAGTGAGTTGAAGTGATTTAAACAACTTTTGTCTTCAACCAAAGTGGAGAACAATAATGTGTTAGAAACCCAATCATCTTTTCCAAAACCCTTACAAACCTTTATTCCAAACAAAACAAAGGGAATAGAAATAGCGGAACAATCCTCCACTTTAGATCAAATGAAGGTTAATGGATGGGAGATTCAACCATATATGCCAAGGAAAAATGAGGTCATTGGGCAAGAAACAATGGAATGTTTACAAAATAGAGAAGGGCCACTTTTGCGTCGTGTAATCAAGGAAGCACTAAAGGTAAAAGAACTTCTATAACCATATGTACCAAAATATATATAGCTTTTGCTATTTTTTTATACTTTTTAAATGAATAAGCATATTCATTTTGCATTTTGCTACAGGCTGCAAAATTGCGAGCAAAACAAATGGCACTAGTGCTTTCCAAACCAAAGGTTGGAGATGGATAGTTTGTGATGGTTCCATTAGTTTATGGTATGGTACCATGGGATTCTAATGCTAATGGTAAAAGGATGATGAAGGTATAATCTCGTAATAACTAGAACATGTGACTTTGGTTCTGTGAGGGGGGTTATCTATGAGAGGGATTCTAATGCTAAACTAGAGTGATGAACAAGGTGTAATCTCATAAGAATTAGAGTATGTGCTTTTGGATCTATGAGAATAAGAGTAATAGAAGGCAGTAAGAATATGCAATTGTAATTTTTTTTTCTGTGTTTAGTATTATTTTACTTTAACTTATTCACACTTTCATAATTATATCAGTTTGCTAATTATTTTTGAAAATTCATGGCAGCAATGATTGATTGAGGTCAATTCTGTCTGATTTCGTTACACTTATTTTGATCCTAATTCCAATGCATAAAACCATTAATAAATACCCTGCTTCTCTCTCTCCCTCTATCTCTCTCTCTCTCTTTTTTTTTTTCTCTTTCTACCAATATCATTCTAGTAAAAATGTCTGCTTTGAGGGGAATGACTTGCTATTCAAGCTTAAATTCACATAGTTAATAAGTATTTTGCGTAAAACTAAAGCCATTCTATATTGAATTTAGAAAGTTAATTGTAGCAAATGATAGATTAAAAAGCAATTTCTCATTATTATAAGGATATTGACTTAATAATAATTTGATAAGTACAACATAAATTGGAAAGAACATGAGCATAATATGGTAACATATATCATAAAAGGAAAGAGTTGTTTGAATTTTAGTTATGATAAATGAAATATCTACGTCAATCGTATGTTATAAATAATGTAAAATTAGCTTCTTTAAAAGGAGAAAAGGATGGTATGAAAGAAAAAATGAAGAATCCTTTTTCCTATTCTTACCATATGAGTAGCTATCTATGTCATCAATTTACATGTTATGAGAAAGGCATTTCTCCACTAAACAAGTGTTTTATTGGTTAATTATTTTTTACAATTATCAATATTTTTCTCCTTCAACCTCTATAGGAAAAAAATGTCTGCTTTATTTGAGAAAGATTGTCTAATATTTACTAGTTTGGACACGTCCCATCATTTTAAGTCAAATAGGAGAGAAAGCATTGAAGAGATCTAAACAACCTTTGTTTTCAACCAAAGTGGAGAACAATAATATGTTTAAAAGCTAATCTTCCTTTCCAAAACCCTTGGAAACCTTCATTCCAAACCAAACAAAGGTCATAGAAATGGAGGAACAATTCCACTTTAGATCAAATGAAGGTTAATGGATGGGAGATTCAACCTTATATGCTAAGGAAAAATGAGGTCATTGGGAAAGAAACAATGGAACATTTAGAAAATGGAGAAGGGCCACTCTTGCATCGTGTAATTAAAGAAGCAGTAAAGGTAAAGAACTTCTAGGATAGTATATACCAAAAAAATATAGTTTTTGCTATTTTTTTATACTTCTTAAATGAATAAGCATATTCATTTTGCATTTTGCTATAGGCAGCAAAATTGCGAGCAAAACAAATGGCACTAGTGCTTTCCAAACCAATGGTTAAAGATGGACAGTTTGTGATGGTTCCATTAGTTTATGGTGTGGTACCATGGGATTATAAAGCTAATGATAAAAGGATTAAGAAGGTATAGTTACATAATAACTAGAACATGTGACTTTGGATCGATGATGGGGATTCTAATGCTAAACTAAAATGATGAACAACATGTAATCACATAATAATTAGAGTATGTGCTTTTGGATTTGTGAGAATGAGAGTAATTGTAGGCAGTAAGAATACACATTTGTAATTTTTTTTTTCTATATGTTTGGTATTATTTTCATTCAACTCATGCATGTTTTCAGAATTGTATCAGTTTGCTAATTATTTTTGAAAATTCACTATAGCAACAGCCGACTTAGGCCATTTCTGTCTGATTTCGTTACACTGATTTTGATCTCGATTCTAATACATAAAACCGTTATTAAATACCCTACTTCTCTCTTTCTCTCTCTCTCTCTCCATCTATTTTTTTTTTCTCTTTTTACCATTATCATTATAGTAAAAATGTCTGCTCTGATAGGAATGACTTGCTATTCAAGCTTAAATTCAAATAGTCAAAAAGTATTTTGCATAAAACTAAAGCCATTCTACACTGAGTTTATAATGTTAACTGTAGCAAATGGTGGATTAAATAGCAATTTCTCATATTATAAGAATGTAGACTTAATAAAAATTGGATATGTACAACATAAATAGGAAAGAATATGAGCCTAATACAGTAACCTTTATCATAAAGGAAAGACTTGTTTGAATTTTAGGTATGAATAATGAAATATTTACGTCAATTGTATGTTATAAATAGTGTAAAATTAGCTTCTTTAAAAGGCGAAAAGGATGATATAATAGAAAAAATGAAAAATCCTCTTTCTTGTTCTTGCCATATGAGGAGCTATCTAGGTCATCAATTTACATGTTATGAGAAACACATTTCTCCACTATATATAATGTTTTATTGGTTAATTATTTTTTATAATTATCAATATTTTTCTCCTTCAACCTCTTTAGGGAAAAAAGTTTCCTTTATTTGAGAAAGACTATATAATATTTACTGGTTTAGACACACATGCCAACATTTCAAATTAAATAGGAGAGAATGAGTGGAAGAGATTTAAACAACCTTTGTCTTTAACCCAAGTGGAGAACAATAACATGTTAGAAAGCCAATCCTCCTTTCCGAAACCCATGCAAACCTTCTTTCCAAACCAAACAAAGGTCATAGAAATGGAGGAATAATCCTCCACTTTAGATCAAATGAAGGTTAATGGATGGGAGATTCAACCTTATATGCTAAGGAAAAATGAGGTCATTAGGTAAGAAATAATGCAACATTTGCAAAATGGAGTAGGAACACTTCTGCATTATGTAATTAAAGAAGCACTAAAGGTAAAGAACTTCTATGATCGTATGTACCAAAATATATATAGTTTTTGCTATTTTTTTATACTTGTTAAACGATTAAGTGTATTCATTTTACACTTTGCTATAGGTAGCAAAATTGCGAGCAAAACGTATGGCACCAATGCTTTCAAAACCAAAGGTTGTAGATGGACAGTTTGTGATGGTTCCATTAGTTTATGGTGTGGTACCATGGGATTCTAATGCTAATGATAAAAGGATGAAGAAGGTATAATCAGGTACTAACTTCAATATATGACTTTGGATATATGAGGGGGGTTATCTATGTTAGGGGATTCTAATGCTAAACCAAAATGACGAACAATGTGTAATCACATAATAATTAAAGTATGTGCTTTTTGATCTATGAGAATGAGAGTAATAGGAGGCAGTAAGAATATCCATTTGTAATTCTTTTCTATGTGTTTTGTATTGTTTTCCTTTAACTCATGCTTGCTTTCAGAATTATATCAGTTTGCTAATCAATTTTAAAAATTCATAGTAGTAGTGGCCGATTAAGTCTGATTCAGTCTAATTTTGTTACTCTAATTCTGATCCCAATTCTAATACTTAAAATCATTATTCAATATCCTACTTCTATAACAGCCCGCACATACCTTAGGAGTTTCCATGGCAATTTCTTAAATTTAGAACTATTGTGGCAAAATATGTTCTTTTATGAAAATTCATGTGTGGTGTGATTGATGAGTATGTGGCATCGTTATTTAGTACTCTTTGTTATTGTTTGTTTGTATGCCTTACGATTCTTTTATTAGATGACCAAGAAGAATACCCTTGCTGGAGGACTCCGACTTAGAGCACCTCGTGTGATGTGCATGAGGACCTGGCTAGAGATGTTCAAGAAGGTCATGCATGTGATCCACCTTAAGAGAGAGAGGACTCCTAATAAGGAGGACCTTATGGGGTGTCTAGGTTATACCTAGATTTAGAGTAAGATGTAGAGGTTTGAAAGTGATTGCTTAGACTTGATGAAGGAAAATCAACGTCTAAGGTCCTTAGTGCATGCTACGAGAAAGGACGTGGAACATATTAAGGCTAGAGATGGTAAACAGATGGGAGACCATGCACCTGATGTTCACCTTGATGAGGGACACAATTGAGACTCGTGCTAGTAGTTGGTAACTATTAGCCTAGTGGCATAGGACTTATATGATATGAATGATATTATATGACTAATTAGCTATTTGTCTTGGGTTTGATCTTCTATTGTCTAGGAGATGATTGACTTCTAAATATGATAGTAGAGCTCATTATGCTATAGGTTATGTGTTACATGATTAGGATACATTATACATGCCATGATATGTGATACATGCTAGGTCATATGTGTCCTGTGATGTGATATTATATGATGGGTGCTCATGTTAAATGCATGCTAGGTATGATAATTTGATAGTAGGGTTAAGTGGATTAGAAAGAGAAATTGACTAAATTTTGATCCAACTGAGATTGATGATTGATAGGTATAATGTTATAAGGTATGAAATGCTTCCATGTTATAATGGTTTGATATATGAATTATAGGAAGTTATTAAATGATAATTGTGATTGATGCCATAAGAAGAGAATTGATATTTAGTAATGATCAGTAGAAGAATAAAAATAATTAGTTACATTATATATACATAAGTATACGATATGAAGTAAGTGATGTAAATTAAGGAATTTATGGCTTAGATGCTACCATATAAACTAAAACAACAAGAAAGCTAGGGATTTCTCTATCACTTATATAGATATCAAGTATAGTCAAAGGAAGAATATTAATCTAGTATGATTTAAAAGAAGAAGGTATTATTCCCATTCGAAATTTTAGTGTAAGATGCTTGATTGATTCTAGTGTTACGCATTCATTTGTGTCTTCATATTTTGCTAAGAGTCTCGGTAGAAATAAGGAATGAATTAATGAACCCTTAGTAGTGTCAACTCCTTTGGGAATAATGATGGAAGTAAAGTATATGTTTAAGGACTGTGAAGTAGACATTGATGGATGGAAACTTCTTATGGAGTTGTTAGAACTTGGTGTCCTAGAATTCAATGTGATCTTAGGAATGGATTGGCTATATGAGTATGGAGCTTGTATTGACTATAAAGAAAAGCAAGTAGAATTTTGAACTAAAGAGGGGGAGAAATTTGTGTATCAAGGAGATAACCTATGGTTAAGGTTAACTAGTGTAATAATGGAATGGATGAGTGTACCTGGGAAGCTAAGGTAGGGATGCGGTAGAAGCATTCCTAGTTTTTTGAGAACGTATAAGTAAGTATTTAAATTTGAGGATAAATTTCTTTTAAGGGGGAGAATGTAACAACCCGCACCCACCTTAGGAGTTTGCATGACAATTTCTTGAATTTAGAACTATTATGCCAAAATATGTGCTTTTATGAAAATTCATGTGTGGTATGATTGATGAGTATGTGATATGTTAGATTAGTTCTAATGTGCATAATATGAATTATTACTATGAAATGAATGATTTATATGAAGTGCATTATCATAAAATAATTTATTTCACATAAATTGAATTTTCATGCACAAAATGATTTTTAAGCATAAAATAATTTTTATGAGCATTTTTAAAATATTTTTTTAAATAAATATTTTGGGGGAAATTTTAATGAAAATAATAAGAAAAAATATTTTATTTTTAATTACCTATAATCAGCCCATAAATTAAATAAAAAGCCCAATTTTTGAAAAGCCCACTACACTAAAACACTCCTCACCCAGCTCATTAAGGGTAAACTTGGAAATTGTACCCAAAACCCTAATATTTAAGCTAAATTTCAACTAGCCCTTGTCAGTCAACCACCATTTCGTTATTCTTTAGTATTTTTTATAGAAAATTCTTTCTAAAATATTCTCTCAACAAAAATTCACAAGGTGCCTTCAAACCTTGCGATTTCATAAATGTTTTCATAAGTTTTTCTCTTCTTTCAACTTACTATTTGATTTTTATAGAACTAATCATAAGAAAACCATTTTCGGCTATGTATTTATTTTTTTCTTTTGATTAAATTTAGCCTAGGTGGAATTTTGAAAGAGAAATTAATTTTTCCACCAAAAACACAAACCTTTTTCCACGAATTCTTTAAAGGTGAATCCTAAAACTCAAAATTGGAATTTTCATGCATAAATACATAGGAGGGGGGGGGGGGGGGCTGGCTATTGATTTGTACATATTTGTGTTCTAGACTAATTTTTGTTGTGATTAGATGAAAATATTGATTTAAAACATATTTTTGTATATTACTCTAATGATTGGAAAACACCAAAAGACAAGAGAACTCATGATTTTCACTCTAAACCCTAAATTTGGAATTTTCATGCATATGGATTTCCTATGGCTACTAATTTCTATGTGTATGTTCTAAAATGATTTTTTTCATGATTACATGAAAAATATTAGTTTAAAGAATGTGTTTAAATATTACTATAATAATCGAGAAGTACTAAAAATAAGAAAGATTTATGGTTTTCATCCTAAAACCTAAACTTGTAAAATTTTCATGCATATATGTACATATGGGTGCCAAATGGTGCATTAATATGTTCTAAAATGATTTTTGCTATGTTTACATGAAAGTTCTTGGTTTAAACTATATTTTTACATATTACTGTAATGAACAAAAAGTGCGAAAAGGAAGAAAATTCATGTTTTTACTTGATTGTATAATTCAACCTACATTGGGAATTCAATCCTAATGTCCATAATTTTCATGTGATATATCTTAATGATTATTGACATGTATACATAAATGACAAATGATTAAATTGCATATTGGTTTAAGGAATAACTTTAGACAAGTCTAAAGACAATTAGGCATACCTGGGGTTTCCTAACCCTATTACTATGTTGTGATTGATATGTGTATATGATTAAATGATATCAAAAATAGGTTTTATGGTGAGTTATTAATGAGTTAGTGGGCAATGAGAATGATTATATGAATTGGTTATAAGAGATGAGCATGATACTTGAAAGGTTACATGTTAAGTTGACATATATGTAAAGTGTTAAGTGTACTAAGTGAATGTTAAATTGAATTAATATTAAGATCATGACATATTGTGTTTGAATTTAGAAAAGTATTGGTATGAGTTATAATGGGTTTTCATATGGGCCTATAAAGGCTAAGTGTGCAAGACTTTAAAAGTCAACACATTATGTGCAAGTGGTGAGTGCACTTCTATGTGCAACTCCAAGTGTATGTGAATGTTATATGTGCATGGGGTAGTCATTGGATAGGATAGCATGATATTAAACAAATGCTAGGTATTTAATTAAATATTATGTTAGAGCTTGAGAAGTAGAAAAAGTTCAAAGGGCTATAAGAACTATGAGCAAAGGAACCACAAGGTGAGTAAACATTATATTCATATTACAAAAATAAGTGATTATGTTATGGGAACCTTTAAGATTCTTAAAACCCAGGTCTTTTTCTACTTTCAATTATAATTATATGAATTCTTTATTAAGCTTAGGTTGCCAAAGGACAATTGGTCCAAAGCCATTATTATTATTCAATAATATGAAAGATCCTTTGTATTTTGCCTTACCTTACATGCTTTCTGGAAGTACACTATTATCTTATCTTTTGTTCAATAAGTTAAATTGCTATTGCTATTATGCTATATGTTCTTGCTTTCTTAAGTGCTATTGTTATAAGTGATTACCATTAGCTCTAGCTATGGTACCTTTAACCCTTTTTGCAGAAATCCTTGTGCCGATGCGGTTAATTATCAAAACCTATGCACATGGTCTTAACCCGATGGATAGGGGTTGTGTATCCACCTTAGCTAGAAGGGATGGTTCTAGCCATGGAGCTTAATCAATTTAACGCTTTTCTATGAGATAGGAGTTGGAATTTGGCTTAAGGCCCCTCTCTTCAGTGTGTGTGAGTGAATTGAGCAAGAGTCTTCACTCACGAGTGAATTGGGCAAGAGTCTTCACTCATAATGTGATTTCTACGAACCTTGCTAAATTACAAACTATGAATCATGAGTTTTAAATCATGAACTATGTGTTATAAGCTATGGGCCTTTTTAAGGGATATATGTTATTGTTTAAGCTATATTGTTTACTCATTGAGATCATCTATCTCACCCTTTTTCTTTATGTGGTTCCAAGTGAGCATTATGAGGAGGTAAGGTGATGGCTCAAGCAATCTACTTTGCTTGGGAGATTTCCTTGTCCAAGTTATTTACCATACTGTATTATGAAGAGTCATCTTTAGACACTCCAGGAATATTTCTTTTGGGAATTTATTTTGGAACATTATGCTTTGGTGACTTTATTTGGAGTCTTAAATGTTATTTCCTTATGAATTGTGTTCAAACTATATTTTAACTATTCTTCACCAACTTAAGGTTTTTCTTATAAATGGTATAATTAAGTCAAAGTATGAGGTTTCATACGATCCTAGGCAATGTAATTATATGTATGAGTGGGTTTTATGGGCATGGGTGACCTTATATCTCCCTATATTCTAGGACCATCATATCTTCGAAATTGGGATGTGACAGCTTCTCTCTCCCTCTCTCTCTCTCTCTCAATCTCATTTTTTTTCTCTTTTTACCATTATAATTCTAGTAAAAATGTCTATACTGATAGGAATGACTTGCTATTCAAGCTTAAATTCAAACAGTCAATAAGTATTTGGCATAAAATTGAAGCCACTCTAAATTGAATTTGCAAAGTTAATTGCATCAAATGATGGATTAAAATTCAATTTCTTATTATTATACGAATGTAGACTTAATAATAACTAGATGAGTGCTACATAAATAGGAAAGAACATGAGCATGATACGGTAACATATATCATAAAAGGAAAGACATGTTTGAATTTAGGTATAATAAATGAAATATCTACGTTAATTGTATGTTATAAATAGTGTAAAATTAGCTTCTTTAAAGGAGAAAAGGATGATATAATAGAAAAAATGAAGAATCCTCTTTCCTGTTCTTGCCATATGAGGAGCTATCTAGGTCATCAATTTGCATGTTATGAGAAAGGCATTTCTCCACTATATATAGTGTTTTATTACTTCACTATTTTTTACAATTATCAATATTTTTCTCCTTTAACCTCAATAGTAAAAAAAAGTCTCCTTTATTTGAGAAAGACAATTTAATATTTACTGGTTTGGACACGCGTCCCAACATTTCAAATCAAATAGAAGAGAATGACTTAAAGAGATCTAAATAACCTTTATCTTTAATCTAAGTGGAGAATAATAATGTGTTAGAAAGCCAATCCTCCTTTTCAAAACCCTTACAAACCTACATTCCAAACCAATCAATGGTCATAGAAATGGAGGAGCAATCCTCCACTTTAGATCAAATGAAGGTTAACGAATGGGAGATTTAACCTTATATGCCAAGGAATAATGAGGTCATTGGGCAAGAAACAGTGGAACATTTACAAAATGGAGGAAGGCCACTTTTGCATCGTGTAATTAAAGAAACACTAAAGGTAAAGAACTTTTATGATCATATGTAGCAAAATATATATAGTTGTAGCTCTTTTTTTATACTTTTTAAACAAATAAGTGTATTCATTTTACACTTTGGTATAGGCAGCAAAATTATGAGCAAAACAAATGGCACTAGTGCTTTCAAAACCAAAGGTTGTAGATGGACAGTTTGTGATGGTTCCATTAGTTTATCGTATGGTGTCGTGGAGTTCTAATACAAATGCTAAAAGGATGAAAAATGTATAATCACATAATAACTAGACCATATGCCTTCAGATCTATTAAGGGTATTCTAATGCTAAACTAAAATGATGAACAAGGAGTAATCACATAATAATTAGAGTATGTGACTTTTGATTTATTAGAATGAGAGTAATAGGAAGCAGTAAGAATATGCATTTATAACTTTTTTCTATGTTGTTTGTAGTATTTTCCTTGAACTCATGCAAGCTTTCAGAATTATATCAGTTTGCTAATCATTTTGAAAAATTCAAGGTAGCGGCAATCGATTCAGGCCAATTCAATATGATTTCATTACACCAATTTTGATCCCAATTTCTATACATAAAATCATTATTTAATAATTTGCTTCTCTCTCTCTATCTCTCTATCTTTTTTTTTTTTGCATTTTTACTAAGTAAAAATGTCTGCTCTAATAGGAATGACTTGCTATTCAAGCTTAAATTCAAACAGTCAATAAGTATTTTGCAAAAAACTAAAGCCACTCTACATTTTATTGACAAAGTTAATTGTAGCAAATGATGGATTAAAAATCAATTTATTATTATTACACCAATTTAGACTTAATAATAATTGGATTAGTACTACATAAATAGGAAAGAACAAGAGCATGATACGGTAATAAATATTAGAAAAGTACAGACATGTTTGAATTTTAGGTATGATAAATGAAATATCTACATTAATTGTATGTTATAAATAGTGTAAAATTAGCTTCTTTAAAGGGAGAAAATGATGATATAATAAAAAAAATAATGAATCCTCTTTCTTGTTCTTGCCATATGAGGAGCTATCTAGGTCACCAATTTACATGTTATGAGAAAGGCATTCCTCCACTATATATACTATTTTATTGCTTCACTATTTTTTACAATTGTCAATATTTTTCTCCTTCAACCTCAATAGGAAAAATATGTCTCATTTATTTGAGAAAGATTGTTGAATATTTACTGGTTTGGACACATATCGTAACATTTCAAATCAAATAGAAGAGAATGAGTTGAAGAGATCTTAATAACCATTGTCTTCAACCCAAGTGGAGAACACTAATGTGCTATAAAACCAACCCTCCTTTCCAAAACCCTTGCAAACCTTCATTCCAAACCAAACAAAGGTCATAGAAATGGAGGACCAATCCTCCACTATAGATCAAATATAGGTTAACGGATGGGAGATTCAACCTTATATGCCAAGGAATAATGAGGTCATTGGGCAAGAAATAATGGAACGTTTACAAAATGGAGGAGGGCCACTTTTGCATTCTGTAATTAAAGAAACACTAAAGGTAAAGAATTTCTATGACCGTAAGAAGTAAAATGTATATAGTTTTAGCTCTTTTTTATACTTCTTAAATGAATAAGCATATTCATTTTACATTTTACTACAAGCAGCAAAATTACAAGCAAAACAAATGATACAAGTGATTTCTAAACCAAATGTTATAGATGGATAGTTTGTGATGGTTCCATTCTTTTATGGTGTGGTGCCATGGGTTCTAATGCTAATGCTAAAAGGATGAACAAGGTATAATCACATAATAACTAGAACATGTGCCTTCGGATCTATGAGGGGGGATTCTAATGCTAAACTAAGATGATGAACAAGGTGTAATCACATAATAATTAGAGTATGTGCCTTTGGATCTATGAGAATGAGAGTAATAGGAGGTAGTAAGAATATGCATTTGTAATTATTTTTCTATGTGTTTTGTATTATTTTCCTTCAACTCATGCAAGCTTTCAGAATTATATGAGTTTGCTAATCATTTTTAAAAATTCACAGTAGCAGTAGCCAATTTAGTCTAATTTTGTTACACCGATCCCTATCACAATTCCGATATGTAAAATGATTATTTAATACCCTACTTCTCTCTCTCTCTCTCTCTCTCTCTCTCTATCTATCTATCTCTTTTTTCTTTTCTCTTTTTATCATTATCATTCTAGTAAAAATGTCTGCTCTGATAGGAATGACTTGCTATTCTAGCTTAAATTCAAATAGTCAATAAATATTTTGTATAAAACTAAGGCACTCTACACTAAATAACAAAGTTAATTGCAGCAAATGATGGATTAAAAAACAATTTCTCATTATTATAAGAATGAAGACTTAATAATAATTAGATAAGTAAAACATAAATAGCAAAGAACATGAACATAATACAATAACATATATCATAAAAGCAAAGACATGTTTGAATTTTAGGTACGATAAATGAAATATCTATGTTAATTGCATGTTATAAATAGTATAAAATTGGCTTCTTTAAAAGGAGAAAAAGATAATATAAAAGAAAAAATGTTGAATCCACTTAACTGTTCTTGCCATATGAGGAGCTATCTAGGTCGTCAATTTACATGTTATGAAAAAGGCATTTCTCCATTATATATAGTGTTTTATTGCTTCATCATTTTTTACAATTATCAATGTTTTTCTCCTTCAACCTCTACAAGAAAAAAATGTCTCCTTTAATTGAGAAAGACTGTCTAATATTTACTGGTTTGGACACATGTGCTAACATTTCAAATCAAATAGAAGAGAATGAGTTGAAGAGATCTAAACAACCTTTGTCTTCAACCCAAGTGGAGAATAATAATGTGTTAGCAAGCCAATCCTTCTTTCCAAAATCCTTGCAAACCTTCATTCCAAACCAAACAAAGGTCATAGAAATAGAGGAACAATCCTCCATTTTAGGTCAAATGAAGGTTAATGGATGGGAGATTCAACCTTATATGCCAAGCAAAATTGAGCTCATTGGGCAATAATAATGGAATGTTTACAAAATAGAGGAGGGCCACTTTTGCATTGTGTAATTAAAGAAACACTAAAGGTAAAGAACTTGTTTGTCCATATGTACCATGATATATATAATTTTAGCTCTTTTTTTATACTTCTTAAATGAATAAGCGTATTCATTTTACATTTTGCTATAGGCAGCAAAATTCTCAGCAAAACAAATGTCACCAGTGCTTTCTAGACCAAAGGTTATAGATGGACAGTTTGTAATGGTTCCATTAGTTTATGGTGTGGTGCCATGGGGTTCCAATGCTAGTGCTAAAAGGATGAATGAGGTATAATCACATAATTACTAAAACACGTGCATTCGGATCTATGAGGGGGGATTCTAATGCTAAACTTAAATGATGAACGAGGTGTAATTACATCAGAGTTAGGCTATGTGCCTTTGGATCATTGAGAATGAGGGTAATAAAAAGTAGTACGAATATGCATTTGTGATTTTTTTCACTGTGTTTTTCATTATTTTGCTTCAACTCTTGCACGCTTTTAGATTTTTATCATTTTGCTATTCATTTTTGAAAATTCATAATAGCGGAGGCCGATTTAGGCCTATTCAGTCCGATTTTGTTACACCGATTTTGATACTGATTTTGATATATAAGACTATTATTTAATACCCTCTTCTCTCTCCCTCTCTCTTTCTCTCTCTATCTCTTTTTTTTCTCCTTTTACCATTATCATTCTAGTTAAAATGTCTGCACCGATAGGAATGACTTGCTATTCATGCTTAAGTTCAAACAGTCAATAAGTATTTTGTATAAAACTAAAGCCACTCTACACTGAATTTACAAAGTTAATTGTAACAAATGATGGATTACAAAATAGTTTCTCATTATTATAAGAATGTAGACTTAATAATATTTGGATAAGTACAACATAAATAGGAAAGAACATGAGCATAATATGGTAACATAAATCATAAAAGGAAAGACATGTTTGAATTTTAGGTATGACAAATGAAATATCTATGTTAATTGTATATTATAAATAGTGTAAAATTAGCTTTTTAAAAGGAGAGAAAGATGATATAATAAAAAAAATGAAGAATCCTCTTTCCTATTCTTGCTATATGAGGAGTTATCTAGGTCGTCAATTTACTTATTATAATAAAGGCATTTCTTCACTATATATAGTGTTTTATTGCTTCACTATTTTTTACAATTATTAATATTTTTCTCCTTCAATCTCTATTGGAGAAAAATGTCTCCTTTATTTGAGAAAGAGTATTTAATATTTACTAGTTTGGACATACGTCTCAACATTTCAAATCAAATAGAAGAGAATGATTTTAAGAGATCTAAACAACCTTTGTCTTTAACTTAAGTGGAGAATAATAATGTGCTAGAAAGCCAATCCTCCTTTCCAAAACCCTTACAAACCTTCATTCTAAACCAAAAAAGCTCATAGAAATGGTGGGACAATCATCCACTTTATATCAAATGAAGGTTAATGGATGGGAGATTGAACCTTATATGCCAAGGAGAAATGAGGTCATTGGAAAAGAAAGAATGGAACGTTAATAAAAATGGAGGAGGGCCACTTTTGCATTGTGTAATTAAAGAAACACTAAAGGTAAAGAACTTCAATGACTGCATGTACCAAAATATATATTGTTTTAGCTCTTTTTTATACTTCTTAAATGAATAAGTGTATTCATTTGACATTTTGCCACAGGCAGCAAAGTTACGAGTAAAAAAAATGGCACCAGTGCTTTCAAAACCAAAGGTTGTAGATAGATAATTTATGATGGTTTGATTAGTTTATGTTATTGTGCCATGGGGTTCTAATGCTAATGGTAAAAGGATGAACAAGGTATAATCACGTAATAACTAGAACATATGCCTTCAAATCTATAAGGGGGGATTCTAGTGCTAAACTAAAATGATGAACAAGGTCTAATCACATAATAATTAGAGTATGTGCCTTTGGGTCTATGAGAATGATAGTAATAGGAGGTAGTAAGAATATGCATTGGTCAAATTTTTTTTCTATGTGTTTTTTATTATTTTTCTTCAACTCATGCAAGCTTTTAGAATTACATCAGTTTGCTAATCATTTTTAAAAATTAACGGTAGCAATGTTCAATTTAGTCCAATTCAGTATGATTTTGTTACATTGATTACGATCTCATTTTTGATGCGTAAAATCGTTATTTAATAACCTGCTTCTCTCTCTCTATCTTTTTCTTTTCTCTTTTTACCATTATCATTCCAGTAAAAATGTCTATTCTTATCGGAATGACTCGTTATTCAAGCTTAAATTCAAATAGTCAATAAGTATTTTGCATAAAACTAAAGTCTCTCTATATTGAATTTAAAAAGATAATTGTAGCAAATAATGGATTAAAAAGCAATTTCTCATTATAATAAGAATGTGGATTTAATATTAATTAGATAAGTGTGAGGCCTCACTCGAGCACTGATCTTGTCCGCTAGAAGGAATCGGGATGCTCATTCGGGTTCAAACTCATAATAGAACTCTCAGATTCAGATTGGTTGATTTTGGAAATGATTTTAGGAGTCACCACCTTAATTTTATTTAGTTGGGTAAACATTAAGGAAAAAACCCTAATTGACTCCAATTGATTAATTTTGCAATTAATTTACCCAAGGATAAAATCACTAGCCTCGAATAAGGTTGAGTTCGGGGACTAGGTTTTTGGTTTTAAATAATCTAAATTTGGCTCTTAAGTTTAATTTAACTTTAGAAAAATTGATTTCATGAATGACATTTATAAGATGATATTAAAGAAGATGCATAAATATGGCATAACATGAATGCATGGTGTATAGGGGATTAGTAAAACAATTAAAGTAAATATTCATAAATTGCATTAATTAAAAAGGGGAAAGGAGATTGATTGGGATTTGGATTTAGATTCCAAATGTGCCTATATACCCCATCGAATGGGGTTAAAAATCCACGTAATTCATTCCACGATTAAGTGGAGGGGTTTAACAATTGATTGAATTGATTGATTTGATTTGGGTTTGAGAGGAAAAGGTTAATACCTTGACTTTTGGCGGGCGGAGAGTTTTACCAGACCAAAGTTTCATTTTATCAGGAAAATGTGATTAGATAGATTGGAAGATTAATTAATTAATGAAAATGATTAATTAACTAATTAATATGATGAAATGATGGATGGATTAATTAATTAAAAAAATTAATTAATTAATTAGGAGGAAGGGTGAATTAAGGAAAATGATTAATTTGATTTTAAAAAGTGATTAATTAATTAATTAAACAGATTAATTAATTAATTAATTGAGTGATTAATTAAAAAAATAGTTTTAGTTAACTAAAAAGATTAATTAACTTGGATAGGGTGAGATAATTAATTAATTAAAAAGATTAATTAATTAATTAGAGAGTTGATGGAGGGAGAAGAAGAAAAGTTGATAGATAACTATCAATATCAACTTTGGAGGTGAAGAGAAATGAAGAAATGGGGGGGCCCTTTTATAGGCAAATGGGGTTGAGGGTAGTTTAGGTAGTTAAAATGTGAAAAGATGATGAGGGGGCTAGGAAGAGTTGAAAATTGGATTGAAGGGGGGGAAAAGGGTTATTTTCTGCACAGAAGGGGTCCACTGGTGTTAGAAAGCTGTAGCAATCTATGCAGCACCATGTCAAACACGTGCGGCATGCCGCAGATGGGGGATACAGCGCTGTATAGCTCTGACAGGACACCGCAAACCTGCCATGTGACATGCCATATGGCATGTTAGCATGTTTTTTAAGATCTTTATTTTTTTTTTGGAGATTAGTTATTGGTTTGGGATATTTGGATGTCTGGTAGCAATGTAATTGAAGGCTAAACCCTTACCTGCTAACCGGCTAGCTGGACCACCGTAATGGCTCTATATAGCTCATTAATCTCAATAAGTGCTAAGGTTGCGTTTGGATGATAAGGGTGCAAAATTGAGGGTTCACTATAAGTACAACATAAATAGGAAAGAACATGAGCATAATACTGTAACATATTTCATAAAAGGAAAGACATGTTTCAATTTTAGGTATGATAAATGAAATATCTATGTTAATAGTATATCATAAATAGTGTAAAATAGTTTCTTTAAATGGAGAAAAGGATGATATAATAAAAAAATGATGAATCCACTTTCCTATTCTTGCCATATGAGGAGCTATTTAGGTTGTCAATTCACATGTTATGAGAAAAGGCATTTCTCCACTTGATATAGTGTTTTATTACTTCACTATTTTTTACAATTATCAATAATTTTCTCCATCAACCTATATAGGAAAAAAATGTCTCCTTTATATGAGCAAGATTGTCTAATATTTACTGGTTTGGACACACGTCCCAACATTTCAAATCAAATAGAAAAGAATGAGTTGAAGAGATCTAAACAATCTTTGTCTTCAACCCAAGTGAAGAACAATAATGTGTTAGAAAGCCAATCCTCCTTTTCAAAACCCTTGCAAATCTTCATTCTAAACCAAACAAAGGTCATAAAAATGGAGGAACAATCCTCCACTTTAAATCAAATGAAGGTTAATGGATTGGCGATATATGCCAAGGAAAAAATGAGGTCATTGGGGAAGAAATTATGGAACATTTACAAAATCGAGGAGGGCCACTTATGCATCATGTAATTAAAGAAACACTAAAAGTAAAGAACTTCTATGACTGTATATGCCAAAATATATATAGTTTTAGCTATTTCCTTATACTTCTTAAATGAATAAGCATATTCATTTTACATTTTGCTACAGGTAGCAAAATTGTGAGCAAAACAAATGGCACTAGTGCTTTCAAAACCAAAGGTTGTAGATGGACAGTTTATGATGGTTTCATTAGTTTACAATGTGGTGCCGTGGGGCTTTAATGCTAATGCTAAAATGATGAACAAGGTATAACCATGTAAAAACTAGAACATATGCCTTTGGATCTATGAGGGTGGTTATCTTCGAGGGTGATTCTAATACTAAACTAAAATGATGAAGAAGGTGTAATAACATAATAATCAGAGTATGTGCCTTTGCATCTATGAGAATGAGAGTAATCGGAGGTAGCGAGAATATGCATTTGTAATTTTTTTTTCTATGTGTTTTGTATTATTTTCCTATAACTCATGCATGATTTCAGAATTATATCAGTTTGCTAATTATTTTTGAAAATTCACAGTTGGGACGACCAATTCAGGCCGATTCTGTCCTATGTTGTTACATTGATTTTGATCCCAATTCCGATAGGTTAAACCATTATTTAATACCCTGCTTCTCCCTCTCTCTATTTCTTTTTTTTTTTTTCTCTTTTTACCATTATCATTCTAATAAAAATGTCTGCTCTAATTGGAATGACTAGCTATTCAAGCTTAAATTCAAACTGTCAATAAGTATTTTGCATGAAACTAAAGCCACTCTACACTGAATTTATAAAGTTAATTGCGACAAATGATGGATTAAAAATCAATTTCTCATTATTATAAGAATGTAGACTTAGTAATAATTTGAAAAGTACAACATAAATAGGAAAGAACATGAGCATAATATGGTAACATATATCATAAAAGGAAAGACATGTTTGAATTTTAGGTATGATAACTGAAATATCCACAGTAATTGCATGTTCAAAATAGTGTAAAATGGCTCCTTTGAAAGGAGAAAAGGATGATATAATAGAAAAAATGGTGAACCTCTTTCCTATTCTTGCCATATGAAGAACTATCTAGGTCGTTGATTGACATGTTGTGAGAAAGGCATTTCTCCACTTGATATAGTGTTTTATTGCTTCAATATTTTTTACAATTATCAATAATTTTCTCCATCAACCTGTATAGGAAAAAGATGTCTCCTTTATAAGAGAAAGGCTGTCTAATATTTATTGATTTGGACACATGTCCCAACATTTCAAATCAAATAGAAGAGAATGAGTTGAAGAGATATAAACAACCATTATCTTCAACCTAAGTGGAGAACAATAATGTGTTAGAAAGCCAATCCTCCTTTCCAAAACCCTTGCAAACCATCATTCCAAACCAAACAAAGGTCATAAAAATGGAGAAACAATCATCCACTTTATATCAAATGAAGGTTAATGGATGGGCGATTCAACCATATATGCAAAGGAAGAGTAAGGTCATTGGGGAAGAAATAATGGAACATTTACAAAATGGAGGAGGGCCACTTCTGCATCATATAATTAAAGAAACACTAAAAGCAAAGAACTTATATGACCATATGTGCCAAAATATATATAGTTTTAGCTATTTTTTTTATACTTCTTAAATGTATAAGCATATTCATTTTACATTTTGCTACAGGCAACAAAATTGCGAGCAAAACAAATGGCACTAGTGCTTTCAAAACCAAAGGTTGTAGGTGGACAGTTTGTGATGGTTTCATTAGTTTACAGTGTGGTGCCATGGGGTTTTAATGCTAATGTTAAAATGATGAACAAGGTATAACCATGTAAAAATTAGAACATATGCCTTTGGATCTATAAGGGTGGTTATCTTTGAGGGGGATTCTAATACTAAACTAAAATGATAAACAATTTGTAATCATATAATAATTAGAGTATATACCTTTGCATCTATGAGAATGAGAGTAATAGGAGGCAGTGAGAATATGCATTTGTAATTTTTTTTTCTATGTGTTTTGTATTATTTTTCTTTAACTCATGCACGCTTTTAGAATTATATCAGTTTGCTAATCATTTTTAAAAATTCATGGTAGCAGCGGCCAATTCAGGCTGATTCTGTCCTATTTTGTTACACCAATTTCAATCCCAATTCTGATAGGTTAAATTATTATTTAATACCCTGCTTCTTCCTCTCTCAATCTCTTTTTTTTTTCCTCTTTTTACCATTATCATTCTTGTAAAATGTCTGCTATGATTGGAATGACTAGTTATTCAAGCTTAAATTCAAACAGTCAATAAGTATTTTGCATGAAACTAAAGCCACTATACATTGAATTTACAAAGTTAATTGAGGCAAATAATGGATTAAAAATCAATTTCTCATTATTATAAGAATGTAGACTTAGTAATAATTGAATAAGTACAACATAAATAGGAAAGAACATGAGCATAATATGGTAACATATATCATAAAAGGAAAGACATGTTTGAATTTTAGGTATGATAAATGAAATATCTACATTAATTATATGTTATAAATAGTGTAAAATAGCTTCTTTAAAAGGAGAAAAGGATGATATAATAAAAAAATGGTGAATCCTCTTTCCTGTTCTTGCCATATTTGGAGCTATCTAGGTCGTCGATTGACATGTTGTGGGAAAGACATTTCTCCACTTTATATAGTGTTTTATTGCTTCATTATTTTTTACAATTATCAATATTTTTCTCCTTCAACCTCTATATGGAAAAAAAATTCTCCTTTATTTGAGAAAGACTATCTAATATTTACTGGTTTGGACACATGTCCCAATATTTCCAATCAAATAAAAGAGAATGAGTTGAAGAGATCTAAACAACCTTTATCTTCAACCCAAGTAGAGAACAATAATGTGTTAGCAAGCTAATCCTCCTTTTCGAAACCTTTGCAAACCTTCATTCAAAACCAAACAAAGGTCATAGAAATGTAGGAACAATCCTCCACTTTAGATTAAATGAAGATTAATGGATGGGATATTCAACTTTATATGCCAAGGAAAAATGAGGTCATTGGGCAAGAAACATTGGAATGTTTACAAAAAGAAGGAGGGCCACTTTTGCATCATGTAATTAAAGAAATGCTAAAGGTTAAGAACTTCTATGACTGTATGTCTCAAAATATATATATAGTTTTAGCTATTTTTTATACTTCTTAAATGAATAGCTTATTCATTTTACATTTTACTACAAGCAGCAAAATTGCGAGCAAAACAAATGGCACCAGTGCTTTCCAAACCAAAGGTTGTAGATGGACAGTTTGTGATGGTTCCATTAGTTTATGGTATGGTGCCATGGGGTTCTAATGCTAATGCAAAAAGGATGAACAAGGTATAATCATATAATAATTAGAACATGTGCCTTTGGATTTATGAGGAGGGTTATTGATGAGGGGGATTCTAATGCTAAACTAAAATGATGAACAAGGTATAATCACATAATAATTAGGGTATGTGCCTTTGGATATTTGAGAATGAGAGTAATAGTAGGCAGTTAGAATATGCATTTGTAATTTTTTTTTCTATATGTTTTGTATTATTTTCCTTCAACTCATCCACACTTTCAGAATTATATTAGTTTTCTAATCATTTTTTAAAATTCACAGTAGCGGCAGCAGATTCAGGCGATTCGGTCCTATTTTGATTTATCGATTTCAATTTGGATCCCGATAAGTAAAACTGTTATTTAATACCCTACTTCTCTCTCTCTCTCTATCTCTTTTTTTCTCTTTTTTACTATTATCATTCTACTAAAAATGTTTGCACGGATCGGAATGACTAGCTATTCAAGCTTAAATTCAAATAGTCAATAAGTATTTTGTGTAAAACTAAAGCCACTCTACGCTGAATTTACAAAGTTAATTGCAGCAAATAATGGATTAAAAAGCCATTTCTCAATATTATAAGAATGTAGATTTAATAATAATTGGATAAGTATAGCATAAATAGGAAAGAACTTGAGTATAATACGATAACATATATCATAATGGGAAAGACATGTTTGAATTTTAGGTATGATAAATGAAATATCTATGTTATATGCATGTTATAAATAGTGTAAAATTAAGTTTTTTAAAAGGAGAAAAGGATGATATAATCGAAAAAGTAAAGAATCCTCTTTCTTGTTCTTGCCACATGAAGTGCTATCTAGGTTGTCAATTTACATGTTATGAGAAAGGCATTTCTCCACTATATATAGCATTTTATTGCTTCATTATTTTTTATAATGATCAATGTTTTTCTCCTTCAATCTCTATAGAAAAAAATGTCTCCTTTTTTTGAGAAAGGCTATCTAATATTTACTAGTTTGGACACACGTTCCAATATTTCAAATCAAATAGAAGAGAATGAGTTGAAGAGATCTAAAAACCTTTGTCTTCAACCCAAGTGGAGAGCAATAATGTGTTAGAAAGCCAATCCTCCTTTCCAAAACCCATGCAAACCTTCATTCCAAACCAAACAAAGCTCAAAGAAATGGACAAACAATCCTCATCTGTAACAACCCACACCCGCCCTAGGAGTTTCATGACAACTTACTTGAATTTAGTGCTTTTATGGCAAAATGTGTGCTTTTATGAAAATTTATGTGTTATGTGACTGATGGGTATGTGGCATGTTAGATTAGTTTTAATATGCATAATCTAAATTATTATCATGAAATATGTGATTTATATGAAGTGCATAAGCATAAAATGATTTATTGCACATAAAGTGAATTTTTATGTGCAAAGCGATTTTTAAACATAAAATAAATTTTTTGAGCATTTTTAAAATATTTTTAAAAAAATATTTCAAGGGGAATTTCAATAAAAATAATAAAAAAATATTTTATTTTTAATTACCTATAATCAGCTCATAAATTAAATAAAAGGCCCAATTTCCTAAAAGCCCACTACACCAAAACACTTATAACCTAGCTCATTAATAGCAAACTTGTAATTTTTCCAAAACCCTAAATATATAAGCTAAAATTTGCCCAGTCTTGAGGAGACAACCATCATTCTATTATTCTTTAGAATTTTTACAAAAAAATTCTCTCAACTGGAATTCATAAGATGCCTTCAAACCTTGGGATTTCGTGATCGTTTTCGTAAGTTTTTCTCTTATTTCAATTTACTATTTGATTTTTATGAAACTAATTATGAGAAAACTATTTTGGACTTTGAATATATTATTTTTTCCTTGATAAATTTGGCCTAGGTGATTATTTTGAAATGATTTTCAACCGAAAACACAACTCCTTCGCACATTCACCAAAGGTGAACCCTAAAACTCAAAATTAGAATTTTCATGCATATATATAAGGGGGGCTACCAATTTGCATATTGAAGTGTTCTAAAATGACTTTTTTTGTGTTTAGATGAAAAATATTATTTTAAATCATATTTCTGTATATTACTATAATAGTCGGAAAGTATCGAAAACAAGAAAAATTCATGGTTTTCATCCTAAAACTTAAAAGTTGGAATTTGCATGTGTATAAAATTCAAGAATGTCTCAATTCCTATATATTGGTTTTCTAAAATGATTTTTGTTATGATTGCATGAAAAATATTAGTTTAAACCATATTTTTGCATATTACTGTAATGAACGAAAAGTGTGAAAAGTAAGAAAATTCATGTTTTTCCTTGATGGGTGCATTCGGCCTACATTGGGAATTTGATCCCAATGTCTATAACTTTTATATGATAAGTTTTAATGATTATTGACATGTATACATGAATGATAAATGATTATATTGCACGTTAGTTGAAGGAGTGACTCTAGACCTAAGACTAGAGGAATTCAGCCTACCTAGGGTTCCCAACCCTAACTAGTATGTTATGATCAATATGTGTACATGATTAAGTAACATATGAAATAGGTTTTATGATGTGTTAATAGTGAATTAATTATCTTAAATTGACTATGAGATATATGGTATGATTTGGTCAAAAGAGATAAGCATGACTCTTTAAGGTTACTTGTTCAGTTGATATATATGAAAAGTGTTAAATGTACTAAGTTGAATGTTAAATTGAATTGATATTAAGATCAAGCTATATCATGTTTGAATTTAGAAAAGTCATAGTATGAGTTATAATGTGATTTCATATGAACCTATGAATGCTAAGTGTGCAAGACTTTAAAAGTCAACATGTTTTGTGAAAGTGATGAGTGCATTTCTAAGTGCAACTCCAAGTATATATGAATATTATATATGCATGAGGTAGTTATAGGATAGGATAGCATGATGATTAAGCTAATTTTAAGTATTGAATTATAATGTTATGTTAGAGCTTAAGGATTATTAGAAGTTTAAGGGCTTTAACAATTATAAGCTAAGGAACCACAAGGTGAGTAAACATTATGTTCTTATTACAAGTACAAGGTATCATGTTATATGAATCTTTGAGATTCATAAAACCCAAGTTCTTTTCTATTCTCTATTATAACTATATGATTTCTTTGTTAAGCTTGGATTGCCAAAGGACAATTGGTTTAAAACCATTTTGATTGTTCTGATAAGAAAGAACCTTTGCGATTGTTGCCTTATATAATATTCTTTCTGGAATTACACTATTATTTATCTTTTGTTTAATAAGTTAAACTGCTATTACTATTATTCTACATGTTATTGCTTTCTTAAGTGCTATTATTATAACTGATTGCCATTAGCTATAGCTATTATACCCATGAACCTTTTATCCAAAAATCCTCATGCCAATGTGGGTAATCATTAGAACTTATGCATATGGTCTTAATCCGATGGATAAGGGCATAGTATCCACCTCTGCTAGAAGGAGTGATTCTAGCCATGGAGCCTAATATGTTTTATGCTTTTCTATGTGATAGGAGTTGAAATTTGGCTCGAGGCCACCTCTCCTCAGTATATGCGAGTGAATTGAGCAAGGTCTTCACTCATGAGTGAATTAAGCAGGGTCTTCACTCACGAGTGAATTGTGTGATTTCTGCGAACCTTGTTAAATTACAAACTATGAGTCATGAATTACAAATCATGATCATGAGTTATAAGCTATGAGCCCTTTCTAAAGGATATGTATTATTGTATAAGTTATATTATTTACTCACTAAGATCATCTATCTCACACCTTTTCTCTGTATAGTTCCAGGTGAGCATTATGAGGAGACAAGGTGATGGCTTAAGCAATCTACTATGCTTAGGGAATTCCTTGTCCAAAGTTTATTAGTATACCATCATATGAAGAGTCTTTTTGGATGCTCTGAGAGTTTCATTTATTTGATAATTTATTTGGAGTCTTAAATATTCTTTTCATATGGATTGTATTTAAAAGTAATTTTCAACCATGCTTCTGTTAGTTAAAGTTTTCCTTATTATTGGATAATTAAGTTAATACATGAGGTTTTGGTATGTTCCTAGGCAGTGTTTATATATGCATGAGTGGTTTTTATGGGCATGGGTGACCTTTTGTCTCCCCATGTTCTAGGATTGTCATATCTCCGAAAATGGGTTGTGACAAAGATGGTATTAGAACCATCATTTTTAAAGTCTAGTTTAGACTTGTCTATTTATTGGATTGATTAAGTATAATCCTAGAGCATAGGAATTTTCCTATCATGTCACTTGCAGTCTATCGCTAGTATAGTTCTGCAAAATCCTAATAAGTTATAGTACTCCTTGTTATTTTTGTGTGCCTTATGATTCTTTTATCATATGACTAAGAAGATTACCCTTGCTAGAGGGCCCTGACCTAGAGCACCTTATGTTACAAGCAAGAGGACTTGGCCAGTGATGTTTGAGAAGGCCGTGCCTATGATCCACCTCAAGAAAAAGAAGATTCATAATGAGGAAGACCCTATAAAGTGTCTAGGTTATAATTGGATTTAGAGTAAGATGTAGAGGTTCAAAAAAGTCTAGTCGGACCTGAGAGGACGTGGAATATATTAAGGCTGGAGATGTGGAACAGATGGGAGACTATGCACCCGATGTTCACCCTGATGAAGAGCATAGTTGAAACTCGAGCTAGTAGTTGATAACTATTGGCCTAAGGGTATAAGACTTATATGATGCGAATGATGTTATTTGATTGCTTAGCAACTTAGTGTGAATTGATTCTTTTTACCTATGACATGATTCACTTTTATATGATAGGAGAATTCTTTATGCTATACGATATATGTTATATGATTAAGATACATGATATATGCTATGTGACATGTGATATGCGACATGTGACTTGTGATGTGATATGATAAGTACTTATGATAAATGCATGACAAATATGGTAGTTACTAGTGGGGTGACATGGGTTAGAAGGGACTTAGCACTAAATTCCTTATAGTTATAGCAGAATGCCTCCTAAAAAGAAAGTCCGCACAACTGCCCAACCCATTATGGCTAGTGATGATGCAATATCGGATACTGCTTTGAATGTTGCCTCTACACCTATAAGGTCAAGGGAAAGGTCAAACTTGAAGGTGTCGACCATAGGCTGTAGTGAGCAAGCCTTCCTATAAGAAGTGCAAGCTATGCACAAGGAAATGAGGGATTTGAGCAAGGAATTAGACGAGTTACGAGCTTAAAGGTGGGAAGTGCTGCCAACACGAGAAGGGAATAGAGTTTTGCCTCCTATAGTAGTGGCAGCCACATGGAGGGAAAGAAAGTGACTACCAGATGAAGGGATGACTATCTCAAAATTCAAGAAGCTACAACCACCTACCTTCTGTACTGAGAAGGGTGATGACCCTGATGAATTTTTGGATGAGATGGACAAGCTAGTCTGTTGGCTGTCATACTCTGACTCTTGAGTGATTAAGTTGGTAGGACTCCAACTTAAGAAGGAGATATGGTATTGCCATGAAAGGAATGTTGAAGAATGACTATATGGAGCAGACCTACCTACGTTCTTGCCTGAAGGTGAAAGGCAATCCTAATAGTTTAAATAAGAGACAATGGATTAGTTCTTGCCTAAAGGTGAAAGGTAAGATAGGGCACTACAGTTTCAGTAGCTGAAGCAGAAACCTGAAATGTCAGTTTCAGATAATACTAAGGAGTTTAACTGACTTAGCAGGTTCATTGTCAACATCATCCTTACCAAAGCCAGCCGTATCAACCACTTTTTAAGAGGACTGGTTACACCTCTATTCAACTCATTGGCAGTAACTGAATTCTCAACCTTGGCCAAGCTAATAGATAAGGCTAAAATAAAGGAAAAGAGGCATAAGGCCGAAAGAGATGAAAGTGAACAAAAGGGTAAGCGTAAGAACAGTGGTCATAGAGGCTAGCATAGAGAAGGAAGCGGAGGATTAGGAAAGGAATCTTCACTAACAACTTGTGCCCATTGTGGCAAGAAGCATTTTGGGGTTTGCCAGAAGGTCTTTGGTGCATGTTTAAAGTGTGGACAGATGGGTTACTTTATCAAGGATTGCCCTCAGACAAGGAACTCGAGAAATGTGGCCTCAACACCTTCATCACCTAAACCATCTCTACCTCAAAGGCAAGGAGCCAAGAATAAGAGACACAACTGAAAATCCCATTAGTAGTTAGTAACTATTAGCTTAGTGGCATTGGACTTATATGATATGAATGATATGATATGACTACTTAGCTATTTGGCTTAGGTTTGATCTTTTATTGCTTAGGAGATGATTAACTCTTAAAATGATAAGAGAGCTCATTATGCTATAGGTTAAAATGATAAGAGAGCTCATTATGCTATAGGTTTTATGTTATGTGATTAGGATACATGATACATGCCATGATATGTGATATATGCTAGGTGATATGTTTCTTGTGATGTGATATTATATGATAAGTGCTCATGTTAAATTCATGCTAAATATGATAATTTGATAATGGGGTTAAATGCATTAGAAAGAGAAGTTGATTAAGTTTTGATCCAATTTAGATTAATGATTGATGGGTATAATGTTATAAGGTATGAAACGCTTACATGTTTACAATGGTTTATATATGAATTATATGGAGTTATTAAATGATAATTATGATTGATGCCATAAGAAGAGAAATGATATTTAGTAATGATCAATAGAAGAATGAAACAAATCAGTTACATTATATATACATAAGTATACGATATAAAGTAAGTGAAGTATATTAAGAAATTTGTGGCTTAGATGCTACCATATAGACTTGAACAACAAGAAAGCTAGGGATTTCTCTATCACTTACATAAATATCAAGTATAATCAAAGGAAGAATATTAATCTAGTGTGATTTAAAAGAAAAAGCTATCATTCCCATTCGAATTTCTAGTGCAAGATGCTTGATTGATTATAGTGCTATGCATTCATTTGCATCTCTATATTTTGCTAAGAATCTCGATAGAGATAAGGAATTCATTAATGAACCCTTAGTAGTATTAACTCCTTTGGGAATAATGATGGAAGTAAAGTATACGTTAAAGGACTGTGAGATAGTTATTGATAGATGAAAACTTCCAATGGAGTTATTAAAACTTGATGTATTAGAATTTGATGTGATCTTAGGAATAGATTGGCTATGTGTGAGGCCTTGCCCAAGCGTCGGTCTAATCCGCTAAAGGGAATCGAAATGCTCATTTGGGAAAGAACTCACAAGGAAACCCTCGACTTGTCTTTGATAGATTTGAAAATTATTTTTAAGAGTCACCACTTTAATTTATTTTTATTTGAAAAAATATAAGGAAAAAACCCATTTGACTCCAATTATTACCCAAAGGAAAAAGATTACTAGCCTCGAAATTGAAAAGGATTCGGGGACTAGGTTTTTGGTTTATTTTAACAAAATAAGTTTGGCCAAGAAATATAAAAGTAAATTAAAATAAATTTCATGAACAATTAAAAATGCATGAACAATTTATAATATGCATGATCATTGATTCCACATGTCCAATAATAAATACAAGTAATAGTCTAAAAGAAAGTTAACATTACAAATAAAATTTCAAACATAGGGGATACCTGCTCTAGCCCTTATGGGTTCTAGGAAAGTCACACATTCCCTAAACTAATTCTAATAATAAAACAAAGAAACAAGTACAAAAGTAAATGAAGAAGGTGATAAGGGGAGAGTTGATTAATTTTAATTGGATTCGATGCTTGAACCAAGCATGGCTACATATCCTTTTGAATAGGAATCAGAACCCATATAGTTCTCCCTTCTTGCGAAGGGGTTAGTTTAGCCTAGCCACTTTATTATATTTTGATTAATTGATTAAAAGAGAGTTGAGTTAATTAATTAATTTAGTTGATCATTGAATTGATTAGCTAATAACCTAGATTAATCAATTCAATTAACTAACTAAAAGATGACAATGAAATTAAGGGAAAAGAAGCTTACCTCGGATGGCAGGCGGCAGCTGGCTTTAGATAGCAAGCGGCGGCTAGCTTTGGATGGTGAGTGGCTACTGGCCTTAGATGGTAGGTTGCAGCTAGCTTTGGTGGGCGGCACCTAGCCTTGGATGGTAGGTGGTGGCTGGCCTCGAGCGGCGGGCAACAACTAGCCTTATGCGACAAACATGAGCCTTGGGCAAGAGACTTACCTCGAATAGGCGGGCGGCGAAAAGCCTTAACCAAGTTAGGTAGGAATCAAGGAGAAACCCCCTAACTCACTTTGTGAAGCAAGGAGCAAATGCAAAGCATTTTGCTTGAAGTTATTACTTTTCAAGCTCTAGAAGTTGGTCTCTTGAAGTGTGGGGAGGCCCTCTATATAAATAAGGAGGTTTGAAGCATAGAAAACACAAATTTCCAATATGGGATTGCAAAAAATTAAAATTTTGCCAGAGTTGTTGCTGAGGGCTTTGTAGCACTGCAGAGCTCTTTGTGGCAATGCCGCACAGCCCTTTGCAATTCAGCAGAGGGCTTTGCGGCAATGGGCCCCGCTTTCGCCCGTTCTTGCTTATTTCTCATTTGTTTTACATGATTCCAATTGCATTATACTTGTTACTCAGTCCTGGATGATTTGAAAAGGTTCAAATGTCAAAAAGAAATATTTTGATTTTTCCATTTTGAGAGTTTTTGACTTCTGAAAGTTTGTTTACCGAGCCTAAGTGCTTCTAAGGTTCAAACACATATTGGAAGGTGCAAAATTAAGGGTTCACACTATGTAAGCATGGAGCTCATATTGACTATAAAGAGAATTAAGTAGAAATTTGAACCAAGGATGGAGGGAAATATATGTATCAAGGAGATACCTATGATTAAGGTCCACTAGTGTAATCATGGAATGGATGAGTGTACTTAGGAAGCCGAGGTAAAGATGTGGCAGAAGCATCCCCACTTTTTTTTTTTTTGAGAATGTATGAGTCAGTATTTAAATTCGACGATGAATTTCTTTTAAGCAGGGAGAATGTAACAACCCACCTCACCCTAGGACTTTTATGACAACTTACTTGAATTTAAAGCTATTATGGCAAAATGTGTGCTTTTATGAAAATTCATTTGTTATGTGATTGTTGAGTATGTGGCATATTAGATTAGTTCTAATATGCATAATATGAATCATTACTATGGAATAAGTGATTTATATGAAGTGCATAAGCATAAAATGATTTATTGCACATAAAGTGAATTTTTATGCACAAAGCGATTTTTAAACATAAAATAAATTTTTTGAGCATTTTTAAATAAATATTTCAGGGGAATTTCAATGAAAATAATAAGAAAAATATTTTATTTTTAATTACCTATAATCAGCCCATAAATTAAATAAAAGGCCTAATCTTCCAAAAGCCCACTACACCAAAACACTTATAATCTAGCTCATTAATGGCAAACTTGTAATTTTGCTAAAACCCTAAATATATAAGCTAAAATTTGGCAAGAACTAAGGAGACAGCCACCATTCTATTATTCTTCAGAATTTTTATAGAAAAATTCTCTCAAAAATATTCTCTGAACCGAAATTCACAAGGTGCCTTCAAACCTTGCGATTTCGTGACCGTTTTCATAAGTTTTTCTCTTCTTTCAATTTACTATTTGATTTTTATCAAACTAATCATGAGAAAAATATTTTGGGCTATGAATTTATTATTTTCCCTTGATTAAAGTCAGCCTAGGTGATTATCTTGAAGGAGAAAACTGATTTTCAATCAAAAACATAACTCCTTCGCACATTCACCAAAGGTGAACCCTAAAACTCAAAATTAGAATTTTCATGCATATATATAAGGGGGGGCTGCTGATTTGCATATTGAAGTGTTCTAAACTAATTTTTTTTTTGTGTTTAGATGAAAAATATTGATTTAAATCATATTTCTATATATTACTATAATGGTTAGAAAGTAGCCAAAATAAGAAAAATTCATGTTTTTTGTCCTAAAACTTAAAATTTAGAGTTTTCATGTGTATAAAAATCAAGAAGGTACTGATTCCCATATGTTGGTCTTCTAAAATGACTTTTTTGTTATGATTACATGACAAATATTGGTTTAAACCATGTTTTTGCATATTACTGTAATGAGCGGAAAGTGTGAAAAGTAAGAAAATTCATGTTTTTCCTTGATGGGTGCATTCGGCCTACATTAGGAATTTGATCCCAATGTCTATAATTTTTGTTTGATATGTTTTAATATTTATTAACATGTATACATGAATAATAAATGATTAAATTTCATGTTAGTTGAAGGAGTGACTCTAGACCTAAGACTAGAGGAATCTAGCTTACCTAGGGTCCTAACCCTAACTACTATGTTGTGATCAATATGTGTACATGATTAAGAACATGTGAAATAGGTTTTAGGATGTGTTAATAATGAATTAATGATCTTAAATTGACTATAAGATGGATGGTATGATTTGGTCAAAAGAGATAAGCATGACTCTTCAAGGTTACTTGTTAAGTTGATATATATGGAAAGTGTTAAGTGTACTAAGTTGAATGTTGAATTGAATTGGTAAATGCTATATTGTGTTTGACTTTAGAAAAGTTATAGTATGAGCTATAATATGATTTCATATGAACCTATAAGGCTAGGTATGCAAGACTTTAAAAGTCAACATGTTATGTGAAAGTGATGAGTGCACTTCTAAGTGCAACTCCAAGTATGTGTAAATGTTATATGTGCATGGGATAGTTATGGGATAGGATAGCACGATGATTAAGCAAATGCTAAGTATTGAATTATAATGTTATGTTAGAGCATGAGGATTATTAGAAGTTCAAGGGCTACAGTAATTAGGATATAAGGAACCACATGGTGAGTAAACATTATGTTCATGTTACAAGTACAAGTTATCATATTATGTGAAGCTTTAAGATTCATGAAACCCAAGTTCTTTTCTATTCTCTATTATAACTATATGATTTCTTTGGTAAGCTTAGGTTGCTAAAGGACAATTAGTCTGAAATCATTTGATTGTTCTATGATAAGAAAGAACTTTTGTGATTGTTGCCCTACATAATATTCTTTTTGGGACCACACTATTATTTATGTTTTGTTCAATAAGTTAAATTGCTATTGCTATTGTGTTACATGTTATTGCTTTCTTAAGTGCTATTGTTATAAGTCCTTGCCATTAGCTATAAATATGGTACCCATGAACCTTTTATGCAGTAATCCTTGTGCTGATATGAGTAATCATCAGAACTTGTGCACATGGTCTTAACATGATGGATAGGGGCATAGTATCCACCTTAACTAAAAGGAGCGATTCTAGTCATGGAGCTTAATTAGTTTCATGCTTTTCTATGTGATATTAGTTAGAGTTTGGCTTGAGGCCACATCTTCTCAGTGTATGTGAGTGAATTGAGCAGGTTCTTCACTCACTAGTAATAAGTGTGATTTTTGTGAACCTTGTTAAATTGCAAACTATAAGTTATGAATTACAAATCATGATCTATAAGTTATAAGCTATGAGCCCTTTCTAAGGGATATGTGTTATTGTATAAGTTATATTGTTTACTTATTGAGGTCATCTATCTCACCCCTTTTCTCTGTATGTTCCAAGTGAGCATTACGAGGAGATAAAGTGATGGCTCAAGCAATCTACTCTGCTTGGGGAATTCCTTGTCCAAAGTTTATTAGTATGCCGTCATATGAAGAGTCTTTTTAGATGCTCCGGGAGTTTCATTTTTGGAATATCATTTATTTGATAATTTATTTTGAGTCTTAAATATTCTTTTCTTGTGGATTGTATTTGTGACATCCCAACCTTAGAGATATGATGGTTCTAGAACATGGGGAGACATAAGGTCACCCATGCCCGTAGAACCCATTTACACATAAACAAATCATGCCTAGGATCATACCAACGCTCTTACAATAACTCATTTAAAACATTAAGATGAATACCTTTAATTGCGGAAGCCTATAATTAAACATTACACATAAAATCCAAAAGGAAAATAATATATCTCAAATGAGCATCAATCAACATTCCCAGAGCATCTAATGACAAGACTTCATAAAATAGTATTATTGATAACTTGGACAAGGAATCCCCCAAGCAAAGTAGAATGCTTGAGCCATCACCTTGCCACCTCACATTTGCTCACCTGGAACCACACAAGGAAAAAAGGGGTGAGATAGATGATCTCAATGAGTAAACGATAAGGCACATACATTATCACATATTCCTTTGAAAAGGAAACACATAGCTTAAACACATAGTTCATGATTTATAATTCATGAATCAAGTTATAATTTAGCAAGGGTTCAATTTGGCAAGTTTGTAAAAATCACACTTATAACTTATAGTGAGTCAAAGCTATTGCTCTATTACTCGAACTTATTAAGGAGAGGTAGCTTTATACCAAATTCCAACTCCTATCACTTATAAGGCATGAAGCTAATCAGGCTCCATGGCTAGAACCACCCCTTTCTAGCTAAGGTGGATGCACTACCCCTATCTATCGAGTTAAGACCGTGTGCACAGGTTTCGATGATCACCACATCGGCACGAGGATTCTGCATAAAGGGTTAAAGGTACCATAGCTAGAGCTAATGGTAATTACACTTAACAATATCACATAAGGCAACAATAACATGTATCCTAATAACAATAGTGGTTTAACTTTTGAACAAAAGATACAATGATAGTGTTGTTCTAGAAAGAATATGAGTTAGGGTGATAATCACAAGAAATTCTCATTGGATAAACAAAATAGTTTTGGACCAAATGTCCTTTGGCAATCCAATCTTTACAAAGAAATCACTTAATTAAATTTTAGGATAAAAGAAACTTGGGTTTCAAAGATTGCAAAGGCTTACATAACAATATATCACATTCTTATAACACAACATGGTGTTGTTCACACTTATAACATGAACATGGCATTTACTCACACTTGTAGAATGAATACGATGTTTACTCACTTTGGGGTTCCTTTGCTCCTAGTATACGTAGTCCCCTTGCACTTTTAAAGCTACTCAAACTCTAACATAATATTTAGTTTAATACTTAGTATTTATTTACTTATGATGCTCCTATCCCATACTACCCCATGCACATATAACATACACATACATTTAGAGTTCACATATAAGTGTACTCATCACTTGCACTAACACGTTGACTTTAAAAGTCTTGCATACTTAGGCCTTATAGGCTCACATGAAAACACATTACAATCATGTCATTACCTTTCTAAGGTCATCACAATATTATTACCTCAATATCAGTTCACATTAATAATCATCTTAATACACTTTACACTTCTATATATGTCAACTTAACAATTAACCTTTCAAGTGTCATGCTTGACTCTTATGATCCTTTTTATTCAATTGTCACTTCATCAACTCATAACCATGTGTTCATCATCAAGTCACCATAACATTTACTTCCAAATTTCCCAATCATATTTGCATTCTAATCACAATATAAGGTTAAGATACCTTAAGTACACCTTAAGTATATCAAAATGCCTTTAAGCTTATCTAGGATTATACCTTTATCTAACATGAAATTTTATCATTTATTATATATACATACATGTCAATAATCATCAAAACACATCACATAAAAATTATAAACATTGGGATAAAAATATTAATGTAGGCTGAATGTATCAGCAAAGGAAAAATTAAATTCTCTTTCTTTTCGCACTTTCCGTCTATTTCAGAAATATGTAAAAACATGGTTTGAACCAAGATTTTTCATGTAAACACAACAAAAATCATTTTGAATTATTAATTCATGTGAATTGGCCATACTTAGTATTGTTTATACATAAAAATTCAACTTTTGGGTTATAGGGTACAAAACCATGAGTTTTCTTGTTTTTGATATTTTTTGGTCATTTCAGAAATATGTAAACAGGTTGTTTAAACCATTAATTTTCATTTAATCTTAGAAAATATCAGTTTAGAACATGTCCATGCATGATTCGGCAGCCATAGATAATAATTTATACAAAAAATTTCTAAATTTTAAGGCTTAGGTGAAAAATCATGAGTTTTCGCGCTTTCCGCACTTTTCGTTCATTACAGCAATATACAGACACATGATTCAAATTATTATTTTCCATCTAAAAAAAGAAATATCCTATTAGAATGCTTTCTCACACAAATTGGCAGCCACATACTAGTTTAATAATAGAATTTTCCAACTTCTAAGTTCTAGCACAAAAACCTTGAATTCTTTTGTTTTTCGAAACTTTTTGGTCATCATAGAAATATTATTTAATCCAATATTCTTCATCCAAACAAATCAAAAATCAGTTTAGAAAACAATAATTCACAAATTGCCCCCCTCTAGTGATGTTTATGCATAAAAATTGTGATTTTAAGTTATAGAATTCTCCTTTGGAGGAATCTCGCGGAAAGATTTGTGTTTTCAATAGAAAATAAATTTTCTCTCCAAAAAACTCACAAAAACATAATTAAATCTGTAAAAATTAGTAATCAAACTAGTTCAAAATGATTTTCCCATAATTTATTTCATAGAAATCAGTTTAGAAATTGAAAGAGAAGAAAAACTTATGATTACGGTCAAGAAATCGCGAAACAGAAATGTGTTTTCTTAATTTTAGTTGAGAGAAATATTTTTAGAGAATTTTTCTGCAAATATATAGAAAACTAAAATGGTGGCTGCTGGAAGACCTAGGCTGGCCAAATTTTACAATATATATTAGGGTTTGGGTGCTTTTTCCACTTATACCCTTAATGAACTAGGTTAGGAGGATTTTAGTGTAGTGCGCTTTTGGGTATTCAGGCTTTTTATTTATATTTTGGGCTGATTATAATTAAAAATAAAAAGAATATTTTTCTTATTATTTCTATAATATTTTCCCCAAAATATTTATTTTAAAAATTGTTTTAAAATACTCATAAAATCATTTTATGCTTAAAAATTGTCTTTATGCATGAAAATTTATTTTATTTGAAATAAATTTTTTTATGCAAATGCACTTCATGTAAATCATTTATTTCACAATAGCAACTCATATTATGCATATTAAATTAATTTAATATGCCACATGCTCATCAATCACTTAGATTACTAATTTTCACAAAAGCACACACTTAACCATAATAGTTCTAAATCAAGCAACTTATCACGAAAATTTCTAAGGTAGGTGTGGGTTGATACAAAAGCACACACTTAACCAAAATAGTTTTAAAACCCTTATCAAGTAGATCATGTAATTGCACCTTTAACACTTTCAGCTCCATGGGTGCCATACCATATGGCAATATCGATATAGGTTGCGTACCAGGTAGCAGTTTAATGTTAAACTCGATCTCACGATTAAGTGGTAATCTGGGTAAATCTTCTGGAAAGACATCCATGAATTCATCCAGCACTGGAATGCTCTCGTCTCGAATGGCAGCCTCTTTATCAGTGTCAATTATATGGGCTAGGTATGCTTAGCATCCTTTCCTTAACATTCGTCTCGCTCCTAAGGCCGATATCAAGTTTAGAGGACTCTCATTCCTATCTCCTTGGTACACAAACTCCTTCCCATCTCTACATCAAAACTCGACAAGTTTCTTTCTACAGTTGATACGAGCTCCATGCTTGTATAACCAATCCATCCCTAATATCACATCAAATTATAGTACATCTAATTCTAGCAATACCACCGAAAGTTTTTGTCCATTAATATCTACTTCACAACCCTTATACTCATACCTTACTTCCATCACTTCCCCTAAAGGAGTTAATATTACTAACGGTTCACTCATTAATTCCTTATCTATACCCAGGTACTAAGCAAAACAAGGTGACATAAAAGAATGGGTAGCACCATAATCAATTAAACATTTTGCGTTAGAACTTTGGATGAGGATGGTACTTGTGATGGCTGTGTGCGAATCGCAAGCCTCTTGCTGATTTAAAGTGAAGACTCAACCCTTGCCCTTATTCTATGTCATTAGTGTATTCCCAACAACTATTCTTTTGTTCTTGACTCCTTGTCCTTGCAATTAGAATGGTCTAGATAGTGGTGGTGCTGTGCTCACATTCCCTTGACTCCTTCTTTAAGGACAGTCCCTTATAAAGTGTCCTATTTGCCCACACTTAAGGCACGTACCATAATCTCTTCAGCAAATTTCAGAATGCTTTTTTCCACATTTGTTGCAAGTGGGAAATTCTTGCTTTGTTTGATTATTCCGTGGTCCAGAGGATGAAAATTCCTTCTTTGGGCCTCCTCTATTTCCATGCTATCCCCCATGACTTTTATTCCTATGCCTTCCCTTCTGGTCTTGTTAAGCTCTTTTAGCTCTCTTTGTCTTGTACCTTTTCTCCATTATCTTAGCCTTATCTATGAGCTTGGTTAAGGCTAGAAACTCTGTTGCTGCTAGTGAATTGAACAGAGGTGTGATTAGTCCTCTTAGGAAATGATTGATGCGACTTACTTTAGTAGGAATGATGTTGACGGCAAATCGGCTAAGTCAATTAAACTCCTTAGCATAATCTGACATGGACATCCCTGGCTTTTTCTTTAGTTGCTCAAACTACAATGCTCTATCTTGCCTTTCTCCTTGTGGCAAGTACTGATCTATTACTTCTTGCTTAAACTCTGCCCACGTAGGTGGGTTTGCCCCATAAAGCCGTTCTTCAATACTTCTCTTGTACCAATACCAAGCTTCTTTCTTAAGTTAGAGTCCTACCAACTCGATCACTTGAGTATCTGAGCAAGATAAATGATGGACTAGCTTATCCATCTCATCCAAAAATTCATACGGATCATCTCCTTCCTCACCACAAAAAATTGGCGGTTGCAGCTTCTTAAACTCTGCTACAATCATCCCTTCGTCAGGTAGTCACTTCCTCTCTCTTTGAGCAGGTGCCACTATTGTAGGTGGTATAACTCCATTCCTTTCTTGAGTTGGTGGTGCTTTCTGCCTTTGAGCAGATAGCTCATCCAATTCTTTGTGCAAGTCTCACATTTCTTTGCACATGACGTGCACTTCTCGCGAAGATGCTTGCTCACTAGAGCCCATAGTCGGTGCCCTTGAGTTTGGATCTTTCTCTTGACCATACAGGTGTAGAGATAGCATTCGATGCAGTGTCTAATATGACATCATCATTAGCCTTAATGGATTGGGCAATTGTGCAAACCTTGTTCTTGGGAGGCATTCTATCTATCATAATAAGGGAATTTAGTACTAATCCCCTAACCTAACCCACTTAATCCCACCTTATATTAGCACACATCATCACGCATTTACCGTATCACATCATTAAGCACATGTAATGTATGTATTGCATATCACGTAGTTTTGCACATATCATATATCACATGGCTTTGCACATATCACACATCACAATCAAGTAGTATATATCTCATAATATAACATCATGTCCTAATGATAAAAGAAATCATCTCATACTAGTTAGCTAGGCGATCAAGGAAAAATCATTCATATCATATAAAGTGCTATGCTGTTACGTTGGTCATCACCATATACTCAACCTACCTTTTGTGTCCACCTCTAGACCAATCAAGAGCGACATGGCCACTACTGCCACATCAGTAGCAAAGAAGATCTCTATCTTAATGGCAATTGGTAGAAGATGTATACCTCACTGGCGAGTAGTCTCCTCCATGCTCAACAATACCTGACTTGAGTTGCTCCATATCCTCCCTTAGGGCAGGAATCATAACCTTAAGACATCGGTTTTCCTCCTTCAAGTATAAATAGTTATCCTTAAATTTTTAGATCTTACTATAAACCCAATTAGGATCCAAGTGCTCCTCAGGGTCCTCCTCTTCGTCAAGGGTCTCCTCCTTCATCAGGTAAATCACAGATATGACTTTCTCAAACATTTTTGGCCAAGTCCTCTTATAGGTCACACGAGGTGCTCTGGGTCGCGGTCCTCGAGCAAGTGTAATTTTCTTAGTCATCTATCAAAAAAATCATAAGTCAAGCAAACAATAATAAGGATTACTAAAACCTACTAGGATTTCGCAGAACTATACTAGCGATAGACTGCAAGTGATAGGACAGGAAAGTTCCTGTGCTCCAGGATTATACTTAAGCAAATCATATAAAACAAGCCTAAACTACACTTTTAAAAACTACAGCTTTGATACCACCTTTGTCACATCCCAACCTTACAGATATGACAGTTTTAGAACATGGGAAGACATAAGGTCACCCATGCCCGTAGAACCCATTTACATATAAACAAATCATGCATAGGATCGTACCACCCCTCTTACAATAACTCATTTAAAACATTAAGCTAAATACCTTTAATTGCAGAAGTTTATAATTAAACATTACACATAAAATCCATAAGGAAAATAATATATCTCAAATGAGTATCAATCAACATTCTTGGAGCATCTAATGACAAGACTTCATAAACTAGTGTTATTGATAACTTGGACAAGGAATCTCCCAAGTGAAGTAGAATGCTTGAGCCATCACCTTGCCACCTCACATTTGCTTACATAAAACCACACAAGGAAAAAGGGGCTAAGATAGATGATCTCAATGAGTAAATGATAAAGCACATACATTATCACATATTCCTTTGAAAAGGAAACACATAGCTTATACACATAGTTCATGATTTATAATTCATGAATCAAATTACAATTTAGCAAGGGTTCAATTTGGCAAGTTTGCAGAAATCACACTTATAACGTATAGTGAGTGAAGGCAATTGCTCTATCACTCGAACTTCTTAAGGAGAAGTGTCCTTATACCAAATTCCAACTCCTATCACTTATAAGGCATGAAGCTGATCAAGCTCCACAGCTAGAACTGCCCCTTTCTAGCTGAGGTGGATACATTACCCCTATCCATTGGGTTAAGATCATGTGCACAGGTTCCAATGATTACTCACATCGGCATGAGGATTCTGCATAAAGGGTTAAAGGTACCATAGCTAGAGCTAATGGTAATTACACTTAACAATATCACATAAGGCAACAATAACATGTATCCCAATAACAATAATGGTTTAACTTTCGAACAAAAGATACAATGATAGTGTTGTTCCAGAAAGAATATAAGTTAGGGTGATAATCACAAGAAATTCTCATTGGATATACAAAATAGTTTTAGACCAAATGTCCTTTGGCAACCCAAGCTTTACAAAGAAATCACTTAATTAAATTTTAGGATAAAAGGAACTTGGGTTTGAAAGATCGCAAAGAATTACATAATAATATATCACATTCTTATAACAACATGGTGTTGTTCACAATTATAACATAAACATGGTGTTTACTCACACTTGTAGTCCCTTCGCATTTCTAAAGCTCCTTAAACTCTAACATAATATTTAGTTTAATACTTAGTATTTATTTACGTATGATGCTCCTATCCCATACTACCCCATGCACATATAGCATACACATATAATTGAATGTATCACCAAAGGAAAAATTAAATTCTCTTTCTTTTCACACTTTTTGTCTATTTCAAAAATATGTAAAAACATGGTTTGAATCAAGATTTTTCATGTAAACACAACAAAAATCATTTTGAAGTATTAATTCATATGAATCAGCTACACTTAGTATTGTTCATACATGAAAATTCAACTTTTGGGTTATAGGGTACAAAACCATGAGTTTTCTTGTTTTCAATATTTTTTGATCATTTCATAAATATGTAAACAGGTTGTTTAAACTTTATTTTTCATTCAATCTTAGCAAATATCAGTTTAGAACATGTCCATGCATGATTTGGCAGCCATAGATAATATTGATACAAAAATTTCCAAGTTTTAAGGCTTAGGTGAAAAATCATGAGTTTTCGTGCTTTCTACGCTTTTCATTCATTACAGCAATATACAGACACATGATTCAAATAATTATTTTTCATCTAAACAAAACAAATATCATATTAGAATGCTTTCTCACACAAATTGGCAGCCACATATTAATTTAATAATAGAATTTTCCAACTTCTAAGTTCTAGCACAAAAACCTTGAATTCCTTTGTTTTCTAAAACTTTCTTGTCATCACAGAAATATGTAAAAACATTATTTAATCCAATATTTTTCACCCATATAGATCAAAAATCAGTTTAGAAAAAAATAATGCACAAATTGGCCCCCTCTAGTAATGTTTATGCATAAAAATTGTGATTTTAAGTTATAGAATTCACCTTTGGAGGAATCTTGCGGAAAGATTTGTGTTTTCGATAGAAAATAGATTTTCTCTCCTAAAAACTCATCCAAATAGAATTAAATCTATAAAAATCAGTAATCAAGCAGTTCAAAATAATTTTCCCATAATTTATTTCATAGAAATTAGTTTAGAAATTGAAAGAGAAGAAAAACTTATGATTATGGTCAAGAAATTGTGAAACGGAAAGGTGTTTTCTTAATTTCAGAAGAGAGAAATATTTTGAGAGAATTTTTTTGCCAAGATATAGAAAGGTGGCTACTGGAAGACCTAGGCTGGCTGAATTTTACAATATATATTAGGGTTTGGGTGTAATTTCCACTAATACCCTTAATGATCTAGGTTAGGAGGATTTTAGCATAATGGGCTTTTGAGTATTTGGGCTTTTTATTTAAATTTTGGACTGATTATAATTAAAAATAAAAGAATATTTTTCTTTTTTTTTTGTAATATTTTGCCCAAAATATTTATTTTAAAAATTATTTTAAAATATTTATAAAATCATTTTATGCTTAAAAATTGTCTTTATGCATGAAAATTCATTTTATTTGAAATAAATTCTTTTATGCAAATGCACTTCATGTACATTTATTTCACAATAGTAACTCATATTATGCATATTAAATTAATTTAATATGCCACATGCTCATCAATAAGTTAGATTACTAATTTTCACAAAAGCACACACTTAACCATAATAGTTCTAAATCAAGCAACTTATCACGAAACTTTCTAGGGTAGGTATGGGTTATTATAGTATTTAAAATTATTTTTAAATTGTGCTTCCACTAGTTAAAGTTTTCCTTATTATTGGATAATTAAGTTAATGCATGAGGTTTTGGTATGATCTTAGGCAGTGTTTATATATGCATGAGTGGGTTCTATGGGCATGGGTGATCTTATGTCTCCCTATGTTCTAGGACTGTCATATCTCTGAAAATAGGATGTGACATCCACTTAGGTTAAATAAAGGTTAACAGATGGGAGATTCAACCTTATATGCTAACGAAAAATGAGGTTATTGGGCAAGAAACATGGAACGTTTACAAAATAGAGGAGGGCCTCTTTTGTGTCTTGTAATTAAAGAAACACTAAAGGTAAAGAACTTTTATGATCATATGTAGCAAAATATATATAGTTTTAGCTCTTTTTTTTATACTTTTTAAATGAATAAGTGTATTCATTTTACAATTTGCTATAGACAGCAAAATTTCGAGCAAAACAAATTGCATCAGTGCTTTCAAAACCAAAGTTTGTAAATGGACAGTTTGTGATGGTTCCATTAGTTTATGGTGTGGTGCCATGGGGTTCTAATGCTAATGCTAAAAGGATGAAGAAGGTATAATCATGTGATAACTAGAACTTGTGCTTTTGGATCTGTGAAGGGGGTTATCTATAAGGAGGATTCTAATGCTAAACTAAAATGATGAACAAGCTGTAATTACATAATAATTATAGCATGTGCCTTTGGATCTATGAGAATGAGAGTAATATGAGTCAGTAAGAATATGCATTTGTAATTTTTTTTCTATGTTTTGTATTATTTTCCTTCAACTCATACACGCTTTCAGAATTACATTAGTTTGCTAATCATTTTTGAAAACTTATGGTAGTGGCGGCCGATTTAGGATGATTCAGTTTGATTTTGATAAACTAATTCTGATCTCAATTTCGATACGTAAAACTGTTATTTAATACCCTACTTCTCTTTCTCTCTTTATCCCTTTTTTTTTCTCTTTTACCATTATCATTTAAGTAAGAATGTCTATTCTGATTGGAATTTACAAAGTAAAAATGTTTGTCTGTCCCTTTTTTTGATTCAAGTATTTTGTATAAAACTAAAGCCACTGTACACTGAATTTACAAATTTAATTATAGCAAATGATGGATTAAAAAGCAATTTCTCAATATTATAAGAATGTAGACTTAATAATAATTGGATAAGTACAACATAAATAGGAAAGAACATGAGCATGTGAGACCTCGCCCGAACACCAGCTTGGACCGCTAGAGGGAATCGGGATGCTCATTTGGGTTTAGACTCACGATGGAATTCTCGAATTCAAATTGGTTGATTTTGAAAATGATTTTGGGAGTCGCCACCCTAATTTATTTTAAATGGAAAAATTAGGGAAAAATCCAATTGACTCTAATTCATTAATTTTTAATAATTACCCATGGATAAAATCCTTAGTCTCGAACCAGGTTGAGTTCGAGGACTAAGTTTTTTATTTTAAATAATCTAAATTTAGCTCTTAATTTTAATTTGACTTTAGAAAATTTAATTTCATGAATGACATTTATAAGATGACATTAAAGAAAATGCATGAATATGGAATTACATGAATGCATGGTGTATGGGGATTAGTAAAATAATTAAAGTAAATATTCACAAATTACACTAATTAAAATGGGGAAAGGAGATTGATTGGGATTTGGATTTGAGGTTTGGATTTATATTCCAAATGTGCTTATGTACCCATTGAATGGGGATCAAAAACCATGTAGTTCATTTTATGATTAAGTGGAGGGGTTTAGAGGTTGATCAGATTGATTGATTTGATTTGGGTTTGAGAGGAAAAGACTAATATCTTGACTTTTGGTGGGCGGAGGGTTTTACCATACCAAAGTTCATTTTATCAGGACTGGGTGATTGGATGGATTAGAAGATTAATTAATTAATTAAAATGATTAATTAACTAATTAATATGATAAAAAAGATAGATGGATTAATTAATTAAAAAGATTAATTAATTAATTTGGAGGAAGGGTGAATTAAGGAAATGATTAATTTGATTTTAAAACAGTGATTAATTAATTAATTAATTAAGTGATTAATTAAAAAAAGAGTTTTAGTTAATTAAAAAGATTAATTAACTTAGTTAGGGTGAGATAATTAATTAATTAGAGAGTGGATGGAGGGAGAAGAAGAAAAGTTGATAGATAACCATCAATATCAACTTTGGTGATGAAGAGAAATGAGGAAATGGGGGACGTATTTATAGGCAAATGGGATTGAGGGTAGCTTAGGTAGTGAAAAAGTGAAAAAAGAATGAGGGGTAGAGCTAGAAATGGTTGAAAATTGGGCAGGAGAGGGTAAAAGGGTCATTTTTTGCATAGAAAAGTGGTCCACTCGCGTTAGACAGGTGCAACGCTGTACCAGGCTTATGCGGCATCGCACCAGGGTCAGTGCAGCACTGCACTAGGTGGTTGTGGCATGCCGTAGGAGGTACCTATGGCTCTGCACAGACTGTACTGGTGCAACGCTACAGGGTGCGGCCCGGCTGGCTTACCAAGATTCTTTTTTGGTCAGTTTTTGGAGATTTCGGGTCAGTTTTTGAGATTTTCAGGTCAGTTTTTGGGAGTTATAGAATTTAGAAATCTTATTGGTCAATGTTGATAGGCTCAAAATTAATTTTAGAATAATTAAACAGTTACTCTGAGAGAAAATCCAGTCAATTTTGAAAAAATACTATCTAGTACAGAAGGTCTGGTAAGTGTAGGGAAAGTGTCAATGTCTAAAAAATTCAGTATCCTCATACTAATGTAACTAAAAGTTCACTTTTTGCTCCAGGAGACCCCTACAAAGGGTGTTGCCCCCTTGGCCCTTGCCCGCTAACTGGTTAGCAAGACTGCCATATTAACTCAGTGTATTGCACTAATCTTAGCAGGTATCAAGCTACAGCTGGATGATGAGGGTGTAAAATAATGGTTCATAGCTACCCCCCATCAGAATTGTCTTGTCTGTAAGGCAATTTTGATAATAGTGAACCCAGAAGAAGGGGTGGTACAAGGAACCAATGTGATGTCTAGGTCAGTACTTGGACATGTTTGGGTGAGAGATATAGTTGAAGAAGGAAGATAGTAAAAGGAACCAAAGGGATATTAAAGAAATCATTCCTAAACATTTATAGATGGAAAATGTGGCTGCTAAATAAAAGCGAGAAATTGGACCAAAGGGACATCTAAGCTAGTGGCTAGATATTTTTGGGTGAATTAATGGATTTAGGTAAAAGATGGGGAAAGTGAAACCATATAAATGTCTAGTTGATCATTTCTAGACATTTATGGGTGCAATTGATGGATTTGGACAAAAGAGATGAAAAAAGAAATCACATTGGTGTCTAGGTTATCGTTTCTAGACATTTATGGGTGGATAGAATTTTGGATAAGATAATTTGGCGAAAAGAGAACCTCGACTTATGGGGAGTCATCTTGAGAGATTCTAATAAGATTTTGGTAAAGGGAGAGCCTTGGCTTATGGCAAGTTAGCTCAAGCAATTTTGAAAAGATTTTGATAGGAGGAGAGCCTTGGCCTATGGTAAGTCGGTTTGATAGATCTTGAAAATATTTTGATAAAGGAAGAGTGTTGGCCTATGGCGAGTTAGCTCAAGAGATTTTGAAAATATTTTAATAGGAGGAGAGCCTTGGCCTATGGCATGTTGGCTCGACAGATTTTGAAAAGATTTTAATAAAGGAAGAGCCTTGACTTATGGCTAGTCAGCACAAGAGATTCTAACATGATTTTGGTTGCGCCAAAGAAACTTAGGCTTCTGAATATAAGAGGTTGGGCCTTTTCAAAAGGCTCAAACAAACTTTGCTGAGAGTAAAGGGACTCTGGAAGTCACACTTTATCGGTTAGATATGAAAACATATCATTTAGCTCCAAAGAGGCATTGGTCAATTTTGGGAAGTGTCGGTCAACTTCAAGGAGGTACTAGTCAGCTTAAGGAGATGTCAGTGAGGATATTAGCTCAGCCTATGTATGATGGTGCATCATTGCAAATGATTGTATAGTTGCTAATGTGTAGATGATGCATGTTTTAGAATTCATGGACCTTTTGTCCAATTTCTATGTCAGGGATGATTCATGAGGGTGGATTCATGCATTTGCTTTGTGAATGCAAATTTTTTTTTTATGACTTTTGTGTCCTGTGGAGAGATGTATTTATGGACTGCAAAACTCGACAAGGTTGAGGAACTCAACTTGGAATGGTATGGAATAGTTGCCATGATGGCATTACGAGGAGATGGAGATTCATCTGAGGACTTGCTTCAAGTTTTGAAATCTGGTGGCCTGTGGTTTTTTTTTTTTTTTTAGTGTTGCTAAAGAGGAGTTGTGTCCCACCTTTGGGAAGTCCAATGTTATGGCTTGGCTATGACTTAGAGGTAACTTTGGTGGTGCCAAAGTTCAAAGTTTGGCATTTTCCAAATTTTTTCAAGAGTTTTTTTTTTTAGACTTGCCTCAGGATGTTACAGGCAAGATGGTGGCCGGTGATGGTCAAGTGCATTTGACTATTGTGAATTGAGAAGTTTCACGATCCCGGTGACTAGGGAGATATAAGGGGGTGAAGACTCAAGATGATAGCCAAGGTTTTCTTTTTGAGAGTCAGATACAAGTCTATTGATTAAGGACTGCCATACTGGCTGCATTACGAGGAGATGGAGATTCATCTGAGGACTTGCTTCAAGTTTTGAAATCTGGTGGCCTGTGGTTTTTTTTTTTTTTTTTAGTGTTGCTAAAGAGGAGTTGTGTCCCACCTTTGGGAAGTCCAATGTTATGGCTTGGCTATGACTTAGAGGTAACTTTGGTGGTGCCAAAGTTCAAAGTTTGGCATTTTCCAAATTTTTTCAAGAGTTTTTTTTTTTTAGACTTGCCTCAGGATGTTACAGGCAAGATGGTGGCCGGTGATGGTCAAGTGCATTTGACTATTGTGAATTGAGAAGTTTCACGATCCCGGTGACTAGGGAGATATAAGGGGGTGAAGACTCAAGATGATAGCCAAGGTTTTCTTTTTGAGAGTCAGATACAAGTCTATTGATTAAGGACTGCCATACTGGCTTTACGTATCGCACTAATCTTAATAGGTGTTAAGCTGCAGTTGGATGACAAGGGTGTAAAATTAATGGTTCACAGAGCATAATACGATAACATATATCATACAAGAAAAGACATGTTTGAATTTTAGGAATGATAATTGAAATAATTACTTTAATTGTATGTTATAAATAATGTAAAATTAGCTTTTTTTTTAAAAGGAGAAAAGGATGATATAATAGAAAAAATGAAGAATCCTCTTTCCCATTCTCAATATATGAGGAGCTATCTGGGTCGTCAATTTACATGTTATGAGAAAGGCATTTCTCCAATATATATAGAGTTTTATTACTTCACTATTTTTTACAATTATCAATATTTTTCTCCTTCAACCTCTACTGAAAAAAAATGTCTCCTTTATTTGAGAAAGACTATCTAATATTTACTAGTTTGGACACACGTCCTAACATTTCAAATCAAATAGAAGCAAATGAGTTGAAGAGATCTAAACAACCTTTGTCGTCAACCCAAGTGGAGAACAATAATGTGTTAGAAAGCCAATCCTCCTTTCCAAAACCCTTCCAAACCAAAAAAAGGTCATAGAAATGGAGGAACAATCCACCTCTTTAGATCAAATGAAGGTTAACGGATATGAGATTCAACCTTATATGCCAAAGAAAAATGAGGTTATTGGACAAGAAACAATGGAACGTTTACAATATAGAGGAGGGCTACTTTTGCATCGTGTAATTGAAGAAACACTAAAGGTAAATAACTTCTATAACCATATGAACAAAAATATATATACTTTTAGCTCTTTTTTTATACTTCTTAAATAAATAAGCATATTCATTTTACATTTTGCTACAGGCAGCAAAATTGTGAGCAAAACAAATGGAACCAGTGCTTTCAAAACCAAAGGTTGTGGATGGACAGTTTGTGATGGTTCCATTAGTTTATGGTGTGGTGCCATGGGGTTCCAATGCTAATGCTAAAAGGATGATCAAGTTATAATCATGTAATAACTAGAACATGTGCCTTTGGATCTGTAAGGGGGATTATCTATAAGGGGGATTCTAATGCTAAACTAAAATGATGAATAAGCTATAATTACATAATAATTACAGTATGTGCCTTTGGATCAATGAGAATGAGAGTAATATGTGGCAGTAAAAATATGCAATTATAATTTTTTTCTTTGTTTTTTGTGTTATTTTCCTTCAACTCATGCATGCTTTCAGAATTATATCAATTTGCTAATCATTTTCGAAAATTCATGGCAATGGCGACTGATATAGGATGATTCAGTCATATTTCATTACATTGATTTCGATCTCGATTCTTAAACGTAAAATTGTTATTTAATTCCCCGCTTCTCTCTCTCTCTAATGCTTTTTTTTTCTTTTTTTACCATTACCATTCAAGCAAAAAGGTCTGCTATGATAGGAATGATTTGATATTCAAGCATAAAATCAAGCAGTCAATATGTATTTTGCATAAAACTAAAGCCACTCTACATTGAATTTACAAAGTTAATTGCAGCAAATGATGGATTAAAAAGCAATTTCTCATTACTATAAGAATGTAGACTTAATAATATATGGATAAGTACAACATAAATAGGAAAGAACATGAGCATAATATGGTAACATATATCATAAAAGGAAAGACATGTTTGAATTTTAGGTATGATAAATGAAATATCTACATTAATTGTATGTTATAAATGGTGTGAAATTAGCTTCTTTAAATGGAGAAAAGGATGATATAATAGAGAAAAAAGAAAAAGAAGAATCCTCTCTCCTATTCTTGCCATATGAGGAGCTATTTAAGTTGTCAATTTACATGTTATGAGAAAGACATTTATCCACTATATATAATGATTTATTGCTTCCCTATATTTTACAATTATCAATATTTTTCTCTTTCAATCATAATAAGAAAAAAATGTCTCCTTTATTTGAGAAACAATATTTAATATTTACTGGTTTGTAGACATCTCCCAACATTTCAAATCAAATAGAAGAGAATGAGTTGAAGAGATATAAATGACCTTTGTCTTCAACCCAAGTGGAGAACAATAATGTGTGAGAAAGCCAATCCCCCTTTCCAAAACCCTTGCAAACCTTTATTACAAACCAAACAAAGGTCATAGAAATGGAGGAACAATCCTCTACTTCAGATCAAATGACGGTTAACAGATGGGAGATTCAACCTTATATGCCAAGGAGAAATGAGGTCATTGGGCAAGAAGCAATGTAACATTTACAAAATAGGGGAGGGCCACTTTTGAGTCATGTAATTAAAGAAATACTAAAGGTAAAGAACTTCTATGATCGTATGTACCAAAATATATATAGTTTTGGCTCTTTTTTATACTTTTTAAATGAAGAAGCGTATTCATTTTACATTTTGCTACAGGCAGCAAAATTGCAGGGAAAACAAATGGCACTAGTACTTTCAAAACCAAAGGTTGTAGATGAATACTTTGTGATCGTTCCATTAGCTTATGGTGTGGTGCCATGGGGTTCTAATGCTAATGCTAAAAGGATGAACAAGGTATAATCACGTAATAACTAGAATATGTGCCTTTGGATCTATGAGGGGGGGGAGGTTATATGTGAGGGGGGGTTCTGATGCTAAACTAAAATGATGAACAAGGTGAAATCACATAATAATTAGAGTATGTGCCTTTGGAACTTTGAGAATGAGAGTAATAGGAGGCAGTAAGAATATGCATGTGTAATTTTTTTTCTGTGTTTTGCAATATTTTCCTTTTACTTATGCACACTTTCAAAATTATATCAATTTGCTAATCATTATTGAAAATTCATGGTAGTGGCAGCCAATTCTGTCTGATTCAGTCTAATTACGTTATGCTGATTTTGATACCGATTTCGATACTTAATACCCTGCTTCTCTCTCTCTCTCTATCTCCTTTTCTTTCCTTTTACCATTATCATTCTAGTAAAAATGTATGCTTTGATTGGAATGACTTGCTATTCAAGCTTAAATTCAAACAGTCAATAGGTATTTTGCATAAAACTAAAGCCACTCTACACTAAATTTACAATGTTAATTGCAACAAATGATGGATTAAAAAGAAATTTCTCATTGTTATAAAATTGTAGACTTAATAATAATTGAATATGTACAACATAAATAGGAAAGAAAATGAGCATAATATGGTAATATATATCATAAAAGGAAAGACATGTTTGAATTTTAGGTGAGATAAATGAAATATCTACATTAATTGAATGTTATAAATAGTGTAAAATTAGCTTCTTTAAAGGGAGAAAAGGATGATGTAATAGAAAAAATGAAGAATCATCTTTCCTGTTCTTACCATATGAGGAGCTATCTAGGTCGTCAATTTACATGTTATGAAAAAGGCATTTCTCCTCTATATGTATTGTTTTACTACTTCACTATTTTTTACAATTATCAATATTTTTCTCCTTTAACCTCTATAGAAAAAAATGTCTCCTTCATTTTAGAAAGACTATATAATATTTACTGGTTTGGATACACGTTCCAACATTTGAAATCAAATAGAAGAGAATGAGTTGAAGAGATCTAAACAACCTTTGTCTTCAATCTAAGTGGAGAACAATAATGTGTTAAAAAGCCAATCCTCCTTTCCAAAACCATTGCAAAGCTTCATTCCACACCAAACAAAGGTCATAGAAATGGAGGAACAATCTTCAACTTTAGATCAAATAAAGTTTCATGGATGGGAGATTCATCCTTATATGTCAAGGAAAAATGAGGTCATTAGGCAAGAGATAATAGAATGTTTACAAAATGGAGGAGGGCCACTTTTGCACCGTGTAATTAATGAAACACTAAAGGTAAATAACTTCTATGACCGTACGTACCAAAATAATATATTTTTAGCTCTTTTTATACTTTTTAAGTAAATAAACGTATTCATTTTACATTTTGCTACAGGCAGCAAAATTGCGGGGAAAACAAATGGCACCAGTGCTTTCAAAACCAAAGGTTGTAGATTTATAGTTTGTGATGGTCCCATTAGCTTATGGTGTGGTGCCATAGGGTTCTAATGCTAATGCTAAAAGGATGAACAAGGTATAATCATGTAATAACTAGAATATATGCCTTTTGATATATGATGAGGGTTATCTATGAGGGGAGTTTTAATGCTAAACTAAAATGATGAACAAGGTGTAATGACATAATAATTAGAGTTTGTGTCTTTGGATCTATGAGAATCAGAGTAATATGAGGCAGTAAGAATATGCATTTGTATTTTTCTTTCCTATGTGTTTGTATTATTTTCCTTCAACTCATGCACGCTTTCAGAATTATATCCGTTTGCTAATCATTTTTGAAAATTCATGGTAGTGACAGTCGATTTAGGCAAATCCAGTCTAATTTCATTACACCAATTTTGATACCAATTATGATACATAAAATTGTTATTTAATACCCTACTTCTCTCTCTCTCACTATCTCTTTTTTTTTTTTCTCATTTTACCCTTATCATTCTAGTAAAAATGTCTGCTTTTATAGGAATGAGTTGCTATTCAAGCTTAAATTCAATAGTCAATAAGTATTTTTGATAAAACTAAAGCTGCTTTATGCTAAATTTACAAAGTTAATTGCAATAAATGATGGATTAAAGAACAATTTCTTATTATTATAAGAATGTTGACTTAATAATAATTAAATAATACAACATAAATAGGAAAGAACATGAGTGTAATATGGTAACATATATCATAAAAAGAAAGACTTGTTTGAATTTTAGGTATGATAAATGAAATATCTACATTAATTGTATGTTATAAATAGTGTAAAATTAGCTTGTTTAAAAGGAGAAAAGGATGATATAATAGAAAAAAGAAGAATCCTCTTTCCTGTTCTTGCCATATGAGGAGCTATCTAGGTCATCACATTATATGTTATGAGAAAGGCATTTCTCCACTATAAATAGTGTTTTATTGCATCACTTTTACAATTATCAATATTTTTCTCCTTCAACCTTTATAAGCAAATGTCTCCTTTATTTGAGAAAGATTGTCTAATATTTACTAGTTTGGACATCCAACCCAACATTTCAAATCAAATTGAAGAGAAGGAGTTGAAGAGATGTAAACAACCTTTGTCTTCAACCCAAGTGGAGAACAATAATGTGTTAAAAAGCCAATCCTCCTTTCCAAAACCCTTGCAAACCTTCATTCCAAACCATGCAAAGGTCATAGAAATGGAGGAACAATCCTCCACTTTAGATCAAATGAAGGTTAACGAATGGGAGATTCTACCTTATATGCCACGAAAAAATGAGGCCATTGGACAAGAAATAATGGAACATTTGTAAAATATGCGAGGGCCACTTTTGCATCGTGTAATTAAAGAAACACTAAAGGTAAAGAACTTCTATGTCTATATGTACCAAAATATATATTGTTTTAGCTCTTTTTTTATACTTCTTAAATGAATAAGCATATTCATTTTGCACTTTGCTACAGGCAGCAAAATTTTGGGCAAAACAAATGGCACCAATGTTTTCAAAACCAAAGGTTGTAGTTGGGCAGTTTGTGATGGTTCAATTTGTTTATTATCACTTCCTAATTTCAGAGATCTAGTGGTCCTAGAAAATAAGGAGACATAAGGTCACCCTTGCCCATAGAACCCATCATGCACATGTAAACACTGCCTAGGATCATACCAAAATCTCATATATTAACTTAATTTGATCATTAATAAAGTAAAACCATAATTTGCAGAAGAATAATTGAAATTACTTTGAATACAATCTATGAGAAAACATTTAAAAACTCTAAATTGATCTTCAAACAATTAATATTCCAAAATAAAACTGCCAGAGCATCTAAGATTGACTCTTGCATATCACAATAAGTAAATAGACTCAGCCATGGAAATCTCCCAAGCGGAGTAGATTGCTTGAGTCTTCACGTTGCCTCCTTATAATTCTCACCTGAAACCACATAAAAAAAAAGTGGTGAGATAGATGATCTCAATAAGTAAATAATAAAACTTGTACAATAACACATATCCCTTTATAAGGGTTCATAAATCATGGCTCATAGCTCATTATTCATATTTATGATTCATAGTTCATGGTTCATAGTTTGTAATTTTGTAAGGTTCATAGAAGCGAAACTTGTAACTTGTAGAGTGACAGCTATTGCCTTATTCACTCAAGGGAGAGGTGGCATCATTATCAAATTCCAATTCCTAACTTGTAAAGAAGCGTGAGGCTAATCATGCACCAATGCTAGAACTGCCCCTTTTAGTTGAGGTAGATAAACCACCTTTGTCCATCGGGTTAAGACCATGTGCATAGGTTCTAATGATTTCTTATATTGGCATGAGGATTTTTGGATAAAATGGTTCATAGATACAATAGCTAGAGCTAATGGCAATCACTTGTAACAATAACATTGAAGAGTACAATCACATGTAACATAATAGCAATAGAAGTTTAGCTTACTAAACAATGGATAAATAGTAGTGTGGTTCTAGAAAGAATGTAAGGTAAGGCAACATTCACAAAGGTTCTTTCTTATCATTGAATAAACAATAATATTTTCAGACCAATTGTCCTTTGGCAACCTAAGCTTAACAAAGAAATCATATAATTGTAATTGATAATCGAAAGGGACTTGGGTTTCATGAATCTCAAAGGTTCACATATTAAGATAACTTATACTTGTAACATGAACATAATGTTTACTCTCCTTATGGTTTCTTAGCTCCTAATGCTTACAACCCTTGCACTTTTAATAATCCTCAAGCTCTAATATAACATTATAATTCAATACTTAGCATTGGCTTAGCATCATGCTATCATAAACCATAACTCATATATACTTAGAGTTGCGTTTAGGAGTGCACTCATCACTTACAAATAACATGTTAACTTTTAAGTCTTATATACTTTGCCATTTTAGGTTCACATAAATCACATAATAACTCATACCAAGACTTTTCTAAAGTCAAACACAGAATCATAATATTAATATCAATTCAATTTATCTTTCAACCTAGTACACTTAATATTTTCCATATACATTAACTTAACAAATAACCCTTAAAAGAGTCATACTTATCTTCCTTTGACTGAATCATGCCATCAATCTCATAGTTAATTTGAGATCAGTAATTTACAATTAACACATTGTAAAACCTAATTCACATGTTACTTAATTATGTACATATATTAATCAAGCATTGTAGTTAGGGTTTTGGAAACCCTTAATGTAGTTGAAACACTCTAGGCTTTGCCTAGGGTTACACCTCCAACCATCTTGCAATTAAATCATATACAATTCATATACACATATAAAAAATCATTCAAATAAATTTTACAAAAATTATAGGCTTTGGGATCAAAATCCCAACAGTAGGCCGAATCATGCATCATGGAAAAGCCATGGATTTTCTTATTTTTCCTCCTTTTCGTTCATTACAGTAATATGTAAATACATGATTTAAACTAATATTTTTTATGTAAACATAAACAAATGAATTAAAAGACAAAAATGCAAAAATGCACCCCCTATGTTCATATGCATGAAAATTCCAACTTTTAGGTTTTAGGGTTCACCTTTGATGGATTTGTGAAGAAAGAGTTGTGTTTACGGTTGGAAATGGGTTTCTCCTTCAAAACAAGCTAGGCAGAATTATTCAAGAAGAAAAATAGTAAATATACAACCCCAAATAGTTTTCTCAAGATTAGTTTCCTTAAAAAAATAAAATAGTAGCTTGAAAGAAGAGAAAAACTTACGAAGATGATCACTAAAAATCGCAAGGTTTGGAGGCACCTTGTGAATTTCAATTGAGAGAGATTTTTTGAGAGAAAATTCTATAAAAATCTCATAGAAAAATTGAATGGTGGCTGCCACACTATGGGGAGGCCAAATATTACGTCTAAATTAGGGTTTTGTGCGAAAATTACAAGTTTGCCATTAATGAGCTAAGTTAGGAGTGTTTTTGTGTATTGGGCCTTTTTGTGGGTTGGGCTTTTAATATAATTTATGGGCTAATTATAATTAATTAAAAATAAAATATTTTACTTCTTATTTTTGTTAAAATCCCCCTAAAAATATTTAATTTAAAATATTTTAAAAATGTTCCCAAAAATTATTTTATGATTAAAAATTACTTTGTGCATAAAATTTCACTTTATATGCATTTTAATAAATTAATGCATATGTACTCCACATAAATCACATATTTCATGTTCATAATTCAAATTATGCATATTAAAACTAATTTAATATGCCACTTACCCATCAAGCACATAGCACATGAATTTTTATGAAAGCACACACTTTGTCATAATGGTTCTAAATCAAGCAATTTTTGTCACAAAGATCCTTAGGTATGTGTGGGTTGTTACATTTATGGTGTGGTGCCATGGGGTTTTAATGCAAAAGCTAAAAGGATGAACAAGATATAATCACATAATAACTAGAATATATGCCTTTGGATCTACGAGGAGGGTTATTTATAAGGGAGGTTCTAATGCTACACTAAAATGATGAACAAGGCATAATCACATAATAATTATAGTATGTGCCTTTGGATCTATGAGAATGAGAGTAATAGGAGGCAATAAGAATATGCATTTGTAATTTTTTTTTCTATGTGTTTTGTATAATTTGCCTTTTACTCATGCACATTTTCAGAATTATATTAGTTCGCAGACATTTTTGAAAATTCATGGTAGCAGCGGCCCATTCAATCTGATTTTCTTACGCTGATTCTATTATTGATTCCAATACGTAAAATGTTTTGTCATAGTTTTATCTTATTTTTGGTTCTTTTAATTGTTAATTCATATTTTATTTTTATGATTTTATGATGCTTTTACTATGTCTGTTAAGTTGTTTTTAGTTGCAATAATAATTGAAGAAATGGAAGATATTTAGGCTAAATCAGAAAACTTGGCGAAACGTCGCATGTTGGACAGCATACCATAGCGTGGCAGCAAGCCTAGTGGTGCCCAACAGCCCACTTGCTAGCACCTAGCAGTGCCTGGCAGCAAGTCCAGTGGTGCCCAGCTACCCAAATGCTGGCGCCTAGTAGTGCCCGCTAGCGCCCAGTAGCACACCCAGTAGTGCCAGCTACCTTCCTCTAGTGCCCCGCTATAGAAAGCCTCCTGCAGGCCACCAAGCCTAATGCCTAGCTGGCTTCCCCAGCATCCCACAACATCACTAAATAGATTTTGAAGATTATCTGAGATTTTCAAGGATTTTCAACCCTGAATTATTTTGGTGAAGTAGAAACTAAAGAAGAAGTTTGGTTTATTTAAATAGGGATGTCTGGAGGAAGAGAAAGAGCTTGATTTTTAGATTTTAAGCTGGATTTTGAGGGATAGTATCTTCTCTTTCAATTTTCTATTCTCTAAATTTTATTTTATTTTTCAGATTTCAATATTTAGAGAAGATTGTTTTTAGTGATTTTGGGAATTCTTTGTGAAGATGCCAAGAGATTGGGTTAGAACATCGGATTGGTTTATAAGATTAATTTCTTAGTTATTTTCATCTTTTCATTATTGAATTGAAGATTTTAATTCAATGAATTCTTTTGATTTTAATAACTTGGAGATTATCATTATGTTTCCCACAAACTAATTTCAGTCTTGTCTAGGGTTTGTATGATGTGTTCATGATATGGAATTGAATATAATCGCTTTTGATTATTTTTATTATTCCTAATTGAATTGATTGATTTTTTGACTTAGGTTTTGAATGAAGGAATAAGAGTTGAAGTTCAATTCTAGAATTTATTCATTTAGGATCTTAAAATGAATTAGAAATATAAGTTTTAAGATTATGCTTTAGTTTTTGATATATGATTTGATAGAATGATTTTTATGAATGTGATTGCTAATAGATTGATTTTTATTTTAATTTTTATGAATGTGATTGCTAATAGATTGATTTTTATTCTTTGAATTGTTAGAAACTAAGGCTTTAAAGTAATCAATTAGGTATATTCATGAACATATAGGATTGATAAACTGAATACAAACCCTAGGCATCATTCATTCATTATTTAAAACCTATTGCATTTTAATCTACATTTTCTTTTAATTTCCTATTTTGATTTATTTCTTTTCAAATCATTCAAATTCTTTTCATTTAATTTGCTTTAAATCGAGATAAATATTTCCATTTGCAATTCCTTGAGAGATATGACCTTAGGTGCTTCTGATTTACTATAATTGCCCTGTATACTTGCAATTTACTTTTGGATAGTTTATTTTGAGGCGAACAAGTTTTTGGTGCCATTACCGGGGAGAGATTGTCCATTTTGTTGATAACATGCACAGGTTAGGTGGAGAAAGAAGAAGACTAGAGCCAAAAGAGGACTAAGTTAATCTAATAGATCCTAAAAATCCAAGGGTAGAAGACCAAGAAGAACAAGCATACATGATGGCATAGGAAAAGAGACCCATGAAGGATTATGCTAGGCCAATCATAGGCACCGCAACATCATGCATTAAACTTAATGCAGCTACCCAAAATTATGAGCTGAAGAACATACATTATAGCATGTTTCCATCCTTTTATGGAGTGCCAAATGAAGACCCCCTCAATTTCATCAGCAATTTTTACTCCACCATACAGACCTTTCCTCTACAAGTCTAATTGAAGATCAGTTGCGGATGAGATACTTTTCTTACACCTTAAAGGACAGAGCTAAATCTTGGTTAATGACACTTACTCCTGATTCATTAACTTCTTGGGAGGAGGTGTACAATAAATTCATGGGGAAGTTCTACTCTCACCAAAAGACAGCTGATTTGAGATCGAAGATTGCAACCTTCACACAAATGGAAGGAGAGCCTTTCATGAAACATGGGAAAGATTTAAGATGTTGCAAATTCAATGCCCACACCATCACTATCCATTGCAATTGCTCAACTAGTTCTTTGGTGATGGGCTCACATTCTAGAGTCAAAGCATAGTTGACAATGCAGCTAGAGGGGCAATGGGAAAGATCACTATTGAGGAAATTTATGAACTTTTTGAGATGCTTGGTGCTAACTCTCAGCAGAAAAGTGTGAGAGGGAGAAGAGTTATATTTGAAGAAGGAGCTTTGGGGAAAGATGTGGCTATGCAAATAGCTAAGCTTACTAAACAAGTCAAGCTCCTCATGATGAAGGGAAATACAACAATTCAATAACAAGAGGTATGTGGTATTTTTGGTATTTTTGGTGATGGTACTAATGTTTGCCCTTCGAGTTTTGATTCTTTTATAGGTGAGTATGAGTAAGTGCAAGACTTGGATAGTTTCCAACTTAGGGCGAGAAATGACCCCTTTTCCAATACCTACGACCAAGGTTGGAAAAAACATCCAAACTTTTCCTAGAAAAGTAATAACTAACAGCAGCAGTAGCCTTAGTTTCAAATTTGCAAAGAGGCCAACCATTCTGCGGAGAATCATCAAATCAACAACAACAAAGGAAGCCATCTTTGGAAGATAGCTTAAATGCTTTCATTCAAGCTAGCACTAAAATTTAAGATGCTAATGACAGAAGATTTGACTCTTTAGAAGCAACAGTGCAAAATGTAGAGATTCAAGTTGGTCAAATTGCAAGCCATATGCAATCTAATAAAAAAAGGAAACTTCCTAGCCAACTGGAGCAAGCTAAGTCTATCTCAATTCTTTAGAGTGGTAAGTCAATAAATGATAATGTTGGTGAAGTTTCTAACTATGCAATGGAGGAAAAGAAAGAGATAGACACACCCTCTCCATTTAAGTTACACAAAGCTGGCAATCCTTGTCAACCTCCTATTCCATTTCTAGGCCGCTTAAAAAATGGGAAGCAAGACAAGCAATTTGATGAGCTTTTCACAATGCTATCCAAGGTAAGTATCTATTTTCCCTTGCTTGATGTGATTAAGAATATGCCTGCGTATAGAAAATTTTTTAAGGTGCTGAATTCTAAGAAAAAGGGGCTAGAGATGGAGGAGAAAGTAATAGTGTCTGAGGTGATTAATGCTATCCTCCAGTAAAATTACCTCCAAAAGATAAGGATCCTGGTAGTTTTATCATTGACTTTAGTATGGGCACTGGTGAAAAAGCTAAATGCATGTTAAATTTAAGTGCTAGTATTAATTTGATGACATATGCTTTATTTAAGCAATTGAATTTAGGAGAGCTAAAACCCACCAAAATGAGCTTGTAATTAGCTGATAAGTCATTGAGATTTCCTAGAGGAATTATAAAAGATGTGCTAGTGCAAGTAGGATGGTTGATAGTACCTGTTGATTTTGTAGTGTTGGATATGGGAGATGAGTTGTCTAATAGGTCAGAATTGCATATCTTGTTGGGTAGACTTTTTATGGCAATTACTAATACTTTGATTGATGTTAAAAATGGGAAACTAACTATGATTGTTTTGGGCCAAACTATTGAATTTTCCATTTTTAATAGATTATCTATTCCTACCATATCACTTATTGAGGAATGCTTTTCTATTGAATCCTTTAATACTGTTGTGAAAGATGTTTTCTTGTAGGGATCCTATGATAAAAAAATGATGCAAGTGTCTAAGTTGGTTGAGCCCCAGGAAGAAGTGTATGGGAGCTCTCAAATGTTCAAACAACGGGCCAAACCTCTTCAAGATAAAAGCCATGTCCAAAAATCCCTTGAACTAGGTATGAAAGTACTACTCTATAACTCATGGTGGCATCATGATCAAGGTAAATCTAAACCCCATTAGAGTGGTCCTTTTATTGCGAATGTGCTACATCCCTCTGGAGTAGTAGATTTGTTTAACTTTGGTAGAGATAAAATTTTTAGAGTCAATGGTCAGAGAGTTAAACCACATTTTAAGGGAATGGAAAAGTTTAAGGAATTTAAGGTTCCTTAATGTCTTAAAAAATGTCCAGCTAAGACGATGTCAAAGAAGTGCTCGATATGAAGCAGCCCATCATTGTCTTTAAAATTCTAATTTTGTGTTTTATCTAGTCCTATCTATGAAAGTTGTTTTGTCTTTTAAGTGATGATATGGCATAATTGGTGGATTAAATGTATTGTCTTGTGATTTACGAAAAATTTTGCTAACAATCTCAAGTTTGAATGTTTCAAATGTTTTACACTTGTTATGATCTTAAAATGGTTTTGTTTGCCTCTATTTCATTGCAAAGCATGATAGACTTTACCTTACTGTGGTGAGAATATTTAAGCCTAGACACTTTTCTTTATTGCCATATTGTGTGTACCATGTTGATTGTGCATCTCTAGAGCTTGCTTAGGTATACTTTTTGAGACCACATGTTAATTTCAATTTAGGCATTAAAATGATTAAGGCATTAGGTTTCACCCTTTAGCTTTAATGGCCAACCTTGAATGTTTATTTCCTTTAGTGAGCCACTTTGAGCCTTGACCTTTTCTTTGGAAACACATAATTTAACTTATCCTTTCATTGTAATTTTCATCTGTTTTGTCCCTCATTGAGGTTTTTGAGCATTTGAAAATCATTTTCTTGAAAGTTGATTGTGTTGATATTGCCTTAGGTCAAGCAAAGTTTTTAAGTGTGGAGTGAGAGAACATATTGTCTTAGGGAACATGTTCTTATATATATCATGATATTATAGACTTCATTTTGCAAAAATAAATAAATAAATAGAAATAGAAATAAAAAAAAGGGATCCCAATAAAAAAAAAAAGTTTTTAATGAAGTCTATTATTCTTTGAACATGTGAATTGCATTATAAGTGTTGTTATATAGAATATGGAAAGATTTTGCAATGAGTTTGTGAAGAAATTAGGAAATAGTGTGTCTTTGAGTGTTTCAAGTTGTTATTTGGTCTTTGAATGCTTGATAACTCAATGATAATCTTATTTTTTCCTTTTTCCTTCCATTACCCTAAGCCCCATTACAACAAAATGAAATACCTTTTGATTGATGCCTTGAATTAAATTAGTGGTGGAGATTAGATTAATAAGCAAGTTTATGGTAGTTTGCCTTCAATTTTGGTTTTAAGCGATCATTCTTTGCAACTTGAGAGAAACACTTAGTTGAGTGTGTGGTCTATCATGTTAGCTTTGTTTAGAGATAACTAATTCCTTAAAAGAGGAAACTTGTGCATACATTTGAAGTGTTTTTGCTAAGGTGGTTGTTTTATGTGTATTTAGATTGCTTGATGATTGTTGAGTTTTTATTTTATGCCATAATTATTGCTTGAGGACAAGCAAATTTCTAAGTATGGGGTAGTTGTTTTATCATAGTTTTATCTTATTTTTGGTTCTTTTAATTGTTAATTCATAGTTTATTTTTTCATTTTATGATGCTTTTAATGTTTTTGTTAAGTTTTTTTTTTCAGTTGCAATAATAATTGAAGAAATGGAAGATATTTGGGCTAAATCGGAAAACTAGGCAAAACATCGTATGTTGGACAGCATACCATCATGAGGCAGCAAGCCTAGTGGCGGCCAGCTACTAGCCTACCAGCCTCTAGAAGCAAACCTAGTAGCGCCTAGCTGCCTATATGCCAATGCCCAGTAGCACCTTGCTAGTGCCCAGCAGCGCCTGCTAGCGCCTAGTAGCACGCCCAGCAATGCCAGCTACCTTCCTCTAGTGCCCCACTGCGGAGAGCCTCCTGCAGGCCACCAAGCCCAGTGCCTAGCTAGCTTCCCTAGCGCCCCACAGCATCACTAAGCAGATTTTGAAGATTATTCAAGATTTTCAAGGATTTTCAACCCTAAATTATTTTAGGAAAGTATAAACTAAAGAAGAAGTTTAGTTAATTTAAATAAGGATGTCTGGAGGAAGAGAAAGAGCTTGATTTTTGGATTTTAAGCTGGATTTTAGGGAATTTTAGGGGATAGTATCTTCTCTTCCAATTTTCTATTCTCTGAATTTTATTTTATTTTTCAGATTTCAATACTTAGAGAAGATTGTTTTTAGTGATTTTGGGAATTTTTTGTGAAAACGCCAAGAGATTGGGTTAGAACATTGGATTGATTTATAAGATTAATTTCTTGGTTATTTTCATCTTTTCATTATTGAATTGAAGATTTTAATTCAATGAATTCTTTTGATTTTAATAACTTGGAAATTATCATTATGTTTCCCATGAACTAATTTCAGTTTTGTCTAGGGTTTGTATGATGTGTTCATGATATAGAATTGAATATAATCCCTTTTGATTATTTTTATTATTCCTAATTGAATTGATTGATTATTTGACTTAAGTTTTGAATGGAGGAACGAGAGTTGAAGTTCAATTCTAGAATTCTTTCCTTTAGGATCTTAAAACGAATTAGAAATATAAGTTTTAAGATTATGCTTTAGTTTTTGATATATGATTTGATAGAATGATTTCTATGAATGCGATTGCTAATAGATTAATTTTTATTCTTTGAATTGTTAGAAACTAAGGATTTAGAGTAATCAATTGGGTATATTCATAAACATATAGGATTGATAAATTGAATACAAACCCTAGGCATCATTCATTCATTGTTTTAAAACTTATTGCATTTTAATCTACATTTTCTTTTAATTTCACATTTTGTAATTATTTCTTTTCAAATCATTCAAATTCTTTTCATTAAATTTGCTTTAAATTGAGACAAATATTTCCATTCGCAATTCTTTGAGAGATACGACCTTGGATGCTTCCGATTTACTACAATTGCCCTATATACTTATGGGTCGCTTTTAGACAGCTTATTTTGAGGCAAACATAAAATCATTATTTAATACACTACTCCTCTCTCTCTCTCTCCCTCTCTCTCTATCTCTTTTTTTTTTTCTCTTTTTACCATTATCATTCTAGTAAGAATGTACGCTATAATAGGAATGACTTACTATTCAAGCTTAAATTCAAACAGTCGATAAGTATTTTGCATAAAACTAAAGCCACTCTATGCTAAATTTATAAAGTTAATTATAGCAAATGATGGATTAAAAAGCAATTTCTCATTATTATAAAAATGTAAACTTAATAATAATTAGGTAAGTATAACATAAATAGGAAAGAACATGAGCATAATATGGTAACATATATCACAAAAGGAAAGACATGTTTCAATTTTAGGTATGATAAATGAAACATCTACATTAATTGTATGTTATAAATAGTGTAAAATTAGCTTCTTTAAAAGGAGAAAAAGATTATATAATAGCAAAAATGAAGAATCCTCTTTGTTGTTCTTGCCCTTTGAGGAGCTATCTAGGTTGTAAATTTACATGTTATGAGAAATGAATTTCTCCACTATATATAGTGTTTTATTGCTTCATTATTTTTTCTAATGATCAATATTTTTCTCCTTCAACCTCTTTACGAAAAAAATGTCTCCTTTATTTGAGAAAGACTATCTAATATTTTCTAGTTTGGACACACATCCCAACATTTCAAATCAAATAGAAGAGAATGAGTTAAAGAGATCAAAACAATCTTTGTCTTCCACCTAAGTGGAGAACAATAATGTGTTACAAAGCTAATCCTCCTTTCCAAAATTCTAGCAAGCCTTCATTCCAAACCAAACAAAGGTCATAGAAATGGAGGAACAATCCTCCACTTTAGAACAAATGAAGATTAACAGATGGGAGATTCAACCTTATAAGCCAAGGAAAAATGAGGTCATTGGGCAAGAAAAAATGGAACGTTTACCAGAAGGAGGAGGGCCACTTTTGCATCATGTAATTAAAGAAACACTAGAGGTAAAGTACTTTTATGACCATATGTACCAAAATATATATAGTTTTAGCTTTTTTTTTTTTTTTATACTGCTTAAATGAATAAGCATGTTCATTTTACATTTTGTTACAGATACCAAAATTGTGAGCAATACAAATGGCACTAGTGCTTTCGAAACCAATGGTTGTAGAAGGACAATTTGTGATGGTTCCATTAGTTTATAGTGTGGTGCCATGGGGTTTTAATGCTAACACTAAAAGGATGAACAATGTATAATCACATAATAACTAGAATATGTGCTTTTGAATCTATAAGGGGGGTTATCTATGGGGCAGTTCTAATACTAAACTAAAATGTTGAACATGGTATATTCATGTAATAATTAGAGTATGCACCTTTGTACCATTCAAAATAAGAGTAGTAAGAGGCAGTAAGAATGTGCATTGGTAATTTTTTTTTATGCGTCTTGTATTATTTTCCTTTAACTTATGCATGCTTTTAGCATTATATCAATTTGCTAATCATTTTTAAAAATTCACAGTAGCAGTGGCCGATTCAAGCCAATTCAGTCCAATTTCGTTACACCGATTCTAATATGTAAAATCGTTATTTAATATCCTGCTTCTCTCTCTTTCTATCTCTTTTTTTTTTCTTTTTACCATTATCATTTTAGTAAAAATGTCTGCTCTGATAGGAATGACTTGCTATTCAAGCTTAAATTCAAACAATCAATAAGTATTTTAGTTAAAACTAAAGCCACTGTACATTGAATTTACAAAGTTAATTGCAACAAATGATGGATTAAAAAACAATATCTCATTATTGTAAGAATGTAGACTTAAGAATATTTGGATAAGTACAACATAAATAAGAAAGAACATGAGCATAATATGGTAACATATATCTTAAAAGGAAAAACATGTTTGAATTTTAGGTATGATAAATGAAATATCTAAGTTAATTGTATGTTATAAATAGTGTAAAATTAGCTTCTTTAAAAGTACAAAAGGATGATATAATAGAAAAAAAGAAGAATACTTTTTCCTATTCTTACCATATGAGGAGCTATCTGAGTCATCGATTTACATGTTATGATAAAGGCATTTCTCCACTATATATAGTGCTTTATAGCTTCACTATTTTTTTACAATTGTCAATATTTTTCTCTTTCAACCTCTAAAGGAAAAAAATTTATCTTTTATTTGAGATAGACTGTTGTCACATCCCAACCTTAGAGATATGATGGCCCTAGAACACGGGGAGATATAAGATCACCCACGCTCGTAGAACCCACTTACATATAAACAAATCATGCCTAGGATCTTACCAAACCTCTTACAATAATTCTTTTAAAACATTTAGATGAATACCCTAATTTGCGGAAGTATAAAATAAATCATTACATATATAATCCATGAGGAAAATAATATATCAATAAGTATTAATCAACATTCCCGAAGCATCTAATGACAAGACTTCATAAAATAGTATTATTGATAACTTGGACAAGGAATTCCCTAAGTGAAGTAGAATGCTTGAGCCATCACCTTGCCTCCTCACATTTGCTCACCTGGAACCACATAAGGAAAAAGGGGTGAGATAAATGATCTCAATGAGTAAACAATAAGGCACAAACATATCACATATTCCTTTGAAAAGGAAACAAATAACTTATAAACATAGTTCATGATTTATAATTCATGAATCAAGTTGCAATTTAGCAAGGTTCAATTTGGCAAGTTTGCAAAAATCACACTTATCACTTATAAAGAGTGAAGGCTATTGCTCTATGACTTGAACACTTAAGGAGAGGTGGCCTTATACCAAATTCCAACTCCTATCACTTATAAGGCATGAAGCTGATCAGGCTCCACAGCTAGAACTGCCCTTTCTAGCTGAGGTGGATACACTACCCCTATCCATCGGGTTAAGACCATGTGCATAGGTTCTGATGATTACCCGCATTGGCACGAGGATTTTGTATAAAGGGTAAAGGTACCATAGCTAGAGCTAATGGTAATCACAATTAACAATATCACATAAGGCAACAATAGCATGTATTCCAATAACAATAGTGGTTTAGCTTTCAAGCAAAAGATACAATGATAGTGTAGTTCTAGAAAGAACATAAATTAGGGTGTCAATCACAAGAAATTCTCATTAGATATCAAAATATTTTTGGATCAAATGTCCCTTGGCAACCCAAGCTTGTCACAGAAATCACATAATAATATTTAGAATAGAAAGAACTTGGGTTTCAAAGATCACAAAGGCTCACATAGCATGATATCACATATTCATAACATAATAAAATGTTACTTGCACTTGTAGAATGAATACAATATTTACTCACACTTGTAGCATGAACATAGTGTTTACTCACCTTGGGGTTCCTTTGCTCCTAGTACACGTAGTCCCTTTACACTTCTAAAGCTCCTCAACCTCTAACATAATATTTGATTTAATACTTAGTATTTATTTACTCATGATGCTCCTATCCTGTAACTACCCATGCACATATAGCATACACATTAGAGTTCACATATAGGTGTACTCATCACTTGCACATAACACGTTGACTTTAAAGTCTTGCATACTTAGGCCTTATAAGCTCTCATGACAACACATTACAATTACATCAATACCATTTTAAGGTCATCACAATATTATTACCTCAATATCAATTCACTTTAACAATCATCTTAATTCACTTTACACTTCCATACATGTCAACTTAACATTTAACCTTTCAAGCGTCATGCTTACTCTTATGATCCCTTTCACTTCATCAACTCATAACCATATGTTCATCATCAAGTCATCATAACCTCTAGCTCTAAATTTCCTAATCACATTTGCATTCTAATCACAATATAAGGTTAATATACCTTAAGTATACCAAAATGCCTTTAAGCTTATCTAAGGTCATACCTTCAACTAACTTGCAATTTTATCATTTATTATACATACATACATGTCAATAAGCATCAAAACACATAAAATTTATAAACATTGGGACAAAAAGATTCATGTAGGCCAAATGCATCACCAAGGTAGAAAACTAAATTCTTCTTCTTTTCGTACTTTCTGTCTATTTCAGAAATATGTAAAAATATGGTTTGAATCAAGATTTTTCATGTAAACATAACAAAAATCATTTTAGAATTTAAATCCATATGAATCAGTCACTCTTGGTGTTGTTTATACATAAAAATTCAACTTTTGAATTATAGAGCACAAAACCATGAGTTTTCTTGTTTTCAGTATTTTCCAGTCATTTCAGAAATATGCAAATACCCTGTTTAAACCATTATTTTTCATTCAATCATAGCAAATATCAGTTTAGAACACATCCATACATGATTCGGCAGCCATAGATGGGATTTATACAAAAATTTTCTAAGTTTAAAGGCTCAGGTGAAAAATTATGAGTTTTCGCGCTTTTCGCGCTTTTTGTTCATTTCAGCGATAAACAGACACATGATTCAAATCATTATTTTTCATATGAACAAAACAAATATCATATTAGAGCACTTCCTCATACAAATTGGCAGCCATATGTCCATTCAAGAATAAAATTTTTCAACTTCCAAGTTCTAACACAAAAACCTTGAATTCCTTTGTTTTTTGAAACTTTTCGGTCATCGCAGAAATATGAAGAAATATTATTTAATCCAATATTTTTCATAAAAAAAATCAAAAATCAGTTTAGAACACAACCACACACAAATTGCCCCCCACCACCCCCCCCCCCCCCCCCCTTTATGATATTTATGCATAAAAATTGTGATTTTAAGTTATAGAATTCACCTTTGGAGAAGTCTCGCGGAAAGAATCGTGTTTTCGGTAGAAAAATAGATTTTCTCTCCCAAAAACTCACTCAAATAGAATTAAATCTATAGAAATCAGTAATCAACCAGTTCAAAATAATTTTCCCATAATTTATTTTATAGAAATCAGTTTAGAAATCGAAAGGGAAGAAAAACTTATGATTACGGTCAAGAAATCGAGAAACAGAAAGGTGTTTTCTTAATTTCGGTAGAGAGAAATATTTTGGGAGGATTTTTCTTCCAAGATACAAAAAGAATAAGAGATTGGCTATTGGAACCTTGGTTTGGCTGAAATTTAGATTATATATTAGGGTTTGGGTGAAATTTCCACTAATACCCTTAATGAACTAGGTTAGGAGGATTTTAGTGTAGTGGGCTTTTGGGTATTTAGGCTTTTTATTTAAATTTTTTGGCTAAATGGAATTAAAATAAAAAAGAATATTTTTGTTATTATTTTTGTAACATTTTCCCCAAAAATATTTATTTTAAAATATTTTAAAATACTCATAAAATTATTTTATGCTTAAAAACTGTCTTATGCATGAAAAATTAATTTTATTTAAAATAAATTCTTTTATGCAAATGCACTTCATGTAAATCATTTATTTCACAATAGCATCTCATTTTATGCATATTAAAATTTATTTAATATGCCACATACTCATCAACCACTTAGATCACAAATTTTTCACACAAGCACACACTTAACCTTAATAGTTCTAAATCAAGCAATTTATCACGAAAATTTCTAGGGTGGGTGTGGGTTGTTACAACTGTCTAATATTTATTGGTTTGAACACACATCCCAACATTTCAAATCAAGTATAAGTAATGAGTTAAAGAGATCTAAACAACTTTTATCTTTAACCTAAGTGGTGAACAATAATATGTTAGAAAGCCAATCCTCTTTTTAAAACCCTTGCAAACCTTTATTCCAAACCAAACAAAGGTCAAAGAAATGGAGGAACAATCCTCCACTTTACATGAAATGAAGGTTAACAAATAGGAGATTCTACCTTATATGCCACGGAAAAATGAGGTCATTGGGCAAGAAACAATGGAACATTTATGAAATAGAGGAGGGCCACTTTTGCGTCATGTAATTAAAGAAACACTAAAGGTAAAGAACTTCTATGGCCATACGTACCTATATATATATAATTTTAGCTCTTTTTTTTAACTTGTTAAATGAATAAGTGTATTCATTTTACATTTTGCTACAAGTAGCAAAATTGCAAGCAAAACAAATGGCACCAATGCTTTCAAAACCAAAGGTTGTAGATGGATAGTTTATGATGGTTCCATTAGTTTATGGTGTGGTGCTATGGGGTTCTAATGCTAATGCTAAAAGGATGAATAAGTTATAATCACATAATAATTAGAATATATGCTTTTGGATCTATGAGGGGGGTTCTAATGCTAAACTAAAATGATAAACAAGGTGTAATCACATAATAATTAGAGTATGTGCCTTTAGATCTGTTAGAATGAGTGTAATAAGTGGCAGTAAGAATATGCTTTTGTAATTTTTTTCTATGTCTTTTGCATTATTTTCCTTCAACACTTGCATGCTTTCAGAATTATATCAGTTTGCTAATCATTTTTGAAAATTCACAGTAGCGATGGCTGATTTAGTTCAATTTCATTAGACCAATTTCAATACGTAAAATCATTTTTTAATATCCTGCTTCTCTCTCTCTCTCTCTCTCTCTCTCTCTTTTCTCTTTTTACCATTATCATTTTGGTAAAAATGTTAGCTTTGATACAAATGAATTGCTATTCAAGCATTGTGAGGACTCCCATGAGCATCGGTCCGATCCATTAAAGGGAATCGAAATGCTCATTTGGGAAAGAACTCATAAGGAAGCCCTTGGGCATCTTTGATAGCTTTGAAAATTGTTTCTTGGAGTTGTGACCTTAATTTATTTTTATTTAGGAAAATATGGGGAAAAACCCATTTGACTCTAATTATTACCCAAAGGAGAAAGATCATAAGTCTTGAAACCAAATAGGATTTGGGGACCAGGTTTTCTATTTAATTTAACAAAATAAGTTTGGCCAAGTAACATAAAAATAACGTAAAATATATTTCATGAATAATTTAAAATGCATGAACAGTTTATAATATGTATGATCATTCAATTCACAAAATTTATACACAATTAGAATTCAAAATAAGAGAGAGTTAATGTAACAACCTACACCCACCCTAGGAATTTTCGTGATAAATTGCTTGATTTAGAACTAATAAGGTTAAGTGTGTGCTTGTGTGAAAATTTGTGATCTAAGTGATTGATGAGTATGTGGCATATTAAATTAATTTTAATATGCATAATATGTATTGCTGTGGTGAAACAATTGATTTACATAAAGTGCATTTGCATAAAAGAATTTATTTTAAATAAAATAAATTTTCATGCATAAAACAATTTTTAAGTATAAAATAATTTTATGGGTATTTTAAAAATATTTTTAAATAAATATTTTTGAGGAAAATATTCCAGAATTAAAAAGAAAAATATTATTTTCATTTTTAAATCCTTTAGCTGAAATTTTTAAAGAAAAAGCCCAAATACCCAAAAGCCTACTACACAAAAATGCTCCTAAGCTATTTTATTAAGGGTAATAGTGGAAATTCCACTCCAATCCTAATATATATTTTAATTTTCGGCAAACAAGGGTTTCCATCAGCCATTCCCTCATTCTTTCTGTATTCTAGTAGAAAAACCTCTCAAAATAATTCTCTCTATCGAAATATTAAAAACACTTTACCGTTTCACGATTTCGTGACCGTAATCGTAAGTTTTTATTCTCTTTTGATTTCTAAACTGTTTTCTATGAAATAAATTATGGGAAAATTATTTTGAACTGTTAGATTACTGATTTCTATAGATTCAATTCTGTTTGAGTGAATTTTTTGGAGAGAATATTTATTTTCTACCGAAAACACGATTCTTTCCGCAAGATTTCTCCAAAGGTGAATTCTATAACTTAAAATCACAATTTTATTGCATAAACATCATAAGGGGGGGGAGGGGGGGCTGATTTGTACTTGTTTGCATTCTAAACTGATTTTGATTTGTTTTGATGAAAAATATTGCATGAAATAATATTTCTGCATATTTCTGTGATGACCGAAAAGTTTCGAAAAACAAAGGAATTCAAGGTTTTCGTGTTAGGATTTGGAAATTGGAAAATTTTATTCTTTCATGAATACATGGCTGCTGATTTGTGTGAATTGATGTTCTAATATAATATTTGTTTTTTTTAGATGAAAAATAATGACTTGAATCATGTGTCTGTTTATAGCTGAAATAAACGAAATGCACGGAAAGCGCGGAAACTCATGATTTTTCACCTAAGCCTTTGAACTTGAAATTTTTTTGGTATAAACCTTACCTATGGCTGCCAATTTGTGAAAGAATGTGTTCTAAACTGATATTTACAATGATTGAATGAAAAATAATGGTTTAAACAACCTATTTGCATATTTCTGAAATGACCGAAAAATACCAAAAACAAGAAAACTCATGTTTTGTGCACTATAATGCAAAAGATTTAATTTTTATATATTAATGGCACCAATGGTTACCAATTCTTATGGATTTAAGTTCTAAAATGATTTTTGTTATGTTTTTATGAAAAATCTTAGTTCAAACCATATTTTTACATATTTCTGAAATAGACGGAAAACACAAAAAAAAGAAAATTTTGGTTTTCAGCTTAATGATGCATTCGGCCTACATGAACAATTGTGTCCAAATGTTTATAAATTTTATGTGATGTGTCTTGGTGATTGTTGACATGTATGTATGTATAGTAGATGATGAAATTGCATGTTAGTTGAAGGTATGATCCTAGATAAGCTTAAACACATTTTGGTATACTTAAGGTATACTTAAAGTATCTTAATATTATATTGTGATTAGAATGCAAATGTGATTAGAAAATATGGAACTAGATGTTATGATGACTTGATGATGAATATATGGTTATGAGTTGATGAAGTAAAAGGGATCATAAGAGTTAAGTATGATGTATGAAGGATTAATTGTCAAGTTGGTATGTATGGAAGTGTAAAGTGAACTAAGATAATTGACAAGTGAATTGATATTAGGGTAATGATAATGTGATGACCTTAAAAAGGTATTGATATGATTGCAATGTATTTTCATGTGAGCCTATAAGGCCTAAGTACGCAAGACTTTTAAGTCAATGTGATATGTGCAAGTGATGAGTACACCTATGTGTGGACTCTAAGTGTATGTGTATGTTATATATACATGGGTAGTTATGGGATAGGAACATCATGAGTAAATAAATACTAAGTATTAAATCAAATATCATGTTAGAGTTTGAGGAGCCTTAAAAGTGGAAAGGGGACTACGTGTACTAGGAGCAAAGGAACCCCAAGGTGAGTAAACATCGTATTCATTCTACAAGTGTGAGTAAACACAATGTTCTTGCTACAAATGTGAACAACATCATGTTGTGTTACAAGAATGTGATATATTATTATGTGAACCTTTGTGATCTTTGAAACCCAAGTTCTTTCTATTCTAAATGTTATTACATGATTTTCTTTGTTAAGCTTGGGTTGCCAAAGGACATTTGGTCCAAAACTATTTTGTTATCCACCGAGAACTTTTTTTGTGAATGACACCCTAACTTGTATTCTTTTTGGAACTACACTTTCATTGTATTATTGTTGAAAGCCAAACTTCTATTATTATTGAAATACATGTTATTGTTGCCATATGTGATATTGTTAATTGTGTTTACCAATAGCTCTAGCTGTGGTACCTTTACCCTTTATGTAGAATCCTCATGCCGATGCGAGTAATCATCAGAACCTATGCACATGGTCTTAACCCGATGGATAGAGGTAGTGTATCGACCTCAGCTAGAAGGGGCGGTTCTAGCCATGGAGCCTGATTAGCTTCACACTTTTTAAGTGATAGGAGTTGGAATTTGGCAAAGGCCACCTCTCCTCGATGTGTTTAGAGTGAATTGAGTATAGTCTTCACTCTATAAGTGTTATAAGTATGATTTCTGCAAACTTGCTAAATTGAACCCTTGCTAAAATTGCAACCTGATTCATGAGTTATAAACCATGAACTATGTGTATAAGCTATGTGTTTCCTTTCAAAGGAATATGTGTTAATGTATATGCCTTTTTGTTTACTCATTGAGATCATCTATCTCACCCCTTTTCCTTGTGTGGTTCCAGGTGAGCAAATGTGAGAAGGCAAGGTGATGGCTCAAGCATTCTACTTCGCTTGGGGAACTCCTTGTCTAAGTTATCAATAATACTATGTTTATGAAGTCCTGTCTTTAGATGCTCCTGGAATGTTAATTGCTACTTATAGAGATTTATATTATTTTCTTATGGATTTTATATGTAACGATTTACTTTAAGTCTTCTGCAAATTATGGTATTTATCTGAATGTTAAATGAGTTAATGAAGAAGGTTTGGTAAGATCCTAGGCATGGTTGTTATATGTTAATGGGTTCTACGAGCATGGGTGACCTTATGTCTCCCCGTGTTCTAAGACTGTCATATCTCATAAGGTTGGGATGTGACAGTTAATATTATAATGAAATCCCAAACTTAGGGGATACCTCTTCTAGCCCTTATGGGTTCTAAGAAAGTCACACATTCCCTAAACTAAGCTTAATAATGAAGTAAAGGAAAGCAAAATAAAAGCAAGTGAAGAAGGTGATAGGAGGGAGAGCTGGTTAGTTTTAATTGGATTCAATGGTTGAACCAAGCATGCCTACATATCACTTTGAATGGGAATCAGAACCCATGTAGTTCTCCTTTCTTGCAAAGGGGTTAATTTAGCCTAGCTACTTTATCATGTTTTGATTGATTAATTGATTAAGAGAGGGTTGAGTTAATTAATTAACTTAATTGATCATCGAGTTGATTAGCTAGCAAACTAGATGAATCAATTTAATTAACTAACTAAAAGAAGTGATGATTGGCCTTAGACAATAGGCAATGATTGGCCTTAGGTGGCAAGCGATGGGCAGCAGTTAGCTTCAGATGGCAAGCGGCAGCTATTCTCAGATGGCGAGCAGTGGCTAGCCTCGGATGACAGGATGCAGTTAGCTTTGGATTGTAGGTAGCAGCTTGCCTTAGACAGTGGATGCGAGCCTTGCGTAATAGACTTACCTTGAACAGGTGAGCAGAAAGCCTTTAACTAGTCAGGTAGGAATCAAAGAGAAACCTTCCAACATGAGCCTTAGGTAATAAACTTGCCTCAAACAGGCGGGTAGAAAGCCTTTAACTAATTGAGTAGGAATCAAGGAGAAACCCCCCAACTTGCTTTGTAAAGCAAGGAACAAATGCAAAATAGTTTGCTCGAAATTAATGTTTTTCAAGCTCTGAAAATTGGTGGTTTGGAGTGTGGAGAGGCCCTCTATATATAGGAGAAGGATTGGAGCATAGAAAGCATCAAATTCCAATGTAGGATTGCAAAAAATAGGTTTTTTGTAGGAGTTACTGCAGAGAGCTTTGCAGCATCCCAGAGCTCTCTACGGAGGTACTGCATAGCCGCAGAGACCTCTACGACAATGCTATAGACCTTTGTAGCAATGGGCCTATTTTGGCCCGTTTTGCCATTTTCGCTTGTTCTTACTTGTTTCTTGCCCAATTTTTCATGATTCTAATTACATTCTACTTGTTATTCAGTCTCGGATGATTTGAAAGGGTTCAAATATAAAAAAAAAAAAAAAATTATTTTGATTTTTCCATTTTGAGAGTTTTTGACTTTTGAAGATTTGTTTACCAAGCCTAACTGCTTTAAAGATACTGGAAGGTGTAAAATTAAGGGTTCACAAGCATTCATTCAAATAGTCAATAAATATTTTGAATAAAAGTAAAGCCACTATACATTGAATTTACAAAGTTAATTACAGCAAATGATGGATTAGAAAATAATTTCTCATTATTATAACAATGTAGACTTAATAATATTTGGATAAGTACAACATAAATAGGAAAGAAAATGAGCATAATATGGTAACATATATCATAAAAGGAAAGACATGTTTGATTTTTAGGTATGATAAATGAAATATCTACGTTAATTGTATGTTATAAATAGTGTAAAATTAGCTTCTTTAAAAGGAGAAAAGGATGATATAACAGAAAAAAAAAAAAAAAAAAAAAAAAAGAAGAATGCTCTTTCTTGTTATTGCCATCTGAGGAGCTTTCTAGGTCATTAATTTACATGTTATGATAAAGGCATTTCTCTACTATATAGTGTTTCATTGCTTCATTATTTTTTACAATTGTCAATATTTTTCTCCTTTAACCTCTATAGCAAAAAATATGCCTCCTTTTTTGTAGAAAGACTATCTAACATTTATTGGTTTGGACACACATCCCAACATTTCAGATCAAATAAAAGAGAATGAGTTAAAGAGATCTAAACAACCTTTGTCTTTAACCTATGTGGAGAATAATAATGTGTTAGAAAGCCAATCCTCCTTCCAAAACCCTTGCAAACCTTCATTCCAAACCAAATAAAGGTCATAGAAATGGAGGAACAATCCTCCACTTTAGATCAAATGAAGGTTAACAGATGGGAGATTCTACCTTATATGCCAAGGACAAACGAGGTCATTAGGCAAGAAATAATGGAACATTTACAAAATGAAGGAGGGCCACTTTTGCATCATGTAATTAAAAAAACACTAAAAGTAAAGAACTTCTATGACCATATGTACCAAAATATATATAGTTTTAGCACTTTTTTTAAACTTCTTAAATGAATATATGTATTCATTTTACATTTTGCTATAGGTAGCGAAATTGCAAGCAAAACAAATGGAACTAGTGCTTTCAAAACCAAAGGTTGTAGATGTATAGTTTGTGATGGTTCCATTATTTTATTGTCATATCCCAATTTCGGAGATATGATGGTCCTGGAATATAGGGAGACATAAGGTCACCCATGCCTGTAGAACTGACTCACGCATATGTAAACACTGCCTAAAATCATACCAAAATCTCATGCATTAACTTAATTTGACCATTAATAAAGTAAAACCTTAATTTACAAAAGAATAATTGAAAATACTTTGAATACAATCTATGAGAAAATAATTAAAAACTCTAAATTGATCTTCAAATAATTAACATTCCAAAATAAAAATCCTTGAGCATCTAAGAGTGACTCTTACATATCATAATAAGTAAATAGACTTAGACGAGGAAATCTCCCGAGTGGAGTAGATTGCTTGAGTCATCACCTTGCCTCCTTATAATGCTTACCTAAAACCACACAAAGAAAAGGGATAAGATAGATGATCTCAATGAGTAAACAATAAAACTTGTACAATAACACATATTCCTTTATAAGGGTTCATAGATCATGGCTCATAGCTCATTATTCATAATTCATGATTCATAGTTCATGGTTCATAGTTTTCATTTTAGTAAGGTTCGTAGAAACCAAACTTGTAACTTATAACTTTTAGAGTGACAACTATTGCCTTATTCACTCAAGGGAAAGGTGGTATCATACCAAATTCCAACTCCCATCTTATAAAGAAGCATGAGGCTAAGCAGGCTCCATGGCTAGAATTGCCCCTTTTTGCTGAGGTGGATACACTACCCCTATCCATTGGGTTAAGATGATATGCATAAGTTTCAATGATTTCCTACATTGGCATGAGGATTTCTAGATAAAAAGGTTCATAGGTACCATAGCTAAAGCTAATGGCAATCACTTGTAACAATAACATTGGAGAGTACAATCACATGTAACATAATAACAACAGAAGTTTAGCTTATTGAACAAAGGATAAATAGCAGTGTGGTTCTAGAAAGAATGTAAGGTAAGGCAATATTCATAAAGGTTCTTTCTTATCATTGAATAAACAATAATATTTTCAAACCACTTTTGCATCATCTAATTAAATAAACACTAAAAGTAAATAACTTTTATAACTGTATGTACCTTAATATATATGGTTTTAGCTCTTTTTTTATACTTCTTAAATGAATAAGCATATTCATTTTACATTTTGCTACAGGCAGCAAAATTGTGAGCAAAACAAATGGCATTAGTGTTTTTAAAACCAAAGGTTATAGATGGATAGTTTGTGATGGTTCCATTAGTTTATGGTGTGGTGCTATGGGGTTCTAATGCTAATACTAAAAGGTTAAATAGTGTATAATCACATAATAGCTAGAACATACGCCTTTTGGATCTATGAGGGGGATTTTAGTGCTAAACTAAAAATGTCTCCTTTATTTTAGAAAGACTGTCTAATATTTACTAGTTTGGACAGACGTCCTAACATTTCAAATCAAATAGAAAATAATAAGTTGAAGAGATCTAAACAACCTTTGTCTTCAACCCAAGTGGAGAACAATAATGTGTTAGAAAGCCAATTCTCATTTCGAAAACCCTTGCAACCCTTCATTCCAAACCAAACAAAGGTCATAGAAATTGAGGAATAATCCTCCACTTTAGATTAAATAATGGTTAACAGATGGGAGATTCAACCTTATATGCCAAGGAAAAATGAGGTCATTGGGCAAGAAATAATGGAACATTTACAAAATCGAGGAGGGCCACTTTTGCGTCATGTAATTAAAGAAACACTAAGGCCATGTTTGGTTTGGTGCAATGACTAATGTAATGGCATGGATATTACGTTACATGTGTCATTCCTCTATTTGGTAAATTGAAATTATTTTTTCACTATGTAATGAGAAATACTCAGGTAATCAGCATTCCTTCCAATCCTGCATTAGCCAATAAATCAATTAAAAAAGAAATCCCATTACATTATGTTTGCGTCTTTTTCTCCTTCTCTCTTCATTTTATTTCCTTCTTCTTCTTCCTAAGAAATTCCCAAATTAAAACCCATCTCTCAAATTAAAAATTTCCTTTCATTTAGTGATTTTAAACAATAGCATCAATTATTCAGAGGTAACAATATTGGCCATTGTAGCTCATAGAGGTAAAATTTTCTAATCTTTTCTTTTTGAGTTTTGAAATAGCTTGATGTTATTCTAAATTTATATGTTGCTTTCACGACCTCATTTTTTCTTTTTATCTAATTTACTCACTTCCATTCCCATTTTCGTTGTTTTGAAAGTTTGAAATACAAACCCATCTTCCTCAAATTCAAGTGAGATTGGTACTCCATATTTTTTTTTGGGACCTTTCTTTCCATATGTGATTTCATTTTTATATCTGCATTTATATATGTACTTTTGCTTTGGATAGTTTACATAGAAATTAGAATATGGTGCTGGGTATTGTGGGAGAATGTGTTTTATCATAATTTTATCTTATTTTTGATTCTTTTAATTGTTAATTTATAATTTATTTTATAATGCTTTTAACGTGTTTATTAAGTTATTTTTAGCAACATTAACAATTGAAAAAATGGAAGAGACTTGGGTTAAATGGAAAAATTCAACGGAACATGGCAGGAGGAATGTCATTGCAGTAGAAATGCAACCCCAGCACCATGTAGCAAATCCCAGCGCCATGCAGCAACTTGCCTTCTGCAGCCAATAAGCCCAGCAGCGTTTGTTGAAGTCCTATAATGCCCTGCAGCAGCTTGCTTCCTGTTGCCTACTTGTCCCAGTGCCTAGCTGCCAATTCCAGTGCCCGCTGCATGACCTTTGAGCAGATAATGAAGATTTTCTGAGATTTTCAAGGATTTTCAATCCTAAATTATTTAAGGAAAGTAGAAACTAAATAAGAAGTTTTGTTCTTATAAATAGGGATGTCTGGAGGAAGGAAAAAAAGGGGATTTTAGGCTTGATTTTGATCCAAATTTTTAGGGAAATTTTTGGGATAGTATCTTCTCTTCCAATTTTCTATTCACTAAATTTTATTTTAGTTTTTCAATATGGATACTTGGAGAAGATTGTTTTTAGTTATTTTGGGAAATTCTTTATGAAGACGCCAAGAGATTTTGTTAGAACATCCAATTAGTTTATAAGATTAATTTCTTAGTTATTTTCATCTTTTGATTATTAAATTGAAGAATTTAATTCAATGAATTCTTTTGATTTTAATAACTTGGAGATTATCATTATTTTTTCTATGAACTAATTTTAGTCTTGTCTAGGGTTTGTATGATGTGCTCATGATATGGAATTGAATATAATCCCTTTTGATTATTTTTATTATTTCTAATTGAATTGATTGATTGTTTGACTTAGGTTTCAAATGAAGGAATGAGAGTTGAAGTTCAATTCAAGAATTCATTCCTTTAGAATCTTAAAAAGAATTAGAAATATAAGTTTTAAGATTATACTTTAGTTTTTGATATATGATTTAATAGAATGATTTCTATGAATGTGATCGCTAATAGATTGATTTTTATTCTTTAAATTGTTAGAAATTAAGGCTTTAGAGTAATCAATTGGGTATATTCATGAACATATAGGATTGATAAACTGAATACAAACCCTAGGCATCATTTATTCATTGTTTTAAAACCTATTGCATTTAAATCCACATTTATTTTTAATTTCCAGTTTTGCAAATTATTTCTTTTCAAAATCAAATCATTCAAATTGCTTTAAATTGAGACAAATATTTCCATTTGCAATTCCTTGAGAGATATGACCTTGGGTGCTTCCAATATACTACAATTGCCTCATATACTTGCAGGTCGCTTTTTGACAGGTTATTTAGAGGCGAACAAGTTTTTGGCGCATTGCTGGGGAATTGCAAGGCAAATTTGTTTGTTCCATTATGAATATATTTGTTTTTAGTTTTTATTAACATTTGTTTTTTTGAGATTTTTATGCAAGGGAGAAGATCTTAAGAATGAGAGATTGTCCCTTTTGTTGATAACGTGCACAAGTTAGGTGGAGAAAGAAGAAGACTAGAGCTAAATAAGGACCAAGTTGATCCAATAGATCCCGAAAATCCAAGGGTAGAAGACCAAGAAGAACAACCATACATCATGGCATAGAAAAGGAGACCCATGAAGGATTATGCTAAGCCAATCATAGGCATAGCAACATCATATATTAGACTCGATGCGGCTGCCCTAAATTATTAGCTAAAAAACATACATTATAGTATGCTCCTATCCTTTTATGGAGTGCCAAATGAAGACCCCCTCAATTTCATTAGGGATTTCTACTCCACCATATAGACCTTTCCTCTATAAGGTCTAACTAAAGATCAGTTCTAGATGAGATGCCTTCCTTACTCTTTGAAGTATGGAGCTAAATCTTAGCTGATGACACTTACTCCTAATTCATTGACTACTTGGGAGGAGGTGTATAATAAATTAATAGGGAAGTTCTACTTTCACCAAAAGACAGTTGATTTGAGATTGAAGATTGCAACCTTCACACAAATGGAAGGAGAGCCTTTCCATGAAGCATGGGAAATGTTCCAGATGTTGCAAATTTAATGCCCACACCATCACTATCCATTACAATTTCTCAACTAGTTCTTTTATGATGGGCTCACATTCCAGACCCAAAGCATAGTTGATAATATAGCTGGAGGGGTAATGAGAGATATCACTGCTGAGGAAACTTATGAACTTTTTGAGATGCTTAGTGCTAACTCTCAGCAGAAAAGTGTGAGAGGGAGAAGAGTTGTATTTGAAAAAGGAGCTCTAGGGAAAGATGTAGCCATGCAAATAGTTAAGCTCCCTAGACAAGTTAAGCTCCTAACCATGAAGGGGAATGCATTAATTCAACTATAAGAGGTATATGGAGTTTGTGGCATTTTTTGTCATAGTGCTAATGTTTGCCCTTTGAGTTTTGATTATGTTATAAGTGATTATGAACAAGCACAAGCCTTAGATGGTTTCCAACCTAGGATGACAAATGACCCCTTCTCTAACACTTACAACCAATGTTAGAGGAACCATCCAATCTTTTCTTAGAGAAACAACAACGAACAATAGCAGCAGCCTCAATTTCAAATATTGCAAAGAGGCCAACTGTTCCAAGGAGAATCATCAAACCAATAATAACAAAGGAACCCATCTTTAGAGGATAGCTTGAATGCTTTCATTCAAGCTAGCACTAAAATTCAGGAGGCTAATGATAAAAGATTTGACTCTTTGGAAGCAGCAGTGCGAAATGTAGAGACTCAAGTTGGTTATATTGCAAATCAAGTGCAATCAAATCAAAAAGGGAAACTTCCTAGCCAATTAAAGTAAGCTAAGTCTATCACAGTTCTTTAGAGTGGTAAACAAATAAATGATAATGTTGGTGAAGTTTCTAACTATGCAGGTGTTCTATAAGAAAAGTCAAAAGAAGAAAGGCAAAGCCATGAACCTATCAAGTTTTTAGTGGAGGAAAGGAAAGAGATGGAGAGACCCTCTCCATTTTAGTTACACAAAGAAAAATATCCTTATCAACCTCCTATTCCATTTCCAGGCCATTTAAAAAATGGTAAGCAAGACAAGCAATTTGATGAGCTTTTTACAATGCTATCCAAGATAAGTATCAATTTGCCTTTGCTTGATGTGATTAAGAATATGCCTGCGTATGGAAAATTTTTTAAGGAGCTGAATTCTAAGAAAAAGAGGCTAGAGATGGAGGAGAAAGTAGTAGTGTCCGAGGTGATTAATGTAGTACTCCATAGTACTCCATAAAAAATTACCTCCGAAAGTTAAGGATCCTAGTAGTTTTGTCATTGACTTTGGTATTGGCAATGGTGAAAAAGCTAAAGGCATGTTAATTTAGGTGCTAGTATTAATTTGATGCCATATGTTTTATTTAAGCAATTGAATATAGGAGAGTTAAAACCCACCAAAATGAGCTTGCAATTAGCTAATAAGTCATTAAGATTTCCTACGGGGATTATAAAAGATGTGCTAGCGCAAGTAGGAGGGTTGATAGTGCCTGTTGATTTTGTGGTGTTGGATATGGGAGATAGGTTGTCTAATAGGTCATAATTGCATATCTTGTTGGGTAGACCTTTTATGGCAACTACTAATACTTTGATTAATGTTAAAAATGGGAAATTGACTATAACTGTTTTGGGCCAAACTGTCAAATTTTCCATTTTTAATAGATTATCTATTCCTACCACATCATTTGTCAAAGATGTTTTCTTACAGGGATCCTATGATAAAAAAAATGATACATATGCCTAAGTTGGTTGAGCCCTAGAAAGAAGTGTATGGGAGCTCTCAAATGTTTAAGGAACAAGCCAAACCTCTTCATTGAAAAAGCCATGTCCAAAAGTTCCTTGAACTAGGTATGAAAGTACTACTCTATAACTCATGGTGGCATCATGATCCAAGTAAATCTAAACCCCACTGGAGTGGTCCTTTTATTGTGAATGTGGTACATCCCTCTGGAGCAGTAGATTTGTTTAACTTTATTAGAGATAAAATTTTTAGAGTCAATGGTTAGAGAGTTAAACCATATTTTGAGGGAGTGGAAAAATTTAAGGAATTTAAGTTTCCTTAATGTCTTCAAAACCGTCCAGCAAAGACGACATTAAAGAAGCGCTCGATGCGAGACAACCCATCATTGTCTTTAAAATTCTATTTTTAAAATTCTAATTTTGTGTTTTACCTAGTCCTATCTATGAAAATTGTTTTGTCTTTTGAGTTGATGATATGGCATAATTGATGGATTAAATAAATTGTCTTGTGATTTGAGGAAAATTTTGCTAGCAAATCTCAAGTTTGAATGTTTCAAAGGTTTTGCACTTGTTACGATCTTAAAATGTTTTGGTTTGCCTTTATTTCATTGCAAAGCATGATCAACTTTACCTTACCATGGTAAGAATATTTGAGCCTAAACACTTTTTCTTTGTTACAATATTATGTGTACCATGTTGATTGTGCATCTCTAGAGCTTGCTTAGGTATACTTTTTGAGACCACATGTTAATTTTAATTTAGGGATTAAAATGATTAAAGCATTAGGTTTCACCCTTTAGCTTTAATGGCCAACCTTGAATGTTTATTTTCTTTAGTGAGCCACTTTGAGCCTTGACCTTTTCTTTGGAAACATATAATTTAACTTATCCTTTCACTATAATTTTCATCTGTTTTATCCCTCATTGAGGTTTTTGAGCATTTGAAAATCATTTTCTTGAAAGTTGAGTGTGTTGATATTGCTTGAGGTCAAGCAAAGTTTTTAAGTGTGGGGTGAGAGAACATATTGCCTTGGGAAACATGTTTTTGTGTATATCATGATATTATAGACTTCATTTTGCAAATAAATAAATAAATAAAAAGGATCCTAATAAAAAAATGGTTTTTAATGAAGTTTATTATTATTTGAACATGTGAATTGTATTGCAAGTGTGGTTATATAGAATATTAAAAGATTTTGCAATGAGTTTGTGAAGAAATTAGGAAATAGTGTGTCTTTGGGTGTTTCAAGTTGTTATTTGATCTTTAAATGCTCAATAACTCAATGATAAACTTATTTTTCCCTTTTTCCTACCATTACCCTAGCCCTATTACAACCAAATGAAAGACCTTTTGATTGATGCCTTGAATTAAATTAGTAGTGGAGATTAGATTAATAAGCAAGTTTATGGGAGTTTGCCTTCAATTTTGGTTTTGAGTGATCATTTGTTGCAACTTGAGAGAAACACTTAGTTGAGTGTGTGGTCTATCATGTTCGCTTTGTTTAGAGATAACTAATTCCTTAGAAGAGGAAACTTATGCATACATTTGAAGTGTTTTTGCAAAGTTTGTTGCTTTATGAGTACTTAGATTACTTGATGATTGTTGAGTTCTTATTTTATGCCATAATTATTGCTTGAGGGCAAGCAAATTTCTAAGTGTGGGGTAGTTGTTTTGTCATAATTTTATCTTATTTTTGATTCTTTTAATTGTTAATTTATAGTTTATTTTATGATGCTTTTAATGTGTTTGTTAAGTTATTTTCAGTTGCATTAATAATTGAAAAAATGGAAGAGACATGGGCTAATTCAAAAAATTTGGCAGCACATTGCACGACATGGCATGAAGAATGTCATTGCATAAAAAATGAAGCCCCAGTGCCACGCAGCAGCTCCCAACACCATGCAGCAGCTTGCCTCCTACAGCCAGCAAGCCTAGTAGCATTCGCCGAAGTCCCCCAGCACCTCGCAGTAGCTTGCTTCCTGCTGCTAGCTTGTCCTAGTGCCTAGCTACCAATTCCAGTGCCCGCTGCATGATCTTTAAGCAGATAATGAAGATTTTTTTGAGATTTTCAAGGATTTTCAATCCTAAATTATTTTAGAAAAGTAGAAACTAAATAAGAAGTTTTGTTGTTATCAATATGGATGTCTAGAGGAAGAAAGAAAAGGGGGATTTTATGCTTGATTTTGATCTCTACTTTTGGGGGAATTTTTGGGATAGTATCTTTTCTTCTAATTTTCTATTCGTTGAATTTTATTTTAGTTTTTCAATTTGGATACTTAAAGAAGATTGTTTTTAGTTATTTTGGGGAATTCTTTACAAAGATGCTGAGAGATTGGGTTAGAACATCAAATTGGTTTATAAGATTAATTTATTAGTTATTTTCATCTTTTGATTATTAAGTTGAAATTTTTAATTCAATGAATTCTTTTAATTTTAATAACTTGGAGATTATCATTATGTTTCCCATGAACTAATTTCAATCTTGTCTAGGGTTTGTATGATGTGTTCGTGATATGGAATTGAATATAATCCCTTTGGTTATTTTTATTATTCCTAATTGAATTGATTGATTATTTGACTTAGGTTTTGAATGAAAGAACTTGAGTTGAAGTTCAATTCTAGAATTCATTCCTTTAGGATCTTAAAACAAATTAGAAATATAAGTTTTAAGATTATGCTTTAGTTTTTGATATATGATTTGATACAATGATTTCTTTGAATGCAATTGCCAATAGATTGATTTTTATTCTTTGAATTATTAGAAACTAAAGCTTTAGAGTAATCAATTGGGTATATTCATGAACATATAGGATTGATAAACTGAATACAAACCCTAGGCATCATTCATTCATTATTCTAAAACCTATTGCATTTTAATCCACATTTATTTTTAATTTCCTGTTTTGCAAATTATTTCATTTCAAAATCAAATCATTCAAATGGCTTTAAATTGAGGCAAAGATTTCCATTTGCAATTCCTTGAGTGCTTCCGATATACTACATTGCCCCATATACTTGCGGGTTGCTTTTTGATAGGTTATTTTGAGACAAACATAATGTTCATAAATGAGTTGTTTGCTTGCTATTTTAACAACTTGAGCTGATTTTAACTGAGTAAGGTCATTGTCTTCGAGGTATATGTAAATTTGTCTTAATGAAAGTATTTCCAATTCTACAATATATTTTCATATTTTTCTATATTTGCTTGTCTGTATAAGGTATATAATCAATATTAAATTCTGAATTTTCATTAATTATTAAGATTAATTTTATTATGTTTTAAACTTCATGCATGTAATTGTCTTCCTAGCTGTTTTTTCTTAAGAAATTCTTTAGGACTAAAGAATTGAAAACAGATGCACAAAATAAACACATTAGTTTAATAAAAAAGAAATAATCCAAAAATAAAAAGCGTTTGACCTAACAAATATATATACAATTTGAAAAAGCTTTGTATAACTCATCATGGGAAGTGGGTTCTTTTAACTTTTTGACATGTTGCATACTAATACTAGAACTTCCCCAAACTAAACCTAGACAGTAGGTATATATGAAAAAATAAATAAAAGGAATTGCAAATGTGACCAAATCTCTTTTTTAATTGCAAATGTGAGATTGAAAGGAATAATACTTCATAATATTAAAATGCCATTATTTGAGATTAAATACCAAAATTAATTATTTTGAAGTTTAATTATTTATACTATTTTGAAGTTATGCATGTAATTAGCTATTTTTCTTTTCCTTTTTTATAAAGAAATATCTTTAGAGATATTTCATTATGCCATCACAAATAGATTAATTGCATATTTTATAATAAATGCTAATTAATATTTGTTTGTTAATTTTTTAGGTATTATTATTTATTGTTAGACAAGTATAGCTTGGCTAAGTTTGGCCACATGGAAATTGATAAGAAGGAGAAAATTGGTTGTTATATTATCACAATGGTTAGAGATAATAAATGTAATAAATTGGTTTTTCTAATTATATTGTAGTATAGTAGCACATTATGCTAAAAATTATTTGACATCAAGATATACCAATATTTTTTCTTAAGAAGAAAAAATGATGAATAGGTTATTGTATGAAAGTGATAAAACGTGCAAATCAAAATTAAGGGTGACTAGATATGCATTTAGTAAATTATGCAATATGCTTAAACACGAAGGAGGTTTAAAAGAAACCAAACATATGATGGTAGATGAACAAGTAGCAATGTTCTTACATATTTTAGCCCATCATGTTAAGAATAGAACCATAGAAACGAGATTTAAATGGTTGGGAAAAGCAATTAGTAGGCATTTTGGGGAGGTCTTAAAAGCTGTCATCCGTTTGCAAGGAAGCTTACTTGAAAAGCCAGAACTTGTTCCTACTAACCCAATAGATTTAAGATGGAAATAGTTTAAGGTATTATTATATGATTCTTTTATCTATTATATTGCTTCTCAAAGAAAAGTCAATGATTAATTCACATCCCATCCTCTTTTTTTTAGAATTATCTTGGAGCTCTAGATGGCACATATATTCGAGTCTAAGTGCCTGCAAAAGATAGGCCTAGATATCAATCATGAAAAGAAAAAATTGCTACTAATGTGCTTGGAGTTTGTTCGCAAGATATGCAATTTATCTATGTATTACCTGGGTGGGAAGGATCAGCTATTGATGGTCGAGTGCTTCAAGATGTTATAACTAGGAGAAATGGTTTAAAAGTTCCTCATAGTGAGTGCATATTGTTTAAGATACGTGATCCAAATTTTAGGTATAAACTTATACATTAATCTAATAATTATTGTTATATTATTATATAAGATATTATTATCTAGTTGATGCCAGCTACACAATGGTGAAGGTTTCCTTGCCCCATACAGAGGGCAAAGACATCACTTAAATGATTGGAAAGAATAACATTAACCTACTACTCCTAAAGAATTTTTTAATATGAAGCATTTAGCAACAAGAAATATGATTAAGAGATGCTTTAGTGTACTTAAATTTCATTAGGCAATCCTTAGGGGTCTAGTTATTATCCTATCAAGACTTACATTAGGATTATTATGGCTTATTGTTTGCTTTACAATTCTATAAGATGAGAAATGTCTATAGATGAAATGGAGGAAAGGTTAGATAGAAGAAGATCTCAAAGCCAAAGAATTGATGAAATAGATGATGTTATTTCAATAATTGAGACATCAAATGATTAGAGTGCTTAGAGAGACAACTTGGCAATAGACATGTACAATGAGTGGAGAGAAAAGAGATAGAAAAATTATACTATTGTATAATATGTTATTTTCTTTTGGTTGTTTTTGTTATGATATGTGTTTTGAAATTAGCATATGAAGTCGTAGCATTGATTTGAATTTAGCATTTCAAGTGCAAATTTTTTGGTCTTCAACTGTATATATCTTTTTAAAATATTAACTGTGTCTTCCCTTTTGTAATGAAGCAATGTCAACCATTCATACTTCAAGTTCTATTAGGACGAAAAGACTAGGAAAAATAAAAGATCGTGAACATTTGATGAAGAATCTAAGCTTATTGAAACTCTTATTGAGTTTTATAATTCTAGAAGATTTAAAGTAGAACGTGGTTTTAAAGCTGGACATTTCAAAGCTATAGAAGATATTCCCTAAGAAAAGTTACCAGGACATAGAATTAAAGCAAAGCCGCACATTGAATCAAAATTGAGGACTTTAAGAAATAATTTTGGTATTGTGCATGATATGTTAGCTGGTAACAAATGTAGTGGATTTGGTTGGGACGCAGATCAAAAATGTGTGATAGCAGAAAATGCAGTTTGGGAAGAATATTTAAAGGTGCATTTCTAATTTATGTTTATATTAATGTTTAAATTTGAATTTTCTAAGTCATGCATATGTATATGTTTATATAGAGTCATCAAGATGCCAAACCATTCAGATTTAAGGCATTTTCTTTTTATGAGAAGCTTTGCATGGTATTTGGGAAAGATCGTGTAAATGGGAAAGAAACAGAAACACCTGCTAATATTTTGGAAGAGTTAGAGAATGAAGCAGTTGTAGCAAATGTTGTCAATGAGAATGTAACTGGTGATCAAAGTGAAAGTTCTACATTTTTTTTGAGACAAATAAAGAGATCTCAATGCCAAAAAAAAAAAAAAAAAGTAAAAGTGAAAATGTTACAAGCTTGTCTAAAGTGATTAAGGAATTTGCAACTATTCTTGGCATGGAAATTAGAAAGGCAAATAAAAGGCTTAGTCGAGCATTATAAGATAGTGATGCTAATGACAAAAGATTGATGATTAACAATGAAGTAACCAAACTATCTAGTCTTACTATGTTTGAGCGACATAAGGCAACTAGAAAAATTCGTTGTGACTGCGAAACCATTAATATATTCTTCACCACTCCTGATGATGAAAAAGAAATTTGGGTGAAAGTGTTACTTAATGGAGATATTTGAGTATTGTAGCCTATTTGTATAGTGTTGGCATTAATTTGGTTGTTGAGCTACTTGTTCTACATTTGACTGGAAGATATGTCATGTGTCATTTTAAATGTTAATTATACTAACATATTTTACTTATGAAGTTATGGTGTTAGTGGAAAATAAATAAATATTTATATTTTATAAAAATAATTTTAAAATTATTTAACAATTAAAATTTATTTTTTAATGTTAAATCTTGATTTTAATTTAAAAAATTAAAATAAAATTAATAAATTTAAATATCATTACATTGCATTACATAAATACATATACATATATGCATATAAACAAACATAAGAATGTAATGATTATTACATTAAAAATGTAATGATTATTACATTACATTCACTTATCATTTATATAACCAAACATAGTCATAGAATGATGAATACTTTACATTACATTACACTTTACCAAACATAGCCTAAAGGTAAAGAACTTCTATGACCGTATGTACCAAAATATATATAGTTTTTGCCATTTTTTTATACTTCTTAAATGAACAAGCATATTCATTTTACATTTTGCTACAGGCAGGAAAATTGGGAGCAAAACAAATTGCACCAATGCTTTCAAAACCAAAGGTTACAGATGGATAGTGTGGGATGGTTCCATTAGTTTATGGAGTGGTGCCATTAGGTTTTAATGCTAATGCTAAAAGGATGAACAAGGAATAATCACGTAATAACTATAATATGTGCCTTTGGATCTATGGGGAGGGGGGGGGGGGGTTGGTGGTGGTTGTTCTAATGCTAAACTAAAATGATGAACAAGGTATAATCACATAATAATTAGAGTATATTCCTTTAGATCTATGAGAATGAGAGTAATAAGAGGCAATGAGAATGTAAATTTTTTTCTATGTGTTTTGTATTATTTTCCTTCAACTCATGCACATTTTTACAATTATATCAGTTTGCTTAGCATTTTTGAAAATTCATGGTAGCGACGGTCGATTTTGTCCAATTCTGTTACACTGATTCTAATATGCAAAGCTGTTATTTAATACCCTGCTTCTCTCTCTCTCTCTATCTATCTATCTCTTCTTTTTTTTTCTCTTTTTGCCATTACCATTCTAGTAAAAATGTATGCTTTGATAGGAATTACTTGTTATTCAAGCTTAAATTGAAACAGTCAATAAGTATTTTGTGTAAAACTAAAGCCACTCTACACTGAATTTACAAGGCTAATTGCAGCAAATGATGGATTAAAAAGCAATTTCTCATTATTATAAGATGTAGAGTCAATAATAATTGGATAAGTACAACATAAATAGGAAAGAACATGAGCATAATATGGTAACATATATCATAAAAGGAAAGACATATTTGAATTTTAGGTATGATAAATGAAATATCTACATTAATTATATGTTATAAATAGTGTAAAATTAGCTTATTTAAAAGGAGAAAAGGATAATATAATAGAAAAAATGATGAATCCTCTTTCCTATTCTTACCATACAAGGACCTATCTAGGTCGTCAATTCACATGTTATGAGAAAGACATTTCTCCACTATATATACTATTTTATTGCTTCACTATTTTTACAATTATCAATATTTTCTACTTCAGCATCTATAGGAAAAAAATGTCTCCTTTATTTGAGAAAGACTGTCTAATATTTAATGGTTTAGTCACATGTACCAACATTTCAAATCAAATAGAAGAGAATGAGTTGAAGAGATCTAAACAACCTTAGTCTTCAATATAAGTGGAGAATAAGAATGTGTCAGAAAGTTAATCCTCCTTTCAAAAACCCTTGCAAACCTTCATCTCAAACCAAACAAATGTCATAGAAATGGAGGAACAATCCTCCACTTTAGATCAAATGAAGTTTAATGGATGAGAGATTAAACCTTATATGCCAAAGAAAAAAGAGCTCATTGGGCAAGAAATAATGGAATGTTTACAAAATAGAGGAGGGCCATTTTTGCATCATGTAATTAAAGAAACACTAAAGGTAAAAAACTTCTATGACCATGTGTACCAAAATATATATAGTTTTAGCACTTTTTTTATATTCTTAAATCAATAAGTGTATTCATTTAACATTTCGCTACAGGTAGCAAAATTGTGAGCAAAAAAATGGCATCAGTGCCTTTACAACCAAAGTTGGTAGATGGACAGTTTGTGATGGTTCCATTAGTTTATGGTGTGATGCCATAGGGTTCTATTGCTAATGTTAAAAGGATAAACAAAGTATAATCATGTAATAACTAGAATATGTGCCTTTGGATCTATAATGGATGTTATCTATGAGGGGGGTTCTAATGCTAAATTAAAACGATGAATAAGGTATAATCACATAATAATTATAGTACGTGCCTTTGGATCCATGAGAATGAGGGTAATAAGAGGTAGTAAAAATATGCATTTGTAATTTTTTTTTTAAATGTGTTTTGTATTACTTTCCTTCAACTCATGCACGCTTTCAGAATTATATCAGTTTGCTAATCATTTTTAAAAATTCACAGTAGCTATGGCCAATTTAGGTCAATTCCATTCGATTCAGTCCAAATTTGTTATGCCAATTTTGGTACCGATTCTGATATGTAAAATCATTATTTAATAACCTGCTTCTCTCTTTTTCTCTATCTGTATCTCTTTTTTTTTTTTTTTACCATTATCATTATAGTAAAAATGTATGGTCTGATAGGAATGACTTGTTATTCAACCTTAAATTGAAACAGTCAATAACTATTTTGTGTAAAACTAAAGCCACTCTACACTGAATTTACAAGGCTAATTGCAGCAAATGATGGATTAAAAAGCAATTTCTTATTATTATAAGAATGTAGACTTAATAATAATTGGATAAGTACGACATAAATAGGACAGAGCATGAGCATAATATGGTAACATATACCATAAAAGGAAAGACATGTTTGAATTTTTGGAATGATAAATGAAATTTCTACACTAATTATGTGTTATAAATAGTGCAAAATAAGCTTATTTAAAAGGTGAAAAGGATGATATAATAAAAAAAAATGAAGAATCCTCTTTCCTGTTCTTGCCATATGAGGAGCTATCTAAGTCATCAATTTACATGTTATGAGAAAGGCATTTCTCCACTACATATGGTGTTTTATTGCTTCATTATTTTTTACAATTATTAATATTTTTCTTCTTTAACCTCTATATAAAAAAGTCTCATTTATTTGAGAAAGGTTGTCTAATATTTACTAGTTTGGACATGTTTTTCATAGTTTTATCTTATTTTTAGTTCTTTTAATTGTTAATTTATAATTTATTTTTATAATTTGATGATGCTTTTAATATGTTTGTTAAGTTGTTTTCAGTTGCATTAATAATTGAAGAAATGGATGATGTTTGGAGTGAAAGTGAAAATTTATGCGAAACATTACATAGCAGTGCGTGGTAGCTTGCGAAGTGCCAATGCTCGCAACAAGGCCCAGCAAGCCGCTGCTACTTGCTGACCTGCTACCTGCCTCCCTAGTGCCACATAACATAAACTAGTGCCCTGTAGCTGTCTGCCTTCCCAGCGATCGCAATAATTCTCAGCACATGTAGCAGCGTGCCACAGGGTGACCAGCCAATGCCTAGTGCCCAAGTGTAGATTCCTAGTGCCTGCTGCACCACTTTTAAGCAGATATTGAATGTTATCTAAGATTTTAAGGGATTTTTAACCCTAGCTTATTTTAGGAAAGTATAAATAGAAGAAGAAAGATTTTATTTAAGGGGAGAGCCGTTTAGAACAACTTTTTGGGGAAGAGATTGTTCATCTCAATTTTGACAGTATTTTCTCCTCCAGTTCTCTATTTTCTCATTTTTAATTTTTTAGTTTTTAGATTTCAATACTTAGAAAAGATTGTCTTTAGTGATTTTGGGAATTCTTTGTAAAGATGCCAAGAGATTGGGTTTGAACATTGAATTGGTTTATAAGATTAATTTCTTGGTTATTTTCATCTTTTGATTATTGAATTGAAAGTTTTAATTCAATCGATTCTTTTGATTTTGATAATTTGGAGATTATTATTATATTGCCCTTAAACTAATTTCAGTCTTGTCTAGGGTTTGTATGACGTGTTCATGATATGGAATTGAATTAAATCCCATTTGATTATTCTTGTTGTTCTAAATTGAATTGATTGATATTGAACAATTACTTGGTTACCAATTGTTTGACTTAGGTTTTGAACAAAGAAACAAGAGTTGAAGTTCAATTCTAGATTTCATTCCTTTAGGATCTTAAAACAAATTAGAAATATAAGTTTTAAAATTAGGTTTTAGTTTTTGATATATGATTTAATAGAATGATTTCTATGAATGTGATTGCTAATAGATTGATTTTTATTATTTGAATTTTAGAAACTAAAGTTTTTGCATAATCAATTGGATATATTCATGAACATATAAGATTGATAAACTAAATACAAACCCTAGGCATTCTTTATTCATTGCATTTAAACCTATTACATTTTAATCCACATTTTCTTTTAATTTCCTGTTTTGCAATTATTTCTTTTCAAATTCAAATCATTCAAATTCTTTTGATTTAATTTGCTTTAAATTGAGACAAATATTTCCATTTGCAATTCATTGAGAGATACAACCTTTGGTGCTTCTAATATATTATAATTGCCTCGTATACATGCAGTTTCTTTTGGACAATATATTTTAAGGCGAACAAGCTTTTGGCACCATTGGCGAGGAATTGCAAGGTGAATTTGTTTGTTTCACTATAATTATTTTTGTTTCTAGTTTTTGTTTACATTTGGTTTTTGAGATTTTTATGCAAGGGGGAAGATTTCTAGAAGGAGAGATTATCCCTATTGATAACATTCACCGGGTAGGTGGAAGGAGATTTGACCCAATTGAAGAAGAAACCAGTCAAGAAGAATAAGAAGAGATTGCAGAGGACCACCGACCCATGATGGAGTATGTTCAGCCAGTCATAGGCACTGCAACATCATATATGATAACTCTATATTTTTAGAGTTATTTTGTTTATTTAAACTCAAATTTTAGCTGAGTTCTCGATAATGCAATAATATCATTACTTATTTTTAGAAATAAATAGTTCTACAATTTATGAATAAATTATAATTTATTTTTAGTATTTTTATTTTATTTTTGCAGATCAAAATGATGTTACAATAATGCAGTAATGTCATGATTTAGGCAATAATATCATTTTATAAATGATGCAGACAATGATGTCATTTTATAAATGATGCAGGCAATGATGTCATGAAATTAATGATGCAAGAGATGATGTCATGAAAATAATGATGTAATCAATGAAGCAACATGGTTAAAAATGAAGTTGGAATTTGCCTATAAATAAGCATTACCTCCCTTCTCCAAAATCATAACTCAAAGTAGCAGAAAATAGTTGTAGAGAGAGTTACATATATTTTCTTAGAGTAGATTTCTTTTTTTGTTATTTTTGATCAAGATGAGGAGTTTCTAGAGCTCAAGTTCATCAAAAATTATATCTCAAAACAAGTTCTTCCTAAACTTTATTCTTGAATTTATTTATAAGTTGTCATTATGTTTGTTATTTTGATTGTTAATTTAATTATTTCTTCCTTCTCAATTATAAGTAGCTAATTTTATTTTCTAAGATTTAGATGTAATCTTTTGATTTGCTTATGATTATTTATAATTAATTGATTGGGTTTGATTATTTCAATTAATCTTTTATCTTAGAACTAAATGCTTGTAATTAACTAGTCATTAATTGAATGATTTAAGATATTGTGTAAAGTAGCGAGAGTGGAAACACAATATTAGTTTATTAGGATAATTGACCTAGGGAATGTATTGCTTAGAGATAAGAATACTCCTTTGTGATTATCAAAAGGATTTCTATAAAACTTAATGGGTTTGTGTTAATTGCTTATGGTCACGAGAATAGACATAAGGTTAATATGAACACATATGTTGTATCTTGAGAGAGAACATCATATAATTTAGGGACATCTAATCATTAATTCTAGCAAAAATAATCCAATCTAAAAAATATAAAGAAGTCATAGGTAATCAATTGATGAATTCTAAATCCTAGGCCTTTAATCTTATTTGATATTAATTATCATCATTTATTTACTTGAATTTCACCTTAGTTTAAAATATAAATTCATATAATTGATTTTCTAAATAATAGATTAATCTTAATTTTGGTACTTATCAAAACCCTTCCTCGTGGGATCAACACTTATTTCACTACTATATTACTTATTCACGACTTGTACACTTGCAAAAATTGCACAACAATACATTAGACTTAATACAGCTACCTGAAATTATGAGCTAAAGAACATCCATTATAGCATGCTCCCATCATTCTATGGGGTGTCGAATGAAGACCCTCTAAACTTCATCTGAGACTTCTATGCTACCATCTAGGCCTTCCTTCTATAAGGTCTGATGGAAGATCAGCTGCGAATGAGATGTATTCCCTACACTCTAAAAGATAGAGCTAAGTCATGGTTGATGACACTTACTCCTAACTCATTAACCACTTGAGAGGAGGTGTACAATAAATTTATGGGGAAGTACTACTCTCACTAGAAGATAGCTGAACTGAGATCAAAGATTGCAACCTTCACACAGATGGAAGCAGAACCTTTTCATGAGGAATGGAAGAGGTTCAAGATGTTATAAATCCAATGCCCACATCATCATTATCCATTGTAGTTGCTCAACCAATTTTTCTACAATGGGCTTACATTTAAGAGCCAAAGCATCATTGATAATGTAGCTGGAGGGGTTATAGGAGAAATAACTACTGAGACATATGACCTGTTTGAAATGCTTGGTGCCAACTCTCAGTTGTGAACCCTCTATTTTGCACCTCTAAATGACCGGCATTTGGTCATGAATGCATAGAATTAGACTAGGCTCAAATCGGATCAAGGATGGAGAAGAACGGGCCGAAAAATGGAATGCAGCAAGCTGTGGGCCTGCTGCAGTAAATCATAGCCAGATGTGGTTATTGCAGCCGCCTTTGTAGTCACCGCAGAGGCCCCTGCAGTAGCCAATTGGTTACCATAGCCAGTGTTGCAGCAACCGCAAATACCTCTGCGGTTGCTGCAGTCGATGTTTTAGTTACCGCAACCATACCCTTTCAAAATTCTACTAGGAAACTGTGATTTTTTAGCCCTAAACTCCTCCTGTAAATACCTTGCACCTCATAACAACTAAGGACACAATTACATGCTTCTATACTCTCTATAAAGCTTTCTAAACCCTATTTCTAAGCTTTCCAATTATCAAAACCCTCTTCCTCAACCTCCAAATCTCTAAAATCTCATTCCAAAAACCTTCTCCATCACATAAAACCCCATTCATAAGTTTTCTAATCATCTTAGAGCCCTATTCACAAGCCTCCTAATCACTTCAAGTTCTGTTATTAAGCTTCCTAATAAAGAAAAGGTTTGGTTCAAGCCATTTTATTTCAAAGGGAATTCGTGGTTCTCAAGTAAATGTGTTATCTAAGAGTTCACGCTATTTAAGAGTCCTTCTTCCAAAAGGAGTACTAGTGATATCTCGAGGCCAAGGTGGAACTTAGATCCAGTGCTAAGCTTGCTCCCTACGTTCCTCGCCAATGTAAGCCAAAGGTAAAAGTTCTTTCCTTTTCCTTTTCAATTTCAATTTCAAGATCTAAATATGAAAAGATCTAATTTTTGCTAATTAAAATCTGACCTAATTAACAAATCTCTAAAGCCCTTTAAAATCAATCAAAACATGATAACAAAGGTAATAACTTAAAAACCCCTTCTTTGCAATAAGGAAGAACTGCATGGGGTTTGATTCCCATTCAAAGGGATATGCAGGCTTGCCATCTCTAAGGCATTCAACTCCGCTAAAATCAACTTCTTCTCTTTATCACCTTCTTCACATAGTTTAGGATCAAAATTGTTTTTTTTAAATAAAAGTCTAACTATTAATTCTTTTTATTATAATTGTTTTAATATTGTCTTTCTTATTTTAGTTGTTTAGATTATTTGGGGAATGTGTGCTTTTCCTATAACCTATGAGGGCTAGAAGAAAGATCCCTTGATTTTGATATTTTGACTTGTAATAGTTTTAAGTAATTTCTTCTTTATCTTTTTTGAAACCTTTTTTATTCATGCATACACGCATGCATGCATCATGCAAGAATCCTACTAAAGTGGAAAATATGAAAACCACCTAAACACTGCTAGTCCCTATACAAACCCATGTCAAATTCTTAAACCCATGTCTACTCATGGTATCTTCATCCTTATCTCACTAATGTGATCAGGATTTCATGATCTCACCTTGTCCTTATCTTCACCAAAGCTAAAAACTAACCTAGCTTCATCTTTTTTATCCAAAGGTTCAAGAGAAGTTACTGCTACTGATGGAGTTGATGACTTGATTAATGGGCTCTTTGTTAGGTTTGCTGAACCATAAGAGGAAATACTTAAGAGGCAAGAGACATGTTTCCAAGACCTACTTCAAAATCAAAAGAGGACTATTATGGAAGATCTCCAAGAAATGATGGGTTAGACCACCATAAACTAGAATTTGACCGATCTAGACCCAATGAATCCAAAACCCACCTCCTATCCTATTTTTAGGTCTGTTTCTAAATCTAACCTAAAAGACAAGGAAAAAGCCACAGTTGAAACCATTCCATCACCATCTGTTCTCAAAACCAACCCACTTTTTCAACTAGTACTCATTGAACCACCAGTCCACATCACCACATCCATCTCCCCCCCAGCTGATCCTTCCTAAGGGAAAGAAATTAGCCCTGAGCTAAAGGTATTCAAAGACAAAATTGAAGTTATGGAAAAGATGCTTAAGAACTTAAAGAAAAGGGAAGACATGGTTGATACAAACTCTCTCATTCTGTTTCCTAATGCAAGGGTACCTCTTAAATTCAAAATGCCAAATATTAATAAATTCGATGGAACTACCTGCCCTAAAACCCATCTCAAAGTATATATGGGGGGCTATACATCCATTAGGAGTGGACAATGAGCTCCTTGCTCAATTGTTCCAACAATCTTTAACTGGTACAGTTGTGAAGTGGTTTGTGGACTTGGAACTATCTAAAAAATGGACCTGGGATGACATCTGCAACATTTTTGTCCAGCAGTATCACTACAACATTGAGGTTGATGTAACAAGAAGAGACCTTGAGACTACTAAATAGTATGCAAAAGAATCCTTCTCTTCGTTCCTTACGAGGTGGAGGAAAAAGGTTGCCCAAATGGTGAACCGACCTCCCGAGCATGAATAAATTGATATTATTGTCAAGAATCTCCTCCCAGTTTATCAAGATAGACTGCTTACCCAATACTTGCCTGACTTTAAAGCCCTGATTTCCACTGCTTCTAAGATTGAAGATATAATCCAAAGTGGGCATATAAAATAAGAATCTGCATTCGGGTCAAGATACAAAAAAGCGACACATCAAGGAAATGTAACTTCCTTAACGAATCAGAAAAGGGAGGGAAGTAAATGCCATCACAATTAAGAAGCCACTCAAGATTGAAAGGCACTAACTCTCTGATCTAGGGGTTGTACCTATGAGTATCATTTACAAGAAACTACTTGAGGCAAGAATGGTGCAACCTTTTGAACCAAGACTTGTCCCTAACCCACTACCCAAAAATTACAACCTAAATGAAAGATGTGATTACCACCAAAGGCCAGGGCATAAAATTGACGCATGCGAGGCCTTAAGACATAAGATCCAAGATCTAATCGATTCAAATGACCTTTTACCACCTAAAGCTGGACCCAACATCACCACCAACCCCTTACCCAACCACACAGTAAATGCAATTACTCTTCACGAAGGAATTGATCCTGTCTCATTGATAGAATCAACTGTTAGCTATTGTTGTGTGTTAGACCTCACCAGCTTACTTGAGGAGATTGATGCCATCACTCGAAGTTACAAAATTTTCCAAAATCCAAACCCACCAATCTAAAACACCCAACCTATCCCTATACCATTTGACAACATAAAAAAGAGTCTTGAACCTGATGAAGACCCCATACTTAAGTAGTTGAAAAAGACTCAAGCAAATATTTCAATCTAGAGTTTGATTCAATCCTTATATCCTCACCGCCAAGCTCTTTGCAAGGCACTAAATCAATGTCAAACTCCTATTGATATCACCCCCGAGAATCTTGTGGCTTCAATCACTAGTGCTGCTAAAGGAGTTTCAATATCATTTAGGGATAATAACTTGCCAAGAGGGGACTCTGACCACAACAATGCCCTTTATATAACAGTGATAACTTGAGGGAAAACTGTGCCCATGGTTCTCATCGATAATGGCTCAGCGCTAAATGTATGTACCTTAAAAGTGGCTAGTTGCCTAGGCCTGGAAGTAACAGACTTCACCCCTTTTGATCAAATAGTGAGGGCCTATGACAATACTAAGAGAGAAGTACTTGGGGTCACCACCCTGTATGTCACTATCAGGCCCACAACCTTTTCCATTCCCTTCCAAGTGATTGATGTTCCTGTTTGTTTTAACCTACTTCTTGGAAGACCCTAGATCCATCAAGCTAAGGCAATCCCTTCATTATTGCATCAAAAAGTCAAATTTCCTTATGAGAAAGGGATTGTTACCATAAAAGGGGACATGTATGACAAGGTTGACATTCGAAGCCCTATGCCCATTTTAGAAATTTAACCTAAATTGTCTACCTACCCTCTCTCAGGCTTCTCTTTCATCGAGTTCCTTGAGGGTTAAAAAGGTAAAGAATTTGTTCCACTTGATTTTGACCCTTTTGGAAACATTACTATGGCTAATATGTTAAGAAAAATGAATTATTTCCTGGTCTAGGTCTTAGAAGAAATCAATAAGGCTTAAAAACCCTTATGGACTACCTAGTTGCAATCTCATCGTTTGGGTTAGGATATGAGCCTATTGAGGAGGATATGATAGAAATGGAGGAATAGGCTAAGGAAAGAGTTGCGGCCCTTAAACGAGGTGAGACTTATGACTAGCCCATGCACCCCTATTTCAAAACCCTCAATGGATATTTTGTAAAAAAAGGTGACATAGTTCCTTACTGTGGCTTTCCCGAACCTTGGATCTATCCTATTTATGGAAAATTAATCCCTAGTTTCAAAATTTTCTTTGATGTCAGGCTTTCACTAGAGCATTGCAAGCCCATATTCATGCTAAGTCGAGATTGGGAGGAGAACATGAAGGCAAGACTCTTTGATGAAGTTTTCATGCTTACTTTAGAGGAGGAGGATCCTGACCCATCCACCCTAATCTAACCAAACAAGACCGAGCTGAATAATTGGTATTTCGAGGAAAGCCCATTCCATCAATCTAAGACAGAGTTCTAGTCTGAGTTAGAGTCCAAGTTAGAATCCCAGTCAAAGTCAGAGTCTTCAGTTTCTTCTATCTTTAGTGATGATAATGTAGTTGACCTTGAGTGTCCAACTTTTGAATTTAATGTAAACTGGAATTTATCCATGTTCAAATTTAATAAAAAGTTTTCCCTTTCCTCTTATGATCTCGTGTCTTCATTTTTCTTTAATGTTCCAAATTTTAAGTCTAACTTAAATGAGACATCATATCAAAAAATTAAATCAATGAAATAAAAATGATGCAATCAAAGAGCCAATAAATGTTGGTGCACATGATACACCAAAAACTACATTCATAGCATCTGTATGCATAAACAGGGGTCAAATAGAGGAAATGATCAAAGAATTTCAAGACTGTTTTGCATGGCATCCTAAGGACATGACGGGTTTGGATCCAAGCATAGTGTTCATAAAAGTCCCAATCTACCCCGATTCTAAGCCAATCAAACAGAAATTGTGAAGACTCAAAATCGAATGGTCCATACCTATTAAAGAAGAGATTACAAAGCTACTGGACCACAACTTCATTGAGCCCATTAGCTACCCCTCCTAGCTTGCCAACATTATGCCGGTTCCTAAGAAAGATGGCAAAGTTAGAATGTGTGTGGACTATAGAGATCTGAACAAGGCTTGTCCGAAAGATGACTTTTCATTGCCTCACATTGACTTTCTAGTGGATCGAATTGCAGGATCCAAAATGGTTTCTTTAACCAATCTGGCCGCAGGATATAATCAAATAATGGTTCACCCCCCTGACAAGGAAAAAACAACCTTCATCAATGAGTGGGGTACCTATTGTTATAAAGTTATGCCATTTGGACTTAAAAATGAAGGGGCAACATACCAAAGGATGGCAACCACAATCTTCCACGACATAGTGGTTAAGGGTAGTACTGTCGAAGAACACTTGGAAGCTTTAAGGCAATTCTTCCTTAGACTTTGGCAATATAATCTCAAACTTAATCCTGCCAAGTGTATTTTTGGCGCTTCCTCTGGGGTACTCCTAGGCCATATGGTCAGTAAGAAAGGTATAGAGGTTGATCCTGCAAAATCAAAGGCAATTTTAGAAATGCCACCTCCTAAAATAGAAAAGGAGATCAAAGGTTTCCTCGGACGGCTCCAATACATTAGTTGATTCATCAATCAATTGGCTGATGTATGTGGGCCCATCTTCAAATTACTTAGAGAAGGAGCCTCAAAGCAATGGAATGAAGACTACCAGAAGGCCTTTGATCAAATCAAATAATATTTGCTGAACCCACCAGTGCTGCAACCTTCGAGGCTTGAGAAACAACTACTGCTTTACTTATCCATGACTGATGAAGCAATAGGGGCAATGCTTGCCCAGAATGCTTCTGACTTTAGCAAAGAAAATGCCATCTACTACTTGAGCAAAAGAATGTTGTCCCACGAACTTAAATATGGCTATATTGAAAAGCTATGCCTTGCCCTTGTTTAGGTTTGCCACAAACTGCAACACTATCATAGTTCCTACACAACTCATATCCTTATTGACAAGAGCCCTTTGAAATTCCTTATGGAGAAGCTAGTTCTTGACAGTAAGATGGCAAGATAGATGGCAGTGTTGGCAGCATATGATCTCAAATATGTATAGCGTAAAGCAATTAAAGGAAGCATAGTAGTAGACCAATTAGTTGCAGCCCCAATAGAGGATGAATGGACTAAGCCTGAATTCCCTGATGAGGATATCCTATTGATTGGCAATGAAGTTTGGAAGCTTTACTTTGATGGGGCATCAAATAACAAAGGGTATGGTGCTGGCATTGTGTTCATTACACCAAGCAAGGAAAGCATACCCATAGCCATCAAGCTAAACTTCGAAGTAACAAATAATAAGGCAAAGTACGAGGCATGTATTTATGGTCTTGAAGCAGCAATAAGGCTCTGAATCAAGCACCTTAAGATTTATGGAGACTCGAATCTAATTGTATCCCAAGCTTTGGGAAAATGGAAAATCAGAGAAGAGCATTTGGTTCCTTACCACAAATGCTTAGATGAATTGGCAGCCAACTTCTATAAATTATCCTTCCATTATCTCCCGAGAATAAAGAATAGATTCACTGATGCATTAGCAACACTCACCTCGATGCTTGACATAAGCAATGGCTTCATAATTAGACCAATCACAATTAAAGTGAAGCATGAACTAGGGTGCATAACTCATTGCCTAAATATGCAAGCCGTCGATAGCAAGCTGTGGTTTTAGGATATTCTCAATTATATCAAGAATGGACTTTATCCTGACGGGGCCTCGATAATAGAAAAGAGGAATCTAAAATAGTTATCCAAGGGATTCATTCCAAATGGGGATATGCTCTACAAACAGACTTGGGATAATATCCACCTAAGATGTGTCATTAAAGAAGAAGCCTAATAGATCATGGAATGGATGCATGGTGGTGACGAAGGCCCATACATGAATGGTATTACTTTGGCCTGTAAAATCACGAACCAAGGATATTTCTAGCTTACCATGAATGAGGATTGTGCTAAGTACATGCAAAAATGACATAAATGCCAAGTTTATGCTAAGCTTCAGAAATAACCTCATGTACCTTTATCGCCAATCACCACGCCTTAGTCATTTGCTACTTGGGGCCTCAACATCATTGGGAAGATAAGCCTAAAATCCTCATGCAAACATGAATACATCTTAGTGGCAATTGATTACTTTTCCAAATGGGTTGAAGCTGCACCCTACCAAGTGCTAGATTCCAAACGAGTAGCTTAGTTTATTCATGCCAACATCCTTTGTAGATATGGAGTCCCATTTGAAATTATCATCGACAATGGATCTCACTTTCAAAAGGAAGTCACCCAGCTATTGAAAAAGGAAAAAATTCAACACCACAAGTCTTCTCCCTAGAGACCTTAAACAAATGGTGCAATAGAAGTCGCAAATAAGACTCTCAAGAACATACTTCAAAAGATGGCTGACAACCATAAAGATTGGCATTTACATCTACCTTATGCTTTATGGGGATACAGAACGTCAGTACGTAATCCAACTGGTGCTACACTATACACTTTGGTCTATGGAATGGAAGCAGTCCTCCCAATCGAGGTGGAGATAAAATCAGCTCAGATCATGAAAGAAAGTCAGTTAGATGAAATAGAATGGGCAAAAGGCTACCATGAATAACTCAATGCCATTGATGAGAAAAGGACAAATGCCCTATATCAAATTCAAGGCAACTAGCAAAAATTAGCAAGGCATTTCAAGAAAAAGGTCAAAGACAGAGGACTACAAGAAGGTAACCTTGTTCTAAAGGAAATTAGAGCACCTATTCATGATCCAAAAGGAAAGTTCAGACCCAACTGGAGTGGCCTGTTCATGCTAAAAAGGTCTTATCTAGAGGAGCAGCTATCTTAATGGATTTGGATGGCATAGAGTTTCAAGCCCATATAATCTAGATCAGCTTAAGATATATTTTGCATAAGCATCCTTGTAAATTTATGCATTGCATTTGTATCCATGTAAAGACAAGAACTACATAGACTTGATTCTTCACAAAAGAAAGAGAAAATGATGATGAAATTATTGTAAGGAGATACATAGGCGACCCATGTGGGTTCGGTATAAACCATTAATAAAATTTCATTATGTGCTACACATTTGTTTGGCTCTTATTTGCATCTAAAAAAAAAGGAAAAGAAATGAATAAGATGTCTTATTTATCTTATTTAGTTTTTGAAACATTGAAAAAGAAAATAAAAGACATAAACCATCAAACCAATCTTACAAACCAAAAGTCTTCCTAAAAAAGCATAAAAAAGAAATAAGGACAAAAGGTCAATCATGACTCTTATCTTCATCCTCCTTTATCTCCTTAATCATTGCAACTCTCCTAGCTTTCTCAAATGGCCATGAGTTTGCTATCTACCAGTCGATATACTCCAAATTCTTGTCATAATGATGAGAAGGATGAACAACATGAAAACCTCTCATCCATCCATTCCTAATAGCTCGGGCCACAATCTTAGTAATAAGGATAGACTAAAATAAAGCACTGTATAGGGGCATGCCTTGTCTATAGCCCATCTAGTGCATAACTTTAGTAGCTTCATAAAAAGTGACCATCCTCAAACCCAAAAGGTAAACCATCCTATAACCAAAGCTCATGGTCATGAACTAATTTATCTTATACTACTCACATCTCCAAAGCAACTCATCAAAATCCAATTCAAGAAGCCATTTGAGCCACTCCCTTTCAGAGTCCTTCTTTATCACAATAGTATAGGTCCTATACCAGGAAGCAGAGTAATCTGCCTTAATAGGAGGAGCCACTATCCGAAGATGGTCTCTCAACCAAATCTGAAGGATAAAGGGACTGATAGTCTATGGACCACTTGAATCATATGCCTTATCCAGACTCATAATAGTCTCAGCAAGTATAATGGCAATAATAGATCTTCCCTCTTCCATCTGAGGAATCAAATCAACAACCCTAGCATCACCCCAACCAGTAGGGCTCACGAAGATATATCCGGTGATCAGATAAAAAGAGAGAGCCCACATCCTCAAATGAAACCACTTATCATCCTTAAAGCCTTTGGGATCATGAAATTCTGCAACTACAACAATTAAATCCACCTAATCCTCTACCACCATGGGACTAGCTACTTCCTCACTAAGATCCAAAAGTCTTTTAAAGGAGTTGAAATATCCCACTCTCTCAATAGGAGTAGCCAAAAGAGCCTCAAGGTCAGACCCAAACAACACAGAAAATTCCTCAAAAGCAGGACATATTTCTTCTATCCTTGCCCCAAACCTGAAGACATGGGCAGTAGGATCCCAAAAGCGTATACAGGCGCGCAAAAAAACTCAGTCAATTTTCACTCCCCTCAAAGTGGGCATGGCACTTACTCCATATTTTCCTAAATTTATTCTCTCCACTTTAGTAAGATTCTTGCACTATAGGAACATTGCATGACTGAAATAGGGCTCCATAAAAGTGAAAAATTTTGAGAAAAGAGCAAGGCAAGATGCTTAAAAGTATTGAACAATGTTCAAGTGTCAATAGAATGAAGTTTTAAGAAGTAGAAGAGCTTATAATAGCAGAAAATCAAGAGAAATTAGCATCAAAGATGGAACCCGCACTTGGGCTGTGGTAACTATAGCCCTCCCTGTAGTTGTCGCAAGCCCTCTATGGTAGCCATTTTGGCTATTGCAGGGTGCTTGTGGTTGCCGCAGTCGCTTTTACAGCAACAGCAAAATCCTCTATGTTGCCACGATGCTTTTTCTATCTCCATTATGCAAATTTAGAGCTATGGCAAAGACTTCTTACCTAAAAAAAAAAAAAGGCGGGGGCCCTATTTCAGTGAAATTTAGTTACTACATTCATGCATACATGATCAGGATAGAAGTACATCTCACAATAAGTAAAACTGTTCATGGCATTTTGTCCATACATATCATAGCATCACATTTTAGAAAACATCCATACACATTATAACATCACATTAGGAAGAACATCCATTACATCCATACATATCATCCATAAGACTAACAACTCAAAGGAAGGAAAATAGAGTATCTAACGGTGTCTATGCTTCTCCCTTCTTCGCTCACATGCAGACTCATCCCCCTCATCACCATTAGCACCTCTACCTCTACCAGCATCTCTACTACTTCCTAGCTCCGCTTGGGTCAAAGCAGATGACAGAGCAGCAGCCAGATGACCCATCACCCTCTGGGCCTCACGAGCCTAATCCACAGGCACTTACAAGATAAAGAAAGTCAAGCAACTGAGTAAGAATCTAAAGTCATGGCAAAATTAGGACAACCTACCTCAGAAGTATCGGTTGGAACCTCAGGCCATCTAAATGGCGCCACTACAAAAGAATCATACTCAATTAGCTGCCCCCTGCTCAACAGAAAAGTACTAACAACATGTAAAAGGCCATAAACTCTGATGCCAAATGTCACCACCAGATGATTCTGAAGCTACTCTAGGGTCAGGAACAATAGTAGTAGGGGTAGGAGTAACCCTAGAAGGCCCTACTTTATTCGAAGGATCCCTAACCAATGGTGTTTAAATGGAACTAGTAGTTGATCTCCTAGGATCAGAAATAGAATCCCTCCTAAAGATAGTACTAGTCATCAAGGAAGCTTGGCAGAAGTAATTATAATCTATATCATAATCTAAGAAATGATCACAAGGGAGGCCTGCCAGCAATGCCTCATTATCTATAATACTCGATCTGTGTCTCATATCAACTGGTGGAGGTAAAGGCACAACCCTATCGCCAGTAATCTATCCTTTGACTCTTTCCCCAAGGTAATATCTTCTCTCATCCCTAAAGTAGAGAAGTAGTTTATATGAGGAAAGCACGTAGTTGGGACCCATCCACTCCATCACTAATAGTGGCAAGCGATCCTGATAAGCATTCCATCAGACCTACAAAATAGAAAGTAAGTCCGAAGCAATTAAAAGTAATAGAATGCCAACTAGCAAGACAAATACCTAGTACACACCCAACTAGCTGAAATGGGTCCAGTAACCAGCAAAACCCATCCTGTCGAAGCGACTATAGTTACTATAACTTTATAAGTATCCCCAAGGTACTCTATTAGGAATCAAATTTCTCAAGGGTGGAGATACCGGAGTAAAGTATTCATAAGCCCAATACTGCAAAACAGACAACAGTTAGTCAAGATAATAATGAAGTGCAATACAGAAAGCAAAAATGAGAAAAGAAAACATGCTCACCTCCTAAATAACATGGGTACCACCTAGGCTGGAGAAAGTGTTTTAGGAGAGATTAGACATCTCCCTATACATCACACACAAAGTAGCACCTCCCCAATCATACTCAGAAATATAGGTCAGGTCCTCCAATGAAGCCAAGATGCTAAAATCAATGGTGTCTCTCCTCGTGTGAGAGATGGAGCAACCCAAAATCATCATAAGGCACAAGCAAGCTGCCTGCTTAGTGGTGTAGCCCCTATACTGATCTAAATCACCAATTTGGTTCTAAAGCTAGACTCTCGATACATGAACATCAGTGCGAGGTGGGTCAAAACCCAATAGCTCAATGATCCTCTGGCTATCCAGTGCAGTCTAGGAACCGTAAAAGTCCAAAGCCTGATGATGAAAAGGCAAACCAATAAGCAAACAGAGATCCATAGGAGTCACCATCCACTCCCTATATGGAAAATGAAAAGTATTAGTGGTGTCCTACCACCTCTCTGCTATAGCCCTCAATAAGGCGCGATCGCCCTCATGAGAACACTCCAAGTCTAGCAGACTGAGCAAACCAGAAGGCTCAATCATAGCTCACACATTAGGATGGCGATTTAGGTAAGTAGAAACCCTTACCAGGTTACCTCTACCTCCTCTCAACCTCATATCACATGACTTCATATGAAATACACATAAAATAAATTTTTGCATACATAAGAAACTAGAGTTTTCTTCACTTTTTTTTATTTTATTTATTCTTTATTTTATTTTTGTTAATTATCATAAAGTATCATTGTAAAAAAAAAAAATCATCATTGCATAATGAACCAGACTGCATCATATTATTGCTTGTATAGAACTAACCCAAGTGTAGAAAAGAAAATAAATACCTCCATACTACTAGTAAAGTTTGTATATCTTTGGGCTCCTACAGCAGAACCTTGGGATTCACATCACCTTGGGGCTCCGAGTAGCTCCTCACATGCCTTGAACTCGAGGAAGCCATCTTGATGAAGGAGTTTTAGAGAGACAGAATCTAAGTAGAGAGAGAGAGAGATGAAATGGAAAGTGATGAAGATGAATGGAAAAGGGAGGGGTATTTATAGAAGGAACCGTAGGCCCCACCTCATCATTTCCTTTCAGTTCGCATATATAAGTTGCTAGATTTTGCCATAACAAATCTATTTTGAGTCAAAATTTAGTTCTTTCCAAACAAATAGATCTGTAAGATTTTTACCTATGCCACATAATAGAAAGCAACTCAATCAAAATCCAGAATCTTCCATAATTGCAGAAAGTTTAGAAATTCAAAATGCCCAAAAAAATTGGAAAATAGTCCAAACAAATTTAGAAAAGCCCAAACACAGACATGGCACCTCGACATAAGTCTTAAAGTTGACCAAGATCCTCAGTCATCTTAAAACTTCTAGAATTCCCCCGGTTCACACTTATCTGACCCGGCCTTCTGTCCGGCCGAATTTGATAAGGGGGCAACTATGAACACTCTATTTTGCACCATTAAATGACCACATTTGATCTTGAATGCATAGAATTAGACTAGGCTCAAATCGGATCAAGGACGGAGAAGAACGAGCAGAAAAATGGAATGCAGCAACTCGTGGGCCCGTTGTGGTAACTCGCAGCCGGATGTAGTTACCACACCGCCTCTGCGGTTGCCATAGAGGCCCTTGTGGTAGCCAATTGGCTACTGCAACTGGTGCTGTGACAATTGAAAATACCTCTATGGTTGCCGCAGCCGACATTTCAGTTACTGCAACCGTACCCTTTCAGAATTCTACTTGGAAATTGTGAATTTTAGCCCCAAACTCCTCCTATAAATACCTTACACCTTATAACAATAAATGACATAATTGCATGCTTCTATACTCTCCATAAAGCTTTCTAAACCCTATTTCTAAGCTTTCCAATGATCAAAACCCTCTTCCTAAACCTCCAAATCTCTAAAATCTCATTCCAAAAACCTCCTCCATCACATAAAACCCCATTCATAAGTTTTCTAATCATCTCAAAGCCTCATTCACAAGCCTTCTAATCACTTTAAGTTCTATTCTTAAGCTTCCTAATCAAGAAAAGGTTTGATCCAAGCCATTTTCTTTCAAAGGGAATTCGTGGTTCTCAAGCAAAGGTGTTATCTAAGAGTTCACGCTATTCAAGAGTCCTTCTTCCAAAAAGAGTACTCATGATATCCCGAGGCCAAGGTGGAACTTAGATCCAATGCTAAGCTTGCTCCCTACATTCCTCGTCGACATAAGCCAAAGGTAAAAGTTCTTTCGTTTTCCTTTTCAATTTCAATTTCAAGATCTAAATCTGAAAAGATCTAATTTTTTGCTAATTAAAATCTGACCTAATTAACAAATCTATAAAGCCCTTTAAAATCAATTAAAACATGATAACAAAGGCAATGACTTAAAAATCCCTCCTTTGCAAGAAGGAAGAACTGTGTGGGGTTTGATTCCCATTCAAAGGGATACGCAGGCTTGCCATCTCTAAGGCATTCAACTCCGCTAAAATCAACAACTTCTTCTCTCTATCACCTTCTTCACATATTTTAGGATCAAAATTGTTTTTTCTTAATTAAAAGTCTAACTTTTAATTCTTTTTATTATAATTATTTTAATACTCTCTTTCTTATTTTAGTTATTTAGATTATTTGGGGAATGTGTACCTTTCCTAGAACCTATAAGGGCTAAAGGAAAGATCCCTTGATTTTGATATTTCAACTTGTAATAGTTTTAAGTAATTTCTTCTTTATCTTTTTGCATCTTGTGATTTTCATTATCTCATATTTGTCATGCATTTCACGAGTAATATTTGTTTCATACATCATATTATATCTATTTATGCATACATAAAAACTTCCTTTTATAAAAGCTATTTTGTATTTAAGCCAAACTAATTTTTTTGTATTGTTTTAACCAAAACCTAGTCCCTAAGCCCTCTTTAGTCATTCAAGGATTAATGCTTTTCCTTGGGATAAATGGTATAATTTTGGAGTCAATTAAATTGGATTTTCCTTTAATTTTTCCAACTAAAATAAACAAAATGAAAGTGGCAACTCTCTTTGCAAATTACAACTTACAAAATTCAATTTTTTAAACACATAGTGGGTTCCAATCATGATGTTTCTTCCAAATGGGCATTTTCAATTTGCTCTAGTGAATCAAACCGGGTGCTGGGGTGATGCCTCACATTAGCAGAAAAGTGTGAGAGGGAGAAGAGTTGGAGTTCAGGAAGAAGGACCTAGGAAAGATATGGCTATGCAAATAGTCGAGCTCACCAGACAAGTCAAGCTTCAAACCATGAAAGGAAGCACACCAGCTCAACAATAAGAGGTATGTGGTATTTATGGTATTTATAGGCATGGTGCAAATATTTTTCCTTCTAGTTTTGATGCCTTTGCAGGAAAATTGGAGCAAGCACAAGCTTTGGATGGTTACTAACCTTGGTCAAGAAATGACCCCTTCTCTAACACTTATAACCAAGGTTGGAGAAACCATCCAAACTTTTCCTAGAGGAACAACAACTAAGAGCAGTAGTAGCCTCAGTTTCAGATGATGCAGAGAAGCCACCAGTTCCAAGGAGAATCATCAAACCAACAACAGTAAAGGAAGCCATGTTTGGAGGATAGCTTGAATGCTTTCATTCAAGCTAGCACTAAAATTTAAGAGGCCAATGACCGAAGATTTGACTCTTTAGAAGCATTAGTGCAAAATGTAGAGATTCAAGTTGTTCAGATTGCAAATCACGTGCAATCAGATCAAAAAGGGAAACTTCCTAGCCAACTGGAGCAAGCTAAGTCCATCATAGTTCTTTGGAGTGGTAAGTAAATAAATGATAATATTGATAAAGTTTCTAACTATACAAGTGTTCTACAAGAAAAGTCAGAAGAAGAAAGGCGAAGCCATGAACTTGCCAATTTTTCAATGGAGGAAAAAAAAAAGATGGTGACACCCTCTCCATTTAAGTTGCACAAAGCAGATGATCCTTATCGACCTCCTATTCCATTTCTAAGCTATTTAAAAAATGATAAGACAAGCAATTTGATGAATTTTTCACAGTGCTATCCAAGGTAAGTATCAATTTGCCATTGCTTGATGTGATTTAGAATATGCCTGCATATGGAAAATTTTTTAAGGAGCTGAATTTTAAGAAAAGGAGGCTAGAGATGGAGGAGAAAGTAGTGGTATATAAGGTGATTAATGTTGTACTCTAGCAAAAATTACTTCTGAAAGCTAAGGATCCTGATAGTTTTGTCATTGACTTTAGTATGTGTAGTGGTGAAAAGGCAAAAGTTATGTTAGATTTAGGTGCTAGTATTAATTTGATGCCATATGCCTTATTTAAACAATTGAATTTAGGAGAGCTGAAACCCACCAAAATGAGCTTGCAATTAGCTAATAAGTCATTTAGATTTCCTAGGGGAATTATAGAACATGTGCTAGTGCAAGTAGGAGGGTTGATAGTGCCTGTTGATTTTGTGGTGTTGGATATGAGAGATGAGTTGTCTAATAGGTCAAAATTGCATATCTTGTTGGGCAGACCTTTTATGGCAACTACTAATACTTTGATTGATGTTAAAAATGAAAAATTGAATTTTACTATTTTGGGCCAAACTGTTGAATTTTCCATTTTTAATAGTTTATTTGTTCCTACCACATCACTTATTGAGGAAAGCTCTTCTATTGAATACTTTAATACTGCTATCAAAGATGTTTTCTTGCAGGGATCCTATGATAAAAAAATGTTGCAAGTGTCTAAGTTGGTTGAGCTCTAAAAAGAAGTGTATGGGAGCTCTAAAATGTTCAAGGAATGAGCCAAACCTCTTTGTGATAAATGCTGTGTCTAGAAGTCCCTTGAACTAGGTATGAAAGTACTACTATATAATTCATGGTGCCATCATGATCTAGGTAAATGTCAAACCCACTGGAGTGGTTCTTTTATTGTGAATGTGGTACATCCCTCTAGAATAGTAGATTTGTTTAACTTTCATAGCGATAAAATTTTTAGAGTCAAGGGTCAGAGAGTTAAACTACATTTTGAGGGAGTAGAAAAATATAAGGAATTTAAGGTTCCTTAATGTCTTCCAAAATGTCCAGCTAATATGACATTAAAGAAGTGCTTGATGGGAGGTAGCCCATCATTGTCTTTCAAATTTCATTTTCAAAATCTATTTTATTTTTAATAAAGTCCTATCTTGGAAACTGTTTGCATTGAGTCATTTTTTATGGCATAATTGTTGGAATAATTTAATTTTACTATGCTTTAAGGAAAATTTTTCATGCAATCTGAAGTACTAATGTTTCAAATGTTTTGCACTTGTCAAGATCTTAAATGTTTTTGTTTACCTCTAATTCATTGTGAAGCATGCTAGACTCTACCATACCTTAGTAAGCTTTTAGGCCTAAACACTGATTCTCTTTGTTGTAATTAAGTGTACCATCTTAATTAAGCATCTCTAGAGCTTGACTAGGCATACTTGTCGAGACCACATTATAATTTTAATTTAGGCATTAAAATGATTAAGGCATTAGGATTCACCCTTTTAGCTTAAATGGCTAACCTTAAATGTTACTTTCATTAGTAAGTCACTTTGAGCTTTGACCTTTTCTTTTGAAACACAGAGCTTTAGCCTAACCTTTCACTTTAATTTTCATCTGTTTGTCCCTCCTTGAGGATTTGAGCATTTGGAGATCATTTCATTGAAGTTGAATGTGTTGACATTGCTTAAGGTCAAGCAAAGATTTTAAGTGTGGGGTGAGGGAATTTATATTGTTTGGGGGACATATTCTTGAGTAAACTATGATGTAATGGACTTTATTTTTCTTAAAAAAAAAATTTAAAAGAAAATAATGGAAAATGAATGAATGATGAAGTCTAACATGAATTTGAACATATTGTTGCATTGCAATTGTTAATTTAAAGAATACGGTAAGATGTTGCAACAAAGGTTTGGGTAGAATTCGAGGAAGTATTTTGTCTTTGAGCTTGTTATTTGATCTTGAATGCTCTTATACTCAATGATTAAACTTGTTTTTCCCTTTTCTTACCTTTACCCTAGCCCCATTACAACCAAATGAAAGACCTTTTGATTGATGCCTTGAGTTAAATTATTGGTGGAGATTGGATCAATATGCAAATTTATGGTAGTTTGCCTTCAAGTATGCTTTGAGTGATTTTCTATATAAATTAAGAGAAACACTTAGTGAGTGAGTAGTCTATCTTGTTAGTCATGTTTAGAGGTAACTAATTTCTGAATATAGGAGACACGTGCAAACTTTTGAATTATTTTTGCTCAGGCTATTGTTATATGAGTACTAGGATTGCTAGATGATTAATGAATTCCTATTCTATGCCATGATTATTGCTTGAAGACAAGCAAATTTCTAAGTGTGGGGTAGTTGTTTTGTCATAGTTTTATCTTATTTTTAGTTTTTTTATTTGTTAATTTATAGTTTATTTTTATGATTTGATGATGCTTTTAATGTGTTTGTTAAGTTATTTTAGTTGCATTAATAATTGAAGAAATGGAAGATGTTTGGAGCAAAAGCAGAATGTTGCATAGCAGTGCATGGCAGCTTGCGAAGTCACAGTGCCCGTATTAAGGCCCAGCGAGTTGTTGCTGCCTGCTTACCTGCTGCCTGCCTCGCTAGTGCCATGCAACATGGCCTAACGAGTTGCTACTGCCTGCCTTCCCAGTGCCACGCAATGAAGCCTAGTGCCCCACAGCTGCCTACTTACCTACTGCCTGCCTCCCTAACGCTCGCAGTAATTCCTAGCACAGGCAGCAACGTGCCATAAGGTGAATAACCAATGCCAAGCACCTAGCTGCAGATTCTCGGTGCCCACTGCACCACTTCTAAGTAGATATTGAATGTTATCAGAGTTTTTAAGTGATTTTTAACCCTAGATTATTTTAGGAAAGTATAAATAGAAGAAGAAAGATTTTATTTAAGGGGAGATCCGTCTGGAACAACTTTTTAGGAAAGAGATTGTTCATCTCAATTTTGATAGTATTTTCTCCTCTAGTTCTCTATTTTCTCATTTTTGTTTTTTTAGTTTTCAAATTTCAATACTTAGAGAAGATTGTCTTTAGTGATTTTGGGAATTCTTTATGAAGACACCAATAGATTGGGTTAAAACATTGAATTGGTTTATAAGATTAATTTATTGGTTATTTTTATCTTTGATTATTAAATTGAAAGTTTTAATTCAATGGATTCTTTTAATTTTGATAATTTGGAGATTATTATTGTGTTGTGCATGAACTAATTTTAGTCTTGTCTAGGGTTTGTATAATGTGTTCATGATATGGAATTGAATTAAATCCCATTTGATTATTCTTATTGTTCTTAATTGAATTGATTGATTGATATTGAACAATTGCTTAGCTACCAATTATTTGACTTAGGTTTTGAATTAAGGAACAAGAGTTGATGTTCAATTCCATATTTCATTCCTTTAGAATCTTAAAATGAATTAGAAATATAAGTTTTAAGATTAGGTATTAGTTTTTAATATATGATTTGATAGAATGATTTCTATGAATGTGATTGCTAATATATTGATTTTTATCATTGGAATTGTTAGAAATTAAGGCTTTAGCATAATCAATTAAGTATATTCATCAACATATAGGATTGATAGACTAAATACAAACCCTAGGCATCCTTCATTCATTGTATTTAAATATATTGCATTTTAATCCACATTTTCTTTTAATTTTCGATTTTGCAATTATTTCTTTTCAAATTCAAATCATTCAAATTCTTTTCATGTAATTTGCTTTATGTTGTGACAAATATTTCCATTTGCAATTCGTTGAGAGATACCACTATTAGTGCTTTTGATATACTACAATTGCCCTGTATACTTGTCGGTCGCTTATGGACAATATATTTTGAGGCAAACAAGTTTTTGGCATCGTTACTGGAGAATTGCAAGGCAAATTTGTTTGTTTCACTATAATTATTTTAGTTTTTGTTTACATTTGTTTTTTGATATTTTTATGCAAGGGAGAAGATCTCTAGAAGGAGTGATTGTCCCTTTCATTGATAATATTCACAGGGTAGGTAGAAGGAGATTTGACCCAATTAAAGAAGAAACCAATCAAGAAGAAACCTTTGGTTTTCTCTCTCTCTCTCTATCTCTTTTTTTTTTTCTCTTTTTACCATTATCATTCTAGTAAAAATGTCTACTCTGATAGGAATGACTTACTATTCAAGCTTAAATTCAAATAATCAATAAGTATTTTGTATGAAACTAAAGCCACTCTACACTAAATTTACAAAGTTAATTGCAGCAAATGATGCATTAAAAAGCAATTTCTCATTATTATCAGAATATATACTTAATAATAATTTGATAAGTACAACATAAATAGGAAAGAACATGAGCATAATATGGTAACATATGCCATAAAAGGAAAGACATATTTGAATTTTAGATATGATAAATGAAATATCTACGTTAATTTTATGTTATAAATAGTGTA